>VXBB01001407.1:511077-570543 GCA_013399915.1 Illadopsis cleaveri
CGCTGACCTGCGCCTGTCTTCTGCCTCAGGGTATTTTTGTAAGAGAACTTAACAGTGGTGGTTGAATAATTTTTTGCCCTTCAGCTATGGTTACTGTGAAGTAAAGAAGGCGATGTTCATTCTCTCTGCTGTACCGTAACACCGTCTCAACAAAGAGAAGTGAAAGCAAACGTGGATAGGTTACAGTAAAGTTCAGTGTTTAAAGTCCAGGCTGTAAACATTGCCCAGAGGAAGAAAATAAGATGAGCTTGCAGTCTTGCCCTTGTAACCTGGGCACTGCCTAGGGACCTCTTGCCTTGCAGTGTGTTAAAGTTCTCAGATACTGCTCCTGCCCCTTAATGTAAACGTGATATGGTACGAGTATACCACATCTGACTTTAGGGGCAGAAAGATTGTGAGAATTCTGGTATCTTTTCTTCTCCAGTATATTTAAGCTCACACTACTTCTCCTAGAAAGTGGGTGTGGAGTTTTGCTCTATCTGCATTATTGTAGTGATTTAGACTTTAAACAGATTACAATTTCTTTGTTAGATGTTGCTAGACTAGGTGGATAATGCATGCGTGTTCTTATCAAAGCCATTTAAAAATTGCCTTGTTCTTATATGGCATTTTCATCCATAACTCTTAAAATATATTTTTAAAAATTGAATCATTACTTCTATTTTATATTTTATCCTGTTGGATATACTTTGGAGGATCTGGTCTTTCCCTAGAAGAATCTCTACCTATTTGAGTGAGTACATACTGTAATCACAGGTTCTTTAGAAATGCTTGTAGAATACGTGTGTTTCTAGTGAAAGAGCCTATTGAGGTTTGCAGTCAGTGCAGGATCCTGGCAGATTCAGCGTGGTTAGCCAAAGAACCGCCTGGCGAAGGCGCAGGGTTCACTGTGTTTATTCTGAAGTAAAAACAAGTCATACTTTTATTCATTGCTTACTGGCACAGCTGTCAGTTTTAAACACATCTGGGTTTGTTTGTTGTTTGTTGTTTTTTTTTTCCAGGGAAACCTAAGCAAAGCAAATAGAAGCTCAGGGAGTGACTCAGAAGTCAGTCTCACCTATACCATCCTCTTCAAACCCCCGTCTATCTCCTTAGGTCTCAGAATAGCCATGAATGCATACATTTGTACTGCAAGAATGTTATCTAGTCCTTCTGTACCAGCCAGAGCCAAAAGCACTTCAGGTTCTTTAAGTGGTCCCCTGAGGGTGTTGGTAAGGGTGCTTAGTGTGTGCCTGGCACACAAGGAGTGGATTTTCTAGAAATAGGAAGGATACAGTGGTTATGTGCAAGGCCAGGTGTGGGTAACAAGGACTTCCCTCTGCCTCCTGGTGTATGCGTGGGTAGTTAGTAGTTCATTAGAGTCACCTAATACCTCTCAATTACTGAGTTTGCTAAGAACTCAAGGGCAAGAGCTTCAGAGCTTTCCTCGGTTGTTGGGGTTCAGGTTACCTCAGGAGAGTGCTGTGTCCTCAGGATTATAAAGAAACATGGATCTAACTCTCCACCTGCATCTATGCTACTTGCCAAGGAGCTTCAAAGGGGATATTTTTTGTATCTGGTAATCATGGCCCTTTCCTGGAAGGAGAAAGATCTGGGTTGTAGTCTATCATTTGAGAGCTGTTTCAAATGTCTGAACAGGCAGTGGACCCTAGTCTCTTTTCTCCTAGCAAAGGGCCTTCACTGATTATAGACAGTCACACCCCTGCCTGGGATGTCGATCTCACATTCTCTCTTGCAAACACAACTTAACCTGAAAGGTTGGACTGCATGATCTTGGAGGTCTTTTCCAGCCTTAATGATTCTGTGAAAGGATGAGAGGTCTGCCTTTGTTTCCCTATAGCCTGCACTCCCGTGGTGAGGGCACTGCAGGCAGATTAAAAAATGCAGGGCTCAAAGGCATTGCAATGAAAATGGTGTGAAGTTTGGGTCTCCCCTCTTCTTACAGAAAAAAATCCGAATTATTAGATGGGATCTTCTTGGTTTTTCCATTCAGGCAGACCCATCATTTACCAGGACGTTGAATTTTTTGCAACAGCATGCAGAGGCAAGAGAGCTTATGTAAGGCTGCTGCAAAGCAGATGAAGCTGGTCCACTGTTGGCCATTTTTTAAAGTAAAAGTTGTGAATTCTGCTCTGGTTTTTTGAAGGCTCAATGTAGACTGTGAATACTTTTGCAGTGCAGGAGGAATGGGATTTCAGGTGTATGTTTTTCTTTAGCCTTGGCAATTGATTAGGTCAGGTGAATCCTTCTTCCAGCATATCGGGTTTGAGGCCACAGCCCTGCCTTTCCAGAAACCACCAAGTGAAGAGCAAAATGAATACTAAAGGTGGGCGAAGAGGCCAGTTTTCACCTCCCATGTACAAGCTGTTCCATTATGCAAGGGAGAAATCATGATGATTTATGAAGGATTTGGGGGATGAGGGGAAGGAGAGGGAAGACAAAGAGCAAGTGAGTGCATGATTGCATAATCTCCTGGCTGGCATCCTGATTTTAGAGGTGGGAGGGAAAGCCAGCAAAGAACTCTGGATATTAAAGAATGTTTGAATCCTCTCTAGTTACTGTTTAATGTCAGACTGATCGCCAGCCAGATTTAGCTGATCATTAACTAAAGGCAGCTGAGTTCATGTAATCAGTTTATGACACTACATCTGACACAGATTCAACAACCACCATTGTCTGTCAAGCCTTTCTTTAATTTTTGAGAAAGCATGACTGGTAGACAACCCCACCTCTGTAACTGGGAAATCTGAGGCACTCAGCAACAGCCTCAGGCTGAGGCAGGAAAGTGCCCAGAAGACCAGTTGGATCAATATTTGAATCCATGCTTTGTATTTTAGGTTAAGAGGAAGGAAGAAGATGCAGCTAAAGAGATTATTCAGGACATGTGGGACTAGGCATCCATGTTAAAAAGGCTCCAACAGCTGCATAAAGCATCCATATGCCATTTTTGAACACAGGCAGATCAGAACCGGAGCTCTCCATGTGCTCAGAGCCAACATTGTCTTGCTACAAGTCATTTTCTGCCTGGCATGTCCTTACTTACACCCTCTCCTTATCTCCACCTCTCTGGTTCACCAGAACTTTGACATTGCTAAACAGTCTGACAGTTTGCCAAAACATCTTATGATTAATCTAATACAGTATTTTCTTTGCTGGTGACAACCAGCCTCTCAAACTGCACTTATTGGTAAAATTTTTTGTAAAATGCAGTGAATTTCTGGTCAGGTTCAACATGCCTGTTTGCATAGGGCATGGAACATCTGAACAATAATGTCATCAGGTCTCATGCACAATACTGCCATGTAATTAAACCCCAAAGCCATGCAGGATTAAAACTTTTGAAAGTTGGAGGAAGGGCACTCCAAGAACTCTGATGAAAATATCCTGTCAAACCCCATTCTTTAAGTTACTGCACAACGTTTTGTTTCCCAGTACATGACCTTCCTCTACATTATTTAAAGCTCTCAGTATACACAGAATTTATTCACACTTCCTTCCAGGCATGATTACATTTGGTGGCCTAGCTGTTTTTTAAGTGCCTCTTTTTTTTCATTCTCTTCTGATGTTTTTCTGGAAACCATGTACTTCATACCAGACATCAAAGCTGCTTCTCCAGCAGCAGTGCAGTGGGCAGCAGCATTGCTTTTCTAAACATGGGGTACACTGCAGGTCCCACTAGGAGAGCCATTCCAGGCTAACATCCATCTCAACGAAATAGTGAGGAAACATTAAATGCCAAGACTAATGCAATGGAAGTAAGTGCAGCCAGGTAAGGCACTGCTTTTCACCACTGCCCCACTGGAGAGAAATTGTCTTGTAGCATCCCCACTTTAAAGGGTTTTACTCAGCTGAGCTGTCCCATTGGAATAACAGTTGTTTGCATAAAATAAGGTGAAGATTTGATCCACCCTCACAGTGCTAAAAGCTGATTTGGCTTAATCCCTCTCCCTTATGTACTGAAGCCCAGCACAAGCATACAGCAGGAGGGGGTGTCAGAAACAAGATGCATTTGTGATTCAAACTGCAAGCTAATATTTGATGAAGGGGGGATGATTATTTGGATTTTATCATGAAATCACTAAGGGAGTTGAAGAAACCCAGTATTTACTCATCATCACAAGAAAGCAGATTTTGATGCATTACATGCAGTGTTTGGTGTAGTGCCAGTCCTGTGGAGGCTTCTTTGGGTTGTTTTCTTGCTAATCATATTCATCTCATCATTTATCATTTCAAGTTCTGCCCTAAACTGAACACCTTTTTTAAGGTTTGCTTTTTATATCAAACCAATGGCTGTGTCCTTCAGAATGTTGTACAGTGGTGGGGTTTTTCACTGGTCTGCTAAAGGAAACATATTTTCTAATCTCTAGGATCTTCTTCTACATTTTAAGGATAGTTTTTGCAGCAGAAGAAATTAATTTTAAACCAGTTATAAGTCGGAAAACTACATAGTCACAAAAATTATTCCTCTGTTTCATCATTTATAGCTTGGAAGATGTAACAACAAAACTTATAAATGCAAAGAACTTTTTTCTTAAACCTTGCTACATGTGATCTTTGATTATAAATTACTGCTTTATTTTCAGTAAGTATTTTACAGTAACACTTTCCATAAAAGAAGAGTGAAACCTTTAAAAAGCTGTATATATATGGTGAATTATTATGTATTGCCAAATATTGAAGCACATTTGTTTCAGACACCCCCTCTGGCCAATGCTCTGACCTTGCAGATGTTAAAAAGATAATGTGGAAGCCAGATTCTTCTAGGTATTATATGTAACTACAAAGTGTCTGCTATGGGAGTTGGCAATTTTGATACAAGCGTTCAGTTACTTTTCTTATATGAAAAGACAAATCTTCAGCTGATGTTGCCTGGAGCTGGTAAGAGTTATGTTGTTTTACAAGGATATTGTTCAGCATGGAATATTCTGCCTCTTCACCCACCCTAAGATCCAGATCTTTGCAGTGAATGGCACTGTAGGCTGTTGGCTGGTACTGAACAAAAAGGAGAAAAGGATGTAAGTAGTCCATTTTTGCAAGGAATCCACTTAATGGACTATTTTGCTGCAATGATTTGGTGTATTTTTCCCAAAGATCCTAGATAGGGTCAATTTTTTTAGGCTTTAGGGCAGAGGAATTTCAAACTACCTGGTGATCCTAAACAGCTAGCTCCTGTACAGATCCATTCAACAACACGAATTTAGATTTGTGGCAATTTCCTTTCTGCATCACTTTTCTCAATAGGCATTTGCATCCTTGGCAAATGTTTTAACAAACATACTTAGAAGTTTAGCTTTAGTTTTAGGGGTTATTTATAATCTCATGTTTGAGTAAAAAGGTATATTTTGATGAGCAGACATTAATGATATCTGATTAAGATCTTGTACTTTCTAGATCGACTCAAATGCCTAATATATTTGTTACTTCTTGTTGTTGTTATATTACTCTGGTCTTGTTTCTGATTCTCTGGTATTTGTTACCACTATCTCAGGATAGCTGTATATTATTTTAAATCCCAACAGTCCCCTGGATCTCATTTTCTTCCTCAGATTAACACAGGAATCCCTAATGACGGATCTGAGTTGCTGTTGAGGCAGTGCTCAGAATTCTGTGCTCTGCTTCCAGAGAAGAGTACTGCACTTCATGGGAATAGTGAGGAAGCAGCAGGTCTCTCCTACTCCTACACACTGTCTTAGAGTCATTGCAGCATCTTCCTTCCTCAGAGCAGCTCTGGGTCCAACACTGCCAAGATCTAGAACTAGAAAATAGATTGCAAATCCCAAAGTAGTAGGATTTGATTTAAAACAGAGTAACACAATCAGCATATTTGTCAGTACTTTTCCTACTGTATGATTTCTAACTTTCTACGTTGCATAATTACTTTGAAGAGCAAAAGGCAGAGGCATTCACATTGGTCATCAGAGTATCTTAAACCTTGGAAACTGCTTTTTGTTCATTCTGTCTTACTTGAGATACATACAGTAGACAAGTGTCCATTAGAAAACTTAGAATTTATGTTTTAAAAGTTACACAGGTGACACACTATTTTTACTGATTCTTATTTTTAGATGATTTCAAGTTACCTTAGAAATTGATAGGTTGGTGCAGTCCTGTATCTTATATAAAAACCAAAAAACAAAGACAAAAATTTACTAATGATTGCTATTTATTAAGTCAATAAAAAGTGCATAGTACAAGCCCTTTATCCCAATCCAAGTACTCAGTAAAAGATTACTAGGAAACTGCAAATGGCACAGATGATTTTTTGTTTGGCATAATTCAGATATTTTAAACCACCAATTTACATTAAGTACATGACATCATCACTCTTCCTTTTTCAGTCATGGATATTACAAGGCTAAGTGATCTGCAGACAGTGCATGAATACATACGATTTCTCATTTCAGAGTATAATAATTGTGTTAAGCAGACTCTAAAAATACTATTGTTTTAAGAAAGTTAAGGTATAATTGTAAATTTCCCTCCATATTTTCCAATTTGCTACAACTTGCATCTCTTACTAACCAAGCTTAAAACCATCATTACAGAACTGATCATATTCTGGACCTTTGCACACCACTAATCTCTTCCACACTTCCCAAAATTTACCATAAACATCTGTAACCATGATACAATTATTTAATCACAAATTACATCACTAAAGGCCAGATTTCTGCCACCCTTACTAAAGCTGCTACTAGTACATTATCTCAGAGTAGTTCCACAAACTTCAGTGCAACTACTTGATGAGTGAGGCACTATTTAACACAAATAAGAGTGGCAAAATACAGTCCTATGGTTAGTTACTTTTATTTTAATTAAGAGTGCTGATCTGAAGTTTATATCTTGGAGAGTGTATCTGAATTAAAAAGGCATACATTTTGATGTGGGATAGTGGCCTGGCTCTTTAGTAAAACATTTTACAATAAAATATTTCCAATTTTTTTTTTCTTTTACATAGAAAATTTAAAATAGTAATTTACATGAGGAAAGCACACATGTATAAAATCACTGGGACAATTAGAGGAATTTCAAGCAGTACATTTCACTTAAAGGTAAACCACAACATTCCTCTGAACAAAAAGTTCATTTGCCAAGACTCTTAGAGCTGGGTGCACGTGGTAAGTTTTATAAATACGTAAACAGATATTTAAGTGAGACTGATCCTCACAAGTAAGGAGCATCTGTAAATCTCACCAACTCCCAATAGGATGAGGAGTAGTGCTCTGTCTGAATAGAAGCCTGTTTCAGGCTTTTTAATCAATTGGAAGCTTGTTTTATGCCTCCAACAGCGAAGAATTCTGGCCAAAAATCCTTGGAGAAAAAAGGTCAGTCTGGGAGATTATATATGTTTCCTTGTGGGTTAAACAAAATGATACTGCATTACTTTTTCTGAACAGTATCCCAAACATTAATGTACACAGAAGGCAAAAAGCAAGCACTGGCAGAGTGCTTGTCCCAGTGACATCTTTACACAGTGTTTGTGGCCTATACATTATTAGACATAATGGGACAGATTCTCTCAGCTTCTCCCCTGCAGTTTCATTGCTTAACATGGCACTGCACTGATGTCACTGAGAGCATCTGCCCCAATCTTCTTTTTTTTTCTTTTATGCTTGGGAGCACACTATTTCATAGAAGTTCAAGAGTCAATTTCATCAAATTACAGAAGCCCTTCGTCAGGTCTACACTGTACCTTTACAAGATGGCTTAGCTGGCTCACCATTTACCCTGAAGAGCAAAACCCTGCCTCTGTCAACCATGGGATCTGATGTGAGATTTTTGTTAGAGCCCTGTTGGGGGTTAGGTTTCTTTCCTTTTGTTCCTTTTTACTTAGGGATTTTTTTCCCATAAGTTGCTAGGAAACCCTAACAACTGGGTATTTAAGAAAAAGAAAAGAAGTGGCCAAGCTCAGGGGATGAAGGGCATCTGGTTGCACTTCTCTTATCTGGGAGTTTCTCCCCGAGGGGCAGAGATACGGGAGAATTGGGCAGGTAAAGGACGGGGCTGGGGCAGCAGCTGGCCTTGCTCTCTCTCGGCTTCGGAGGGGGATGAGGACNTGCTGTTTGTTGTTAATGCCAGAGTTGGTGCTGGTTGTTGGCTTTATTATACATACTAGTAAAGAACTGTTATTCCTATCCTCATATCTTTGCCTGAGAGCCCCTTCATTTCAAAATAATAATAGTAATTCAGAGGGAAGGGGGTTATATTTTCTGTTCCAAGGGAGGCTCCCACCTTCCTTAGCAGACACCTGTCTTTCAAACCAAGGATAAGCCCATTAATACAAACCTTTTTGAACTTTAACAGTTAGTTCCTTCAGCTCCATAACTAAAGTCCTCATGAAATAAAGGTTTGTAGAGTAAGGCTTAGAATTCCTATATGTCTGTTCTACTGACATTTAAGGAAAGAAGTTTTATGTTGGTAACATAAAAGTGTTCTTTACATTATTCTGATCAATTTTTCAATTTGAACAAGAAAAATATACAGTGTTGCTTTTCTGTACATCTTTAAAATGTTCTTAAATTAATGTACATAAAAAAAGTAATTCCCATTTGTCATAATGGGAGATGTGCACAGGTGTGTGCACAGCCACACACACACACACTTAAACATACCACACATACACACAAATACTAGAGGGAAGAGACATGCCATATGTAGTCGCCTGCAAGTTTGTTACTTTACAATTACAACTAGTAGATAAGAGTGAAATGTTAAGAATTGCTGATAACATACAGGTGAAAAATCTTGAATAATCCAGGATGTGTTGTATACCAAAAGTTGATAACTGTGGTAACTTCTTGGTATGATTTCATCCTGTCCAATATACATTACATCATGGCTAAAAACTTGTTAAGGTACCAATTATGAAAAGACTATGCCAGGACAGAAAATTCTACCAAGTTCTTCTTACTAAATTTCTCTTTTCATAAAGTCTGTAAGTAAACACACCTGGGTTTGGAGTATGTTTTTTGACAACATATTGAATAAGACATAAAATTTAATAATGAAAATGGCTAAATTAAGTTTTTTGGTGGTATAATCTTTTCTGTGAAGTTCTCAATATATAGATCAAAGCTTTGACAGTGGCAATCGCCACATTCACTTGTGTGCACGCACACACGTTGTCTAATTCTAGTGGACAATCCATGCTTTTGCCAGCAACCCTGAAAACTGTGTTAGTGGTCCAAAGACCAGAATAAAAGCTGCTCTGAAACCAGGGCAAATATAAGACAATTTCTATTTCTCAGCATGTAACTAAGTAATTCCAACCATAATATAAACGCTCCAAGCATTTCTTGGAGAAGAAATATGAATTAATCTAAAGAAAGGTCAATAACCTTCCATTCTTCTAGATGGGACTGGGATTTTCTTTTTCTTTTCATGCATATCAGAAATCACGGCAAAGAAATTAGGATCACTGTAGAAAGAGACTGAGTGGAATGTCAACAGTAACAACCAAAAAACCCCTGCAATGCCTTACATTATTCAAATTAAAATCTTATAGGAATTATAATAACATATACAAAGCAAAAATTAACTTGAAGTTGCTAAAAGCAGTTCATGAAGATTACTGCTGAATGATAACTCTGCTCTAGATAAATGAGAAAAGGAAACCGTATTGAGTGGGGTTTAGGAGTAATCTGGTCACTTCGTTCATTTGGTCATGCAAGGTTTTAGCTGCTGAACTTTTCCAATACTGAATGCTCTAGTCCACTGGTGGGGCTGGTGGTTCTTGTCCCTTAGGAGAAGAAGGGAGGAAAGGAAAAGAAAAAAGGAGGTACAGAATTAGAAACAGTGCTTAACATAGGAGGATTTAGCAATAGAAGAACTCAGAAGCGTTACACTGTGTTTTCTTTCATGGTTTTTCAGTATCTCTTAAAATAGAGTAAATGAGCATCAAAAAACTATACTTTTTCCTGTATTAATTGAGGTTTTTCCATGATACCAGATCTAACACACAAAGACCACCCTTCTCAAAGTATCATGATGTAATTTTGTTTACTGACTTCTCTTAAAGCTGCACTTGTCCCCTTTCACCTAAGAGGGCAAGAGGCAGTTTCAACCAGGGACAGACAGTGCCCAGAGGGCACTGCATCTGCTCCATCCCACAGCAGGCCTCACACTTAGCCTTCATGATTCCTTTCACTTTGGTTTAACTCATTTTAATTTTTAATGGACTTCCAAGAAAATACAGGAAAAAAATGGGAAAAAAATTACTTTGAGACAGTGTGTATTAAACCACAATAGATTTAAGCTATTATAGAATCTCCCTGCAGGGCACCTGAAGATGCACTTACGTTGTGTTGGCTGGTTGCCTTTCCGGCTGTGTTTGATCCTCTTAGATTACTAGGTCTCAGTAAGAACAAGACAAGTGCAATCACAACCCAGGCCATCATTATCATGGCAAAGCTGATGCCATTGTCACCGGCGGAGTTTGGTCCTGGCACTACAGACAAAGAAGACTCAGGTTATAACAGAATAACAGCAGAATTCTTTTCCCCAAGTGAAAACAAAAATGCAATCTCAGAAAAAAAATCCCTGAAATATTTTTCAATGGAGTGTTCTGATTAGTCCCGCATTTTGGCTTTGAGACAGTAATACTGGTTTTTTGTCACATTTCTTATCCACTTGAAAAGAGAATTATCTATTCATAATATTTCACTGGCATTCTCAGAATTATCATGAATATTTCTTAGTTCATATTAACTCCTTGTGAACTGGAGATGATAAACATACTCTTCACATTTAAGAAATCAAACTTGATCTTTAAGAAATCAAACTTGATGCAAAATATATTTATGTAGGAAAATCCCCCATATGTATGTTGGTCTTTGGTTTTTTGCCTCAAACAAATAAAACAGTAAGACTAAATTAATGAAAGCTTAGACTCCATTGTTAGGCCCCACACAGAAAACATGCTAATTCTAGCAAGAAGGGAGCAAACCAATGGTCATTAATTTCTTGACTCTACTGTAAATTATTTCTTGAGAGTTTGTTTGAAGGTGCTCAGTGTCAATATGCCAGATCTCCATAAGTGATCATCCAGGTCTGCTAGCAACATATCTGGCAGGAGGTGAAAAAATGCTTGCAGAGATGGATTCCAAAGTGAAGCCCAGGAAGACAATACAAAAATTTTACACCAAATTTCTGTACAGAATACCTGAAACATCAACATGTGGAAATAAATTTAAGAAAATACCTTCAGGCTGGAAACAACTGGTTTATCTGTTTGGATCATGAAACTCTTGCAAATACCTGCACATTTTAAAACAACTTTTCTCCTCTGAAACATAACTTCAAGTAATCAAACAGTAACTAATCTTGTCAGCTGAAGTGTAAACCCATGTATAGCTAATTACCTGTGGAACTTACTTGAATCCATTTATCATAGTATCTAAAAGCCTAACATCTTCATTAATGATCTAGATGATCAACTGATACAGAGCAATTAGTTCAGAGGTGTAATGAATAACCTTCACAAAGAGAAGAGCTATTCTATTTTATTACTCAAGATGAAAATTTTAACATCCAGAAAACTCCACAGAGATACTAATATCTGTCATATTTTCAAGTTGTCTTATGTGGATCACCTGATTATGGAGTCAAGTCTGGCTTCAGTATTGGTTGGATTGTTCTTATTTAACATTTACTTGATAACTTACACCCTGCTGGAATAATTTCCTTGAAGGTTAATGCTGATACCACAGAACCACCCTCATCACCGTAATCCTGGGTAGCATTGCTAACAGAGGCTCTTCCATGGAAAAGGTTTATTCATAACACAGCAGAGGGGCCCAGCAGGGAAGCTGACAGCTATGCCATTCTCCACACTGCTGCTCTGGGAGTAAGGCTTCATGAGTTGGGGCTGTTGGACTGCTGTCCTTTACTGACACCACATGCACTCAAAAATGTCAAAGAGGAAAAAAACCCATGCTTCTCACAGCACAAACACCATCATTAACGTGAAATGAAACTGCTTTTGCCTTTTAAATGTCCAAAATATAGACATTTCAAAACTCGAGAAGTTGCTGATGCAGAGGAATTTTATGATTAGAATTATATGCAATTACAAGTGAGAATTCTTTTGAAAAGCTGAGTGAATAAAAGGCTTTGTATATAAGGAGATGGCACAGTGCACAGAAAATAAATAAGAATGCTACAGCCTTTAATTCACTAAACTCGTACACATTTGATTTTGAAGGCATATAGAATTGTGAAGGTAAGAGTTTAGACCTCCAGTTTTGTTGAACAAAATATTATTATTATCAGCAGCACATATCAATATTTTAAATCATGGAAAATCTTCATATATACAGTCCAGGAGACTAGCATATAATTTGGCATGAAAAGAACAACTGTTTTATTTTGGGGCTTCCAGACAACATTAATAGCCACTCTGAGACCACCTTCAGCAAAAAGTAAGAAGGCCTTAGGTACCTGCTTTGGCAAATATTTCTGGTAGAAGACTGAAAATTGAGATGACTTGTTAGTCAGGATTCCGCATACAGCACAGAGAAATGGACTAGTCCGACTGCCTTCTGAAATTTTTGCTGAACATTAGTGCATTTAGGGTCTGTGGTGGTTAAGCAAAAGTTGGGGTAAGCAAATGATGCCAGATCAGGTCGTGCTACAGGTCAGGGAAAGGAGCAGAAGGGACCACAGGCGTTCATTTTCAAGACTCAGTTTTTTCCAGCCAGCATTGTAATACAGCTCAGATGGAACCAAACGTGCTGAAACATGTTCTGCACTAACTGGCCCTTTACCACCTACTCAAGGCATGCTAGACACTCAGACAGACACAATGATGTTTACACTTTCCAAAAAACGTTAAACCCACATCTCTCACAAATGACCGTGTGCTTTAATAAGGATGTGAGATATTTCAGAGTCTGTTACTTTAATCTCTTACAGGGAAGAGGATAAGCAAAATTTCATATAGCTGGGGTTGAATACAACTTTTCAAAGCTTTGCATCACAAATCAAGCAAACAGACAGAAAGTTATTTCAGCTACTGGAAGCGGTTGTATGTATGAGACAACAATCTTGCTACAAAGACCTCCATCCCCAAGATCACAAAATAATCAGATAAAACCAGCTTATGGATAAAGAACAGTTGAGTGAAGGTGAAACCAAACAGGATGGAATTCATGATGATGGGCAGAAGAAAAAAAATCTTGTTTTAAAGAGTTCACAGTCACAGTGCCTTAATCTGTAGCTGGTATTTTTTTGCAAGTAATTTTGATTCCTTGAAGAATAAAGGTTATCCTCTAAGAGCACCTGTGAATGGTATTTTCTAATATTTTCAGATAGATAGAAGATTGTCCTGGTCTGAGATAAATGTTCCTGCACCACCCATTTTGATGGATGGATCTGGTTATTAATCTCCAGTGCTCCAGAGACACCAACTAGTACAGAATTTAACAGTACATATTTCCATGTCACTGAGAGACATGACATACAGTCTCTAACCCACCTTTCCATGCAACACTGAATCCAGCCCAAGGTCTTTATTTTCAGAGTATCTGGTCCCCTGGGTTTGGCAGACATATATATCCACACAGCTCTGCATGATGCCTGTGAGTAGTTCTGGCCCTGTTACCTGTTCTGATTACCTGGAATTTCTTTTTTTTTTTACAGCATGGCTGAATTATCTCTCTGCAGGAGAAAGCTTTATGAGGAGCTGCTCTGAGAGTGTGGGATTAACTCCCATGGGAGTCAGTGAATATGGTGAATCCTATCTGCTGCTCCATGTACGAGATACAGTTTTTGGACTTGCTTTTTCCTACAGAAGCAGAGACTAGGCCACACAAACTAGTCTTCTCTCAGAAAGACATGGGAAGTAGAAAAAAAACCTTTGTGACAGATGTTTGCAGATTCATTTGAACTTCTAGAAGGCAAAGCTATTGAAGTTACGAGTTTGGTAAGAAGTTTTTAAAGATTAAAAAGGTCAACCAATTCCTGATTGTGCAACTGAAATCTCAAGCATACAATATTAAAACTATTAAGTGCCCATGTTAAATACCCTTACATGAACTTAGTTCTCTTAAACTGCAGTTTCTCCTTCAGAGTGAGCCTGTACTCTAAAGAAAGAGGAGAAATTTCAGTTCTTTTACTGTAAAAGTGTATCCCATGTAGTGCTTTTTGTCTGCCCTCTCATGGTAGAAATATCTTCTTTTGGAGAACAAACAGATCGACCCTGGTAAAAACTGTTAAACATCTGCATGCAAGACAGCAAAAGCATGCTCTCTGACTTGTATCTTCTTTTCATGGTGCTTTAAGCCTTGCTTGTTCTGTGAGGGAAAGGCATAAAACTGTATGAAGACAGGTACTTTAGAAATTAATCATCAGGGAAGACAAAGAGCCAATGGGACTTTCAGCAGATAATGCCTGCAAGGTGACACTTTCAAAGGCAAGGATAAAGAACCCAAAGAAAGCCAAAATGGACTTGAGCAGCAGAGGAAGGGAGAAGGGAATTCCCAGAAAAGGGAGGGAAGAATTGGCAGACATTTCAAGCTGTTGAGTTAGGCTGCAGCTCTGGATGAGTACAACTCAAGATGAATCACAGATATGTATTCATTTTAAATTGCACAAAAATTTGGAAGTAGACTAGACAACATTTGAGACAGTCATCTCTGACCACACTACAACCTAGCAGAGCACTAAGAATAGTGGTGAAAACATGAATGTGGTGAATTGAGGTCACAACATCTGGGAATTGCTAGAACACAGAGAAAAAACTCAGGCAGTATCTTCTCATTTCCGCTGACACGGAAGGCTGACTGTGAAGGACCATGAGGCATCAGAGCAGATCAGCACCAGCTGGGATCCTCCCTAGGCTGGATGAAACCGCTGATGTTGCAACTGCCACATGTCAGAGAATTTCCATGCTCCACTTGCATTCGACAGAATTCACAAAAGAATTACCGCTCTTATTCCTCATTTCAAGGGGAAACCCTAAGATCTTCTGATTTGCTGAGCATTAGCAATCCCAACAGAATATTTAATGTGCTGCCTATTCAAAACTTACAGCCTCTTCTTTTCTGCAAGGCACCCACTGAAACTGAGGAAACAGTCATTAGACTCTGACACATGCTTTAATGTCACAGCAGATATTCTGATGGAGAACCAGCAGATGAACAGCCATCAAGCAGAGAGCCCAAATACTTGTTGAAGTGGTGCTCCCATCTTCCTCTGCCTAAATCCAAAAGCACTGGTCCTGACCCTGGCAGGAAACCTGCAGGGAAGTCACTTTGACATAATAGTGCCAAAAACTTTAAGTAAGAATTTATAGATAGTAACACAAAAATTGAATGAGGGAGACCTGGTACTAATGCCTTGACATGGCTCCAAAAAACTAAAAAAAAAAAAGAACTGAAATCAAGGGTTGAAAAAACAAAGCATGCTCAGGAAGAAATCAACAGAGGGTGTTTCTGAAAATTTCCAGCTGGTAGCAGCAGCACAACACATGATGCTGCTGTGACATTGGCTGAACCCCAGCCCTGACGTCTCCCAAAACAAAACCACATTCATCTCATCAGTCATTCCACAACCTTGCAACTTAAGAATCTGTGTATGACAACATTCCCAGCTGTGCTTTCAGAAGGAAGACGAAATTCCAGGAATGAGCAAATTGGTGAGAGTGAAACAAACTTGTTCATATTGAGATTCTGAAATGAGAAATCAAAGTCAACAAGTAACAGGAAATAGAGCTGTGAGACCTAGGGAAGAGGAGACCCACCTCAATCGTAAGCTCATCACTGTACAGCTCATAAAAACAGGATGAAGAAATGGAGAGAAGACTGGCCCAGAATTATTTTAATATGTTTCTGAAAACGTCTCTGGAAGTTCTCCAGGCTCAATCTGTTTATTTTTGCCTTTGATTCCCAGGGTCTTACAGACTGGCACAAACACAGATGCATCACAAAACAATATGACAAATATGCAGGCTGCGTCATTGCATCAGCAGAAAAATACCTTTGCTAGAACTAAATTTAAGGCAATATAATAACATAGGAAAAGATTTACTCTGTAATTTTTGCTTCGGTTTTTGAAACAAACCACTGGTTTGGAACAATTGCTGCCAAATTGCTCGCATCTGCACAGACAGTTATTGCAAGAATCTCAGAACAGAAAGCTATTTGTTGCAAACCATTCAAATCCCCACTGTACTATAGCTTGGTAACATTAAAGCTATCCCACAAGGTTTGTGCCCACACATATCAGAACTTACTCATTCATACAGTCTTTCGTCTAAAAGCTTCATAAATACTGATGACCCAAGACTCCCAAGGCATGAGTGGGAATGACCTACCATTGCTTGGTTCTGACTGTGGACTAAAGCTCAGAAAGCACCACACCCTGTCTGTGCCTCCTTCTAATAGAGAAAATATTCTGTCTCCCATCACCTGCCTCTTTCCCTCTCCTACGTGCCTGCAATTAAAAAAACTACATAGAAGTCTAAGGTGTTGGAGACTAAAAAGTCTGCCCTTGGACAGGTGTATTTGGAAGAGGAGGAGTGATGGAAGTCACAGATAACATAACTTGCAAAGCCCATAAAGAAAGAGTAAACCAGCAGTACTGTACAGCACTTGTGCACCACACCATCTTTTTCTCAGGGGTTATGTGGGACAGTTTTCCCCCTTCAGCCCAGCATGGCACTGAATCTGGGACTTGTTTCACACTGGCAGAGCCCAGTGCAAGTCTGAGCTGGATGCCCATCTCTAAACAGGTTTTACAGGGGAGTGAAGAGGGAGGAACATGAAGGTGAACAAAGGTATGCAGTCTCTTCAAGATGCTGGAAACCTTGCCTGCACTGCTCCTACACCTGTCAAAGATACAAGCACCAGCAGCTCTTGCTTACAAGAACACTGCTCAGATGAGCTTGCTGCTCCCTCAAAGCATCACAGCAGTCCTGATGTAAGCTGAGTGAGTTCACACGCTCAATTGGTAAAGTGATACAGAAAAAACAGATCCACTTCACTTTTATTTATAAACAATTGAAAACATTCCCTCTAGCTCACAGAAAGTGTCTCAGGGAGTGTCTCAGTGCCTCAGGGCATGCTTACATTATTGCATAGCCTCCACACAGCTATGCTTCACTGCTGATTCTGGTAATGTTTGACTGACCTACTACTGTTCGTTGTTGGGAGAGGTTTTTTGATGCATTTCACAGCAAATTCCAAGGAAGTGTACACATCAGTCCTCTCTTCATTAACTACACAGGCACCCAATCAACAGAGATGCAGTCATGGTGTATGTCAGCTTATGAGTCACAGCCTCCTCTTTCTCACAGTGGAGTAGAGGGGTCACAGTACTGACAGTACATCAGCCCCAGCTGTAAACCTGTGTCTGTGTGTGTGTGTGTGTCTGCTCAGTATCTAGCCTTCATTGGTTAGGCTGCTCTGAATCTGAGGAGGACAAATGAAACACCTTCCAAATATCCCCTCTCATGCCCCAAATCATCCTATTTGTAGGCTAACAATAAGATTCAGTAATGCTTGGTTATGCTGCTTTATTGATACCTCCAGGATTCTCATCAATGCTGCTTCTAATGTACAAATGTTCATCACAGATTCTCAGAAATTACCTCCCCAGCATATCAATTTTATTACTGTAGTATTTGGTTTAATGTAATATGTTCCTATAATATTAAATCAACCACTGCATTTTAAAGAAACAGAGTGTCTTTTAATTACTGCTTTTCATTTTACTTCCATGAACCTGATATGAACAGTTACTCACATTCCTGAAGGCATTCTGTGTCTGTGCAGTACGACTGGGATTGTCTCAGCTGAAACAGAGAAAAAGAAAGCGTGACACTTAACAATAAATCTTGGCCGTCTTTTACTGAAATCAGGATTTAATATATTGTCAGAGTAAAGTTCAAGTATAACTGATCCTTTACTGGATCAGACCTGGCTTATGGTATGTGAAGAAACCCAGGTATGGAGATTAGTTTCTGAACACAATTTACATAATACCTATAAATCACCTGACTACAGTGTTACTGCTTTCAATTCAGCCATTGAATACCTTTCAAAATTCAAGTAAAAAAAATCTGTAGTGATATAGGAGCTATTATATACAGATATACTCTCGACAGATATTTTGGGATTTATAATGGACAGGTGTTCTTACTATTATCAAGTAACATTAAAGTACTCTGTGATTACATCACAATAAATGATCAGACTGTGATAATGGTTATGAACAGAGAATTTGAATTAATATTTCACATTTAAACTTAGTACTTACTATTTTTTTCCCCAAGACCTTTTTTTAAAAGCAGGTTTTAATATGTATTTTACTATTTTTTCTCTTTACTGATGGGTAAAATTTAAAGCATTTTTAGTGACTGTAATGACTATTTGATTTACAGACTAGGTAAGCTTGCCAGCTGCAAGAAAAGTCAACACTGGCTAACCTGCAAATCAGTACAGCTATTTCACAGATGACAGAAACAAAAAAGGAAGACAAATATCACATTCCCTATTAGGATCAGAGATGTTAAATGGATGGGATTTAATGTGCAGCACTATGGAAACAGATTCTATCCTCTGCTTAGGTAAACGTCATGGATTATTAGTAAAAGTTTTTAAAAGTACAGAATTGTTACACTGCCTTGGTTAGAAATGACATTTGCTTTTTCACAGGTTTTATGATACCGTTGTGTCACAAATCCGAACATTTTTTGTCACAACAGGCTAATCTGTTTATTACCAGTGTAAATATAAAAATGTTAAAGAGAAGGAAAGATGCTGCTCTTTATGTAAGAAATACATGAATCATTTCCACAAAACCCATTTCCCCTTGTGTTGGCATAACTGATTTAATGTGTACAGTCATATTATGCAAAACACATCAAAGAAACAGATGAAGAACTGAAGAAGGAAGACATCTGGGAAAGTATAAGCTCCTTCTTTTATCATAAAGATTGTCAATGACTGTCACATTTGAAAAAGAAAAAATGTAATTGGAGATTGATCATGTTAATTCTTTCATTAATATATTCAGTTCTACTAGCAAATTTACTGAGATTACAAAGAAGTCTTTAGGAAGGAATTTGGAAAGCTGGATTTAACTTTTCAGCTATTTCTATAGTTAAAAATAGCATTGAGGGAAATTCGGGTAGAATACTTCTCTTTCTTACTGAAGGAAAAAAAAATCTGTCAAACTATTCATATTTCCTGCCCTTCTTATATAAAAGTTCATTTTATTTTAAAACTTTGGAAGTAATTTACAAAGGGGAGGTTTTATTTTAGCAATAGAACCCATTTGAAATACTTGAAAGATTTCCGAGCTGGGAAAAATGGATATTCCTATACCCTTATTTTAAAGAGCTCAGCAACATAATTACCTTCTGTTTGTATAAAAGTTTAATTCTGAGAGGGGCTTAATTTATAATCCCTACTTAAAACACCGTTTACAGAAATTCAACACAGAAGGATGATCAGAATTAAAATGAGCAACACATATATGATCAGAACCATTGTACAAGCGTCTGTACATCCCCTCTGTCCCCAGGATGGCAAGTCCTCATACAGCTTATCCTAGTTTGCCTAGATACAGAACACTGCCTGGGGGTGTTTCAGCCACAGTATCAGTTATCTCCCGTTCTAAGTGTCACACTCTGTCTAAATACAACTTTTTCAAAGCTGTAGGATGGCTCTCTGAGCCAGGTAACAAATCTGTTTTTAACAGCTCAGCGAGAGGCTGCATATTGTCATCATCAGATGAAACACAGCAGATCATGAAAAATAAGCAGCAGTAAAAGAGGTTTTTCTTAATTCACTCGGATCAACAAGTCCCTTACTGTGTAACCCAATATGAATCTGATTCCTTGTGGTCACTCATTTAGTCAAAAGACAAGAAATGGTTCTGGCACGTGTGTGAAACGCTTACGTAAATTGAATGGCTGGGAAAGGTAATGCCTTTCGCTGAAACAAGAACGTTCCTTCTACCAATTAGCTCTCTTTTGACAACAACAGCCTTTAAGGAACATAGCATTTGTTGGGAAAAACTGAATGTGCAACATTTCAATAGTAAGGCAATTGAAAGAAGAGCAGTTATCAGGGACTGGAAATAAATAGTCCTTTGTATTAAGATTTTTCTAATCCGATTGGAGAGGAAGTTTGGATGAAAGTTTGTGGAATAATGATAAAAAGTTGAACCAGACTTCACCTGTTCTCAACAAAACCCTCAAAAAGATTGCAAATACACTCAGTGTTTTTCAGACTGGGAACACTACAGAGCTGAGGAGAAAAATTTGAACAGCTAACTAATTCCTCAAATACATTAACTCCTAGATACTTAAAGACAATATTAACAATGATTTTGATTTTATTAATACTTCAGAGATCCTTGGGTGGCTGAAAGTGTGAATTTAGTGGAAGATCAATAGCTGACTGTCTGATCTAACATATACTGAAGTCAGCAACAGCCTTTTCATCTTTTTCCATATGTTCTAAAACAGACCCTTAAGAAGAATATTAAAATCAGGCAAGTGAAACATCAGGGTGTATTCAACAAAAGAAGAGAGTGAAAAATGTTACAAAACTAAATGTTTATCCTATTTTATTTCATTTAAATAAAAAGGATTATATCTGAATTTTAACATTCTCTGTGCAGTTTGTCATTCAAATATAATAAATGGCTTAGTGCATGAGGCCAAACGATGAACTACTTTATTTTTTATTGTCCAAAATGAAGTAAATACAAATTGTAAATAGCATGAAAGCTAGAAGAGAGCTAAAAAGAATAAAAAAATACAGTTTTAATACAGTACAAACTTGAAAAAAAGAGTAAAAATACTAATTACAAATATGTATTATTTAAAATACAACGGTGAACTTTCATTTCCTCCAGGTACATTTAATGTCTTGACTAGCCTAAGTTAAAGTAAGTTAAAGTAATAACCCCTAAACCACAAGAACTCTTGGTCGAAAGGAATATTTGGTTTCTATGAAAGCCCTGGTAAGTTCCTGGAAGAGGCAGCAATGGCTGAATCACAGCAAATCAGTGCCCACCTACTGACATACTGTGAATGTAAACTCAACATAATACCAAGAAAAAAGAAGAAACAAAATTACTTCCAGTGGTAAGAGAAAAGGGCTCTTCCTGACTCTTTCCCCATGACACTCAAATTTTGCATTGCAAAAACATAAAGGAGACACATTTCAAATGGCTCCTAGTTCCAATTTGAAACTGTACTTCCCTTCTTTTCCTTTTCCAAAACACACAGCTTTTAGCCCCAGTTCACACTAACACAACAGTGTTTAGATCCTGCTCCTTTGAGACAAGGACAACTTCAACATGCAATCTTGTAGATCAAAAGCATCCACCCATCAAGCACACCTGAAACATGTATCATGCTGCTCCTCTTTCAACAGATGCCATGTTATGGTAGGAGTCTGCACAGTTTTTAGCAATGAGAGCCTCGACTTTCTACAATCCCCAGCTGTGAAGAAAACATGAACAGCCATAGTAAAGGGACACTGCTATTGGCCTCTGAAAACTCTTTTGTGAAGCCACCATAAAGTTTGTTTTGTTTTTTTTTTTTTTTCATGCGCACACAAACATGCCACTGTGTGGTGAAAACAGGGTGTCAACTTCTATGTGTTTTAGCTGCTCCACAAAATCACTGAAGTACAAGTGAAATAGTAAGCCCAGTGAAAACATCTTCATCTAGCTAAACAGAGAACTTGTTTTTCCAACACAGGGACCTCAGCCACCACGACAATTTCAGTCTTCCTTGAAAGAAGTTAAGCTACTTTGCACTGCTCATCAAAGATACCGGCTGTGGAGAAGGAAACGCACAATTTGTCTACCTATACAGTAACTCGTTCTTGCTTCAATTCCTCTGCTTCCTCTTCAGAGGAGTTTAGTGAAACTCTTCAGGTGAGTTTTCAGAGTTTGCTATGCCAGAGTTCAACAGTCTCACAATCTCTGGGACTGATCCTGCAATCTCTGCTCAGACAATGCTTTTTTTTTTTTTTTAACTAAAGTCAATAGCATATTTCCTGAAAAAAGATTCAGGGTTTCTATCCAGTCTGAACACTTTTTCTTGAGAGTTAAATGTTTAAGAGTTAAATATTTAAGAGTTAAAATATTTATAAATATTAAGAGTTTATAAATATTTAAGAGTTTATAAATATTTAAGAGTTTATAAATATTTAAGAGTTTAAAAAAGACGGACAGAGCCTACAAATATCAGGAAGATACCGATGATCAGACAGCTCACCAGTTTGTCATTTTTCAGGAGAAATAGCAGCACAATCCCTGTCCAAAAGCACCTTCCAAATCCAGAAATGGTGTACTAAAGAGGTAATGAAACAAGAACAACAGGACTAATGGTAGGAACAAAGTGCTACCATCAGCACAGTATAGTGTGAATGGCTGATGAGGTGAAAGTATATTATTTATGTAGGGATGAATAAAATAATTACATTTTAGACAGGTCAGAAAAAGACCTCCATACAAGAAATTGTGATGGATGAAAGCCCAGAGAGATGTGTGAAAGAAATAGATGGAGCAGGTACAAAGATAAGAGAGCAAAAACAGATAATGGTGGGAATGAAAAGAACAGTTAAGTAGGAAAGCAAGGACAAATAACTAAATTGATATGGTCACTTATTCCATGAATACAAGTAAATTTAAAATGGAATCATAAAGACTGTTGATAGAAAATTACGTGATAGTGAGAGCAAAGTATCATCCCTTGTGAAAATACTTTTTTGCTATTTACACCAGCTGGAAGCTCTGCTTTTGCTCTCCAACAATGCCAGAAATTGACAACACAATGGCATACTCCTGATTGCATTCTCATGTTTCTGGGTAATGAAATCATTGTTTAAGCTTTGTTGGCAGCCACATCTATTGTCTCCAAACTATATAAATGATCTAGTAAACAACATGATAAATAAATTGCTATGGTAGAATATCCCAGTCCTGAATACAAGCCAGGTTGCAGATTGAATTGCAGCATTATCTGTAAGCATTCAGATTTAAAGATGCAAAAAATAACACCTACATGCATTATTCTGCTACAAGATGGCAAAGAGAAATAAGAGGAAAAGAATGGCATACTGATGGAATTTAATTGTCTGTTAAACTACGCTAGCTTCTCTTAGAGGAACAAACAAGGGAAAAGTGAACACTGCCTTCCCCACTCCTTCATCTTCCATGTGTATATGCAGATTTAGAATAAATGATTGTTCACACAAGGACAGAATAACAGTCTGCAATAAAAATATAGAGCCTGGTCCTGCGAGGAGTAAAGTAATTTTCTCTACAATTGCAAGTGAGAGAGAAGGATGGTTGCTACATTTCAAAGTAATATTCCTAGATTATGAACCAACTTTTAAGACCCAGAATCATCAGCCAGTTATGACAGGAGAACATCAACTTTCATATTGAAAGATGTGACATTTTATGGAGGAAGATGCATCAGAAGTCCCAGGGACCACTGCAGTCTGGAGCCCTGATCTGGACATGAACACATTCTTCTCTTTATTTTTTCACTTGTTCTGGGATTGCTGTTTCACCTTGGTGTCATACAGATCCTCCTTTTTCACACGTCCCTCACTGTCCTACAATTGCCTGACTTACTGGTATGTCATTTTAAAATTCTGCTGACCTATGATATCAATGACATCCTCCTTTCACTGAATGCAAAGCAGAAAGAATTAGCAGTGAAAAGAAGATGAAACAGTGATGATCAGGATCATTACAAGGAGCTCACAGCATCTCTGACTATGTGAAATACTAAACAACAAATACACAAGGCAGAATATTAAACAGAGGCATCTGAAAATGTGCATGGATAACATACATATCTCCCCAGAGGACATTTGCAAACTTATATCTAAAATGTAAAACCAAAATATGTATAGGCTTTTTGACCAAACAGTCGAGTATCTTCTGCAAAATGATGCATATCAGCAAAAGAAAAGAGTACTCCCACGTAGATAGCTTTGAGGAAAAGGCTTAGAACTCGCAGTTCCAAAAGATAACTACAGTTTGCTCTAAGTGTTGCTTACACGAGGCCTGAGAGAAAAAGCACAATTTTCTCCTTTTTCCTCAAGAGATGGCTGTAACACATCTCTGATCATCAGAGTTCAGCCATTCATAGTACAGGTTATACCTATTAATTATTTCTGGAATATCAAGCTGAAAGAATTTTCAATGCATGATTTTTTTACACTGTTTGCAATACACTTTGCATGCCTCGAGATGATCATGAGGTATGACTGAGATGTGCCCTTTTTAAAAATTTTTTCTTAATATATATTGGTGTAGTGGTTAAGAAGAAGCAGTTTCAAGCATACTACAAAGCTCAGGAATGGGAAATGTAAAGAATGACAGACATGTTCATTAAGTCCTGATTCCTAACCCCTTATAGATGTAAGTAGACACCACTTTTCACAGCTTTTTTCTTTTTTAACCTGTCCAGAAAACAGTCTCCATTTGCACTGTTTGATGCAGAATTAGACTCTAAGTTATGACACGCATTGGCAGTACATGAATTCTGTAACACAGTTTTGTGACCTTAGCCTGTGCAACACCAGTACCTTGAGTACGCAGTGAAAGGCAGAAAAATTGAAGTCAGTGGAGCAGGGGTACTCAGGTACAGTCTTACCCTCTGCCACTCCAAACCTGTGTCTTATTCTTTGAGCTGGTATCTAAGCAGGTGGATCAAGTCTTTTCCCCTGCACCTCTGAAGAATGGTAACTTCTCTGTCCTAATAAATAACCTAAAGTTCAGCTGTTGGGCAGGCCTTCTTTGAATCAGCTTGAATGTAGAGGAAAAAAGGGGCAAGTGAGAGGAAAATGCAGTTTCCTGCTGTTGGGATGTTTGGCTAAAAACTGTAGACTAGAAGAAGTAGCACATGCTATATAAAAAAAATAGAAGGCAAACACCATGGAACATGTGTAAGAAGTCTCCAGGGCAACCTTCACATTTAAAGGACATTTTAAATTACAAAAAAATGTATTTGGTATAGCTCAGGTGTGCTTTCAGTAAAAGCCTGCATCAGTAGGGAAAGCCACTTCTGCTGACTATTTAAGTTGGGCTTAGCTGTGCTAACATCTTGAGAGCTTTTCAACCATTTGCAGCACATATCTATTTTAGTCATCTGTATTTATTTTGTGCTGTTTACACGAAGTCTCCTTCAGCCAAGACTTGTGGCTATGCTGGATACTATTTCAGACTATGCCAGTTTGAAACAGTAAGACTCTAAAATGACCTGGTCAAGAGAATTATGTGGAAACTTGATTGACAAAAGAGTGTTTGAACCAATTATGTTGAAATAGTTTGAGAATTTGCAACTTTTGCTATAAAAATCTAGTGACAAATCAAAATATAAGAGAGATAACTAAGCATGGACCATTACTTTGCAATTAGTTACCGAAGGACAAAACACAAGGTTGTAATTCCCACAGTAGTTTCTAAGTAGAGCTGTTGGCAGTTTATCAAAATGGGTTCTTTTACATTATAGTACAAGAAATGTTTTGGGTTAAAAACATATGCTCATTTTTGTAAAAACTAGTACGAGAGAATTCTGAAGTCAGTTTTTGTACCAGAAGGAGACAGAAAAAGGATGTTTACTTGACACAAAGTCATGTGTGTTACTGGCTTGCTTGGACATTTCTGGCCACTCTATGCAGTCATAAGAAGGCTTCAGTCTTCATGGAAGATGCTCTGTGTATTCCTCACCACCACATAAACTGTGTTTTCAGTCTAGTTTTCTAACTTGAACTGACCCTTGGGCCAAGATCAGCCATTCCTACTCAGCATCAATACCCAGAGGAGTAACATAAGGCAATCAGATTTTTGTATTACAAAGTAAGTGAAAAAAGGGGAAATAAAAAAGTTTAAATCCAACATCATTCTTAGCTAGGGATTTGCTGTCTTCTGCCAAAACTAAGACAGGAACCATTTCCTCTGAGTGCACAGAATGTCCTTCATCGAGATTCATTCAAACAACTATCCCCTTGTCTGACAGATTCGCCCCAATAAAACCACTTGCTGTCATTTGTTGTTCCTCATACTTGAACTTTGGCTCTTCTTGTCAAAATAAGTTTTGCAGATGGAGGAGACTGAACAGGAGATAAAGTCACGAAAGCTAACAAACCTGTCATTGTCTTTGACAACTCTTGTGCATCTACAGAGGATAGAAAGTCTTGTGACATTTTTCTTCTATGCTTACTTCCTCTTATGGAAGTTCCCAATTAACTGCTATATCCATAGAGTAAACAGTGAATCCAACATACAATAGCCAAATTGTTATTACACAACACCACCAAATCTTAACAGATGGTGCCTTGGGTATTAACACACTAGAAATGATATTTACGAAGTCACAGCCAACAAATTTTAGCTTTCTAGTGTTTCCTAGGAATATTTGGAGATCGTAATATCTGCTTATTATTTACAGTGGCCATACTACAGAAATTTACATGCGTGAAATGTTCGTATTTTGACACCAAGGAGAACCCTGAAAAATCCACTACAGGAAAATGACAGAACATTTCAGCATAAAATAATTCAATGCCCCTTAAGCATGTATATATACATTGTAAGAACTCTGTGTACGAACAATATCTCCAAGTTAACCTAATAAGCAGCAAAATATCTTTTGAAATATTATGCATATTAGAGATACACAGTTGACTGACTATAAAATCTTCATGGTATTATGAATTAAGAAGGAAAACCCCAACAAAACAAAGCCCTGCTTAGTCACGGAAAATGAAAGACAGATAAATAATCAAGGCACATAACTAAGAGGTGAACTTTTTAACAGCTTTATTGTGTGCAATTTTATGTGGTGTTGCTAACAACAGAGAGGAAGAAGAGTTTAAATGACAATAGCTTTTCTTTTTTCACTGTATAAGCATTAATTGTACTATAAGATGAACTGAAGTCTGCATTTGAAATAGAGAATTAAACTATATATAAAACCCCCGATGTAATGTATTCAACCACAAATTAAACTTTGAATGCCACATATATTTTCCAAGAGTTTCCACATAAATATACCAATTAAACTAGAAGTTAAAATTATCATATTGGAAATTAAATCAAATTAGAACTTCAGGTTCTACAGGCAGACTTTTTTACCTCCTTCTGATTTTGGAATAGCAGTGTCATTCAAATCTCCTGTACGTTAATTCTAACAGAAATCCTGTGTATTTGAATATGCTAACTCTGCACATAATAGTCATGGCTGAATATATCATAACTTCTTCATTAGCAGAAGCCTTAATTCTTATCAGTGTTGGAATTCTTATCAGTATTGGTTTAGATAGGTATAAACAAATCAGTCTGTAAAAATTAGTTTAACTCAAATGCAAGTTTAAAAAAAACTACAATCAATCATGGGGGCTTTGCACAATGTCATTACTGGATTGAAATACCCTGAAAGTAACATTTTCACACTTGGGCATCTCCTATGTATATTATTCTGTTAAATTTGATTTACATTATTTTGTTAAATTTGATTTGGTTAAATCTCATCTCTGAACTTCTGCATTTACAATGCCCAATCTGGAGACAATTGCAAACACTTTGTTGTACAATTTGCTCCAAAATCCTATAACACCATTCAAATGTACTCTGGTGTGTTTAATACCCATCTAGGTTAAAAAGAATCAACAATCAAATACATATAGGAAACGATTTGGGGTACATAGCATGTTTGGATATCTTTTTCTCACCCAGAGTCAGAACAGATCGCTTCACTTTGTTTATAACAATAATTTTGAAGTTAGGGTTTTGAGGATCCAATTTTTAGAGGTAGTGTGCACCCAGTCTCCATTGAGACTTGCGGGGTTCAGCAATTTTGAGAACCAATGTCCACACATTCATTTTAGCACGAATAGTAAAACTTCTGTTTGCTTATGTTGTATAAGACTGAGTGACAAAACAGCAACTTAGAAGGCAAACTCTTACTGAAGCATAAAAATTACAGATGCAAAAATGGCTTAGCAAGTCGCCTGCTGAGATCATACAACAGGTTACTTGAGGATAGTCTGGCTGCTGACTGAGACTTCTGAGACTTTTCTTTTCTAGATTCTGCTAAATTATCCTAGCTAGTGATTTGGTCTTATAAATATTTAGAAGCATCTGCTTTGCTTTTTAGGAGAGATGAAATCTGGAATTTCCCTTTACTCCTCACAGTTTCAATCGGTATGATCTTTTTGGAAGGTGAACACTTAGCAATAAACTCCATTCCTGCAACTACACAGAACATTGTTAGACTGCTCTTGGTGACTGCCCAAGAGCATGCACCTATTATGTGCTCTGTTCACATTCATAACACAGGAATTGGTGTTCCTCCAAATTAACTATTTTTACCCACTTCACACTGCATGGAACAGCCCAGGAATGAAATCTCCCAGACGTTTGTGGCATTTCTTCTAATTTTGGACACAACTCACCCACATTGCTCATAACTAGAATCCTCCAGCCACAACAGAGAGAACTGGCTGACCAGTGCCATTGCCTGTCAGTATCTTATAGCAAAAAATGAAAAGATAAAAAAATGTTGAATGGGGGTGAAAATTCTGAACCATGCTGGTTTAGATTTGCATCTGACAAGCCTGAGGAAAACGGGCACCCTCCTTTCTTTCTCCCAGCTTCTGAACTTGGTCCTGGTGGTTCCTTTCTCACCACTTCAGCATGTGTTCAGAAGCCTCAAGGTTCAGAATCAACACAACTGTGGGATATGGCAAAAACATCATGTTGAGGACACGAAGAAAGTCCTTCTTGGGAAAGAACGTATATACAAACATCCATATAAGGGCAGCAGGGAGAGCTCAGAAGATTTTGAAATTGTGCTTCTAACTGGGAATCATAAGCTAGGATGGATAGGCCTGATGTAAAGGCTCCACAGAAAGTGCAACTATTCTCTACAGAAGCCTCAATTTTCTGCGCCTCTGTGTCAGCAGCACCTTTCCAAAACACTGTTAAGAAACCTCTTGAAGAAGGGCCTGATCCTAGAGAGAATCTTCTTCACACATAACTGCCTTGAACAGTTGATATACTCAGTAACTTAAAATGATATTAATTTAGGCCCTAAAAAAGAAAATGTTATAAAAACAGATATATGAAAATCAACAAGGGGCAGTACACCAAATGAAGATGTATAGTGGAATTTTAAAAAGAATTTAACCAAATTAGAGTTGTGATCAAGTTCCCCTAATTTCTCACAGTTCATAATTGTTAATGTTATTTTAAAAAATATATACTTTCACTTAGAAAAAACCAAGAAGCACTTTGTAGCTTATTTTTCAATGGACATTGAACTAAGTTCAATACAGAAACACAGAAACAGCTATTTTACGGGTCACAGAGCAACATATATAATTTGGTTGAAGTTGCTCAACCTATCAATGACACAGCAAGAATGAGAACTCAAACCCCAAAATCACTGGATTCTCAACTTCAGAACTTTTTAGAGGGTAGTTTTAAATGAGTATGTGCAACTCCATATGTTGACCACAAAGACTTGGCTGGGTAGTTTCCTTGGTTTTATGCAGACTGAAAAAAAGGCATATAAAAGAAACATTTCAACAGAAATAGTGTCAATGCTGCCAAAATGCAGCTCTGGGAAATAAACAGAAAGCTGTAATTTATATTGACTATTCAAAAACTCATCAGAAAGTTGGATACACAGATTCTAACTGTACATGCTACTGAATAAGCAGAATCAAAAGCACCAGTAACTGCAAATCTGCAAGAGCTGAAGTAATGTCTGAATAGCCATCCTTCCAAATATCCTCATGTTATCCTTACCAGATTAATCAATCTTCTCATTGCATGTTCATGCGAGCAAATGCATTCACAGGGATCAAATCCACCTTCTGCCATGGCTCTCTGGATAAACCTGAACTTGTCTGTGAACACCTAAGAAGAATAAAAGGACAATGAACTCTTTTTCAACTGACCTTATTTTCCAGAGACTCACACATCAAGTTTCAGTTCATTTAATGCCAGGGTGAAAAAGCAAAACAAAGCAGGGTAATCCTATTATTCCTTTTGCAGCATGAATGAAGAAGTCCGGTATGTGCAGTTACATTTTGATGTTGCTGAAAACACTGTCTCACACAATTTTTTTTTGCAAGACTGTGTGTGTCTCCCCTGGGTTTTCTCACATATCAAAATGAAATACATCCTAACAAACATGAAGCACATGAAGACAAGATTAAATTCTTGTCTCTCATCTGCACAGTGGGACTCTTAAGAATACATAAACAAATTGAAAGGTCAGGCAAACTTGTACTCCTAAACCCTAATAAAGTGCTGGTATTCTCCCTCCAGATCAATGTACAGGAAAATAATTTAAAACTCAGTAAGTTTCTTGCTAAAGGAAACAATCATCTTGTATAATGAAAGCAACCAGCAGGGGTACAAAAGTGAATGTACTTGGAAACACTTTAAAAATGGAGCTATGAACACTAATTTTAGATCAAAGAAGTAGGTTAATCACTTAGCAATACAGAATGTTCAAAGAAACTGAAATGGACATGGTAGGAAATCAATTTTAGATTATTCACCTGCTAAAATCACTTATACCAGACATGTCAGGCATGTTCAAATGTATGTTTACTATTTACCAGTAACTCTTCAGTGTTAATTAAGGGTCAAACCGCGCAGCAGACTGCAAGGCATTTCTACCCTTGTGGTCAAATCTGGGATTGATTTCTCACAAATGAGGACTCTTAGGATATATTAGATAGTTCTACAAAGCTATACTTAAGAAATATTTTTCACTTGCCATCAGTAAAGCTGTATTCAGAATGTGTTAGTGTTGCATGCACTCAGGCTCTAATGGGACAACTGGCAAGCTTAACAAATGCAGCAGCGCAGAGCAGATACAACCTCTCAGCTCCTAAAACAAGTACTTTATGAAGGTACCAGCCATTTGATAAGGGTATGCTTAATCAACAGATGTGCTCTGCAGTCATTGCCTATAAAAACTTCCAGCCTTGATCACACATGAGCATTTTAATGTTTCAGTGTCACTAGAAGAAAGAGGAGGAACCTATCCATCTGTAAGACATTCATTCAACAGAATATAACACTGCTACAGTTCTACCCTCTTGGGGGGAGAAAAAAGCAAATGCATTTCATAAGTCCTTCCTTTGTTAATACCTACTATTCTTCTGAATAAACCTTTACCATGGTGGAGAGTGCCAGAGAGTAAAAGAAACTCAGAGATATCTGTCTTAATTATGGACTTTGAACATCAATACCCTTAGCCTGCTAGGGTCTCCACTTTTTAAAAAGAAAACTGAAAAAGGAAAAAAAAAGTTGAAGTGATGGAGGAAATTCTTTTTGCCTAGATACTAAGAAAGTATAATCTGGCTGTGTAGTGACAAGATGACAGAGAGATGACTTGATTATGTGGCATACAAGTACCTTTGAAAAGAAAAACAGGCTCAAGTATTGAATTCTTCAATGAAGACGTAATCAAGAACCAGTAATTGGAAGCTGTAATTAACCAGATTGAAAAGAAAAGCAAGGCATACATTTTTACCATCACAGTAACTGATCAGTGCAACAAACCACTCAAGAACCAGTGGACTTCCCACCACTCACTGCATTCAGATATGCTTCAGTAAAATACAGGTTATTGAGTGTCTTCGCTTGAAAGACAGGTGTCTGCTAAGGAAGGTGGGAGCCTCCCTTGGAATAGAAAATATAAACCCCTTCCCTCTGAATTACTATTATTATTTTGAAATGAAGGGGCTCTCAGGCAAAGATATGAGGATAGGAATAACAGTTCTTTACTAGTATGTATAATAAAGCCAACAACCAGCACCAACTCTGGCATTAACAACAAACAGCAGCAGGAACCCAGTGACCCCTTCTCGGCCGCNTACCTGCCCAATTCTCCCGTATCTCTGCCCCTCGGGGAGAAACTCCCAGATAAGAGAAGTGCAACCAGATGCCCTTCATCCCCTGAGCTTGGCCACTTCTTTTCTTTTTCTTAAATACCCAGTTGTTAGGGTTTCCTAGCAACTTATGAGAAAAAATGCCCTAAGTAAAAAGGAACAAAAGGAAAGAAACCTAACCTGCAACACTGAGTGAAGTACAGAAGTACCCAAGTTCAGATATAATGTCCTCCAATATACAGGAGATCAGAGCAGATGATCTAATAACTCTTTTTGAGAATTACTGTAAGGCTACTACACTAACTTTCATGAACTTATTTCAGAACCACATGATAGCAATACAAGAAATTTTTTAACTACACAATCTCCCTGAATAATATACCACACCAAGCAGAGGAGCCTTTCTAAAACTATGTTGGGATAAGGAACCGATAAGAGCACTGACTACTAAAAAGTGCAAAACAGCTTCTCTGGATATAATGCTGACATCCACAAGAAGGTATTTGAACAACTGAAGTCACAAAAAATACTTTATTGTAACTTGTAATAATTTAGGGGTCAGTAACACATAATAATGTCACAGCAATTAACAGACAAGTGTTTATATTATAGAGGACTACACAAATACCAAACATCTAATAAGAGTCATGACTGATGAAACGAGGCTAACGTTCTCTACAGAGCATACAAGTGAAAAAGATAAGACAATAAATGGGAAAAGTTAATCTGCCATACAACATCATAAATTTAGGCAGAGGTGCGCTAGAAGGAATTTTGCCCAAGGCACCTGTACATGACAAATTACCTCAATGAAAGCACAAGACACATCACCAAGTAAAATCTCATGCAAGCTTTGAACACAGGATCTCTTACAAGCATTCCCACTTTAACATAAAGCTGAAACGAACCATCCTTTTTTTCCTCCGGGCCTATAACAAACTCTTTCATTGACAAAGAACCAAAGATTGACCATATATTTTGTGAACTGCACTAGGTTTCCCCCTAAAAAAGATGCTAAAATTGGGTTATTTTAATATGCTTAAAATCTAGGTAAATAATTCCCCTTTATGCAATTATTTTTTGCCGGAACTGAAGGAAACAGATTTTACACGTCTGTCCAGTTACAAAGAAGAGAGAAACACTCTGTACTATATGATGATTTTCACTTGCAAAATGACATTCTCATGTCTTTATTTCTCGTTACAATATTTTTGACTTAACTGTGTTATTTGTAACACAGCTCAAATGCAAAAGTACTAAGCTCTGTAATCAGATCTTAAGGTTTATTAGCGTTTTGTGACCCTGCCAAAGAATAAGAGACCAGTATTTTTATATACCACAAAGCAGGATTTCTTGGCTCCTTAGGCAGCCTGTTTGTATCAAAATCCTGTTCCAGAATTGCAGTGCGCTTCCTGCCTGCCTCCCGGTACTTGCAATTGTTTGATCTCACGTCAGCAGTTAACTTGTTCTGCTCAGTTCTGACCTCTTTGCTGTGAGTCACACAAGCTCTCCACCTTTTGCAAATACAGTTCTTCTACATACAGTCTATCACAGAAAATGGGAGTATGTGCTCTATTCTTTTCTTCCCGACTTGGAGAAAGAAATAAAATGCTTGTAGTTTTCCGTTGCTTATTTTTTCCTGTATGTTTTTCTGTAGTTCATCACCTTGTTTTCCTTGGAGTTGATAGAGTTGGTTCATATCAGTAGGTAGGATCACAGCAGTCGGTAAGGCTATGATGTCAAATACCTGCAAGTCCTCTGACTGGCAGCGTCTTTTACTCAACTCAAAATTACCATATTTTGGGTTGGCCATATTACTGCTAGCACAGTATTTAAATCACAGGGTTTACAAACAGCTGAAAGACACAGTCAGTAAATATGCCAAAGCTCTCCATGATAACACCTGAGAGGATATCTATTATGGCCTCCAGACTAGCAAACTGATAGCATAATAAAGGAGAGAATTAGTAAACATGGACAAATATTATGTACCATCAGAGAGTCAATATGACCATTCCAGTGTAAAGAGGCCCACAGATGTAACCATAAATAGAACTGCTGAAATTAAAGTACTGTGGTCAGAGTTTGAATTACTGTAATTCAGAAGTAAAGTGAAGGATGGTCTCTGATGATTTAAGTCAGAAATAAAAGCCCCTCATTACTTTCTGACTTGAGTATCTATTTGAAATTGCAGACAGTGAAGCCATATGGAAAATATTTCTAGTCTCTCATGATTTAAAAAATAGCATTCTCAGTTATAGTAACTATTGTAAATTGTTTCTTTTATTATCTTCCCCACTCCGAGCCCTACAGAAGTGTGTTATATTTTATACATCCTACTATCAAACCTACAATCTTTATGGATACAATCTGGCTGGGGGGAGTTGTCCCTGGAGACTGTTCTGTATTTTGAGTTATTGCAATGACTGTACATTATTTCCCAATTCTGCAACACCACTCCTGAGTAAATAGCATGCAGCTGGTGAGCTCTGGGAGACAGAAATTATACTCTGCCCTGCTCCACTGTAATAATTACAAAGCTGGATTCCTTTCTATCATGAGAGCAAACAAGAATTTTTGCCCATTTTCCACGTGCTAGATGCCCTCCAATGTGATTCTAACATGATGCTGATTAGCAAGATGGCCAAAGTGTGCACATTGGTCATCTCCACTCCTTGGTATAAAAGACTGTGAAAAAATATTTATCACTCCAGTATTTGAAGAAACACTCACTTTATATGATACATAAATCAGAGTTACTACAGATTTGTCACGGACTAAACCAGGCATCTTCAGCATCAAAACATTACGCTCATTAACTCTTTTCTTTCCTGGTTCCAGGCACCTCAAATGTAGACTATAACAAACATGATCAATACAATGGCTGAAGATTCCCCTGCTAAGACCTATTTTCACTGTGTTGCTATTTTTCTGAAGGTAAGAAATCCTTAGGAAAAAAAATACCTCATAGCACAGCAGGCAAGTAACAGAATCTTGCCACAGTACTTTAAAGAGAAACAAAATCCTATTCAAATCCTCACTACTGTTTTTCAGCCAACTGCAGTAACTTGGAACACAATTGTCAAATACCTCTAAGAAGCCATCAAGTTAATTTTGCTTCTGAGTTCAGTTTGGGAGAAGTGTGGCAGAACAAATGAAAATATGTATCAAATTTAAAATAAAATTACAGGGGGGAAAAAAAGCAAATTAATTGCTCTGCCTCTTGCAGGCATTCTGCAATTATAAAGGGCTAAAATAGCAAAAGCCATACACAAAGCATAAATGATTCACTGCCCCAAAGATAAAATGCTCATTTTTATCTTACTGTCAGAGGCAGCAACCCTCTCTCTTGTACTCATCCATTATCTACTAAAGTATACAGGTTTCCTTAAAAATTATGTCTTCCCTTGCCTTTTTACCTGCATTTAAGCCATACTAGTATCCATGTCTTCTTACAATACCTGACCCTTTTTGTAATTCTTCTATTCACAGCATGCTCCAAGTTTGGTTCTTTTGTATGATCTTTCCCATGTTGAAATCACCTCCAAATATTTTCTTCTAGAATCTAAAACATCCTGTACATTGGCCTCATATAGCATAACATAACACCCTTGCAAACCTGCACATCAAGTCCTGTCCCAAAGAAACTACCAGTCTGACGATAGTACCCATTAACTCAGGGAGTGAAAATTTGCTTCAAGCAGGAAGAGACTGGTGTGATAAGCTCCTCCTAGAACTCTTGATCACTGCTTTTATAGGAATCTCTTCTCCTCCTTGGCCACTCAGTCCCCCTAGGTACTGCACTCAAGGGGCAACTGGGACCCCAGCTGACTCATTACTGGGCATTTCAAAATGCCTCTGGGTACAACTGGTTACTCCAAAATCTGTGTCTAATCCTGCCTCTTCTAGGGAGTGGGCCCACTGAACCCTGCCTAGTCACAGAGAGTCCGGTTCAACATCTGTTAATTGTACAGTAAAATAACAGATAAAGGTAAATGCAGTTATGCAACACTGTTTACTAGTGACCAACCAACTAAGTGAAGCCAAAACATTCCAAAAAAGAGAATCTCAGACAAACTCAGAATTTTCTGTATTCGTTATATAATGCATTTCCCTGTTGATTTCCATCTTTTATAGTATTTATACTTCACACATCCAACCCTCTCACAGAATCCTGAGTGTTTTGTTACTTTTCTGATTAACTACCTACATCTGAATCTCTAGTGTGTTATTTCAGTTGCACAGCTAAACTCTGTTAGTAAGACAGGGCAGGGAATTTTGTCCACTGATTTCTGTATTATGTTCCTTCAGACTGGGTTGAAGCATAGAGGGGGAAAAAATATGCATGGATTTTGGGGTTTTCTCTGTAAAAGCCAAACAGATGTATGCGTACATAGGACTGGCTGATTTTACTAGCACATAGCTTTGTAAAATTTCTAGTTTAATTGCTACTACCAGAAATGCAACACATTTCCTATCACCAGAGCAGCAGAAAGGAGGAACAAGGCAAAAATGGTAGCAGAGTCATTAAAAAAGGAAAGGAAGGCAAACTAAACACTGGATAGAACTACAGGACAGTGTAAGGAAACAAAAGCAGTAGTAGTTGAGTAGGGAATAGGGAAGAAACATCACAAAAAGAACTATGAGAATAGGGAGAAAACTAAAGAGAAAAATAAGCAGTCCTTCAAAATAAATAAATGCTATTCTGTCTAAAGTTAACAAGCGCATGATTCTAAGGCAATAGAACCCACACTAAAGACAAAGACACCACACTAAATCAAAACTAATCCAGAAGCCAAGGGCCTGGCATGAGTAACCAGTGGAGGTGGTCTTCATTTTTTATAAAAAAGTTTTAAATTCTTGGGGTTATAAAACTAGCAAAAATAAGCTTGAAGTTTTCTAGGAAAACTTCCTTTACAAAGCAACTTCCTCTGTTCAAACAAGGCTAAAAATAGCTTCTGTAAAGAAGAATCTTGTATACAAATTGATACTAATTAAAGCATTCTAAGGATCCTCAAGTAAATATTCCCTCATAGAACTAAAATCTGACACATGGCAACATTATATTTGGCTTTTGTATAATGCTGATTTTTAATCCCTTTTATCAATAACCCAAGAGACACTCTCTCTCATTATCTCTTTCACACTTACAGCTGCACCCTGTTTTTACTGGAACAGATACTATGACTCTCATCAGATTTAGTGCACCAGGATCTAGTAGTTCTGCATGACCACAGATCTCTAGAGAACTACTGATGATCTTTTTCTACGAGGCCTCCTCCTGGGCATAAAACTGAATTTTCAGGACAAAAGAGAACCAACTGGCTAACTGGGCAGCAAAAGCAAAACAGCAGGATATAAATGTGGGTCCTGCCAAAAGGAGAGCTGCCACAGTAAAGCGTGGCTCCAATTACAGCTTTCTTCAACTAATTGTCCCCGTTCAGATCACCCACTTAGCTGTTATAGGGAAAAGAGCTGCAATGATTTCAATGGCTGATTCCAAAGTGGGTTCCCAGGCATAGCAACACTTTCACGGTATAAAGCAATCATCTCCACTCTCCTTACAATTCCAGGGGGTGGGGAAAGAGCAGCTGGTTTTGTACTTGAAAGCATCAGCATGTCTCCCTGGACTTTCAGCTGTAGCCTAATGAGTTGGCAAGTATTTTTTGCACTACAACTTTTCTCAGGATAATTAACAAGATCGAAGATGAACTCTTCAGTGCAGATTGAGCTAAGCCAGTTCCTCACAGAAAAGTCAGTGCTTACCCCCACACACAGATGGAGGCAACCGGTGGAGTTCTTGTTTGATTCAACCAAGTTGACTGACACAGGTCAAGTAGGAGCTAGAGACCCCAGTAGGAGCTCCATAAGAGAAATGCTCATCCAGCCACACCCTGCTCAAGGCATACTAGTTGGGTAACTTTGCTACTCTCCCACAAATCACCTCGTAAGTAAACAATTAATTCATTTTCCAGTGCCATTCATCTGGTGTTTCTTCAAGATGCAAACATAATACAAAACAACTCCTTAAAAACAGGACAAAGCCAAAGAAACTAAGAAATGCTGAGCCAGCCACTGAAGGATACTACAGTGACATCTGAAATCAGGGAAGGAGCTTTTGAGCAGGGACAGACTTGAAGCTGAGAAGTAAGTGGTAAAGGTCTCTCAGTTTTTTTTCTGGTGGTCTTACAGGACTACTAAAGCACTGATACATCCCTCATCTCCACAGCACAACTCCACTACTCTGTGAGCACCACAATATTCTGAGCATTGCTGGGTTGCTAACATTTTCACCCTGAAGTGGACATCGGAGTTGCTCTGAGTGGGGCAGAATATTCTTCTCAGCCAATCTGCCAACAATAGTGTTTCACCTAGAGTGTTTAACCTAGAGCAGTGAAACAGGAATCAGAGCATTAAAACTTCAACTACTTATAATTATGGTCAAAGCCCTTTCACAGCCAAGCATCACAACCCTTCTCCAACTGATGCATGTGAAAAAGTTCGCACCCCTTCAAAGAGTGGCAGGATCTAATAAGAACCTGGCAGGAAACACTATTTTTGGCCTGGGCTAACCAAGGTTATAGGTACACTGAGGTGCATCAGTTCAACACCGAATGGCATATCAGGGGAATACAGAGGATTATACAGATGTTTCCTTCAGCTTAGTTGTCTTGTCAGTGTCAAGTACAACTCTCACAAGAACCCACACACCGAAACTGGTCATTGTTCCAGAACTGTTTCCCCCCTTCTCTTTCATGGTCAGACCCCAGCATGTCAGGACAAAGAGAGACTTCAGGCTTTAAAGTTAATAAGGCTGATGTCAGTGACCAAAACTGAACTCCCTAAGGGAGCTAAATAAGATCCACCAAGATTATAAAAAGCTATTTACTTATTCCCATGCAGGTTCCTCTGGGCAACACTTGAAAAGGAGCTAATTATGCACATACAGTCATGGACCAAAAAAGCAGTCCAGCTATTTTAGAATTCATTTACTGATATTTGATACAGAATGTTATTACCAAACTCCAGCTGTCAGCTTTGGTCATCCTTTTGTTAAAACGATGACATTTTTCTGAAAGAAAGCCCTTGGAATATGAAAACCAATTAAAAGAAGATGTCAATGACACAGAATGTTGTTCAAGAATAATACCCTCTTCCTGCTAAGTAAATGCTTCAGCTTCTTCTAGTGTGGGAGACTGACAATGGTCTAGGACAACAGCTATTCCTATTGCACTGAGTAACTAATAGCTATTAATTTTATTTCCCATATGCTAATGCAAAAAGGTGAGCTATCCTCTGTAAAATTGCTAACACATTGTATTTCAACCAGTTTATAGAGCAAACTGGGAGCCTTCTCCCATGGTCTTCGGTAAGGCAAGAACTCTCACTGACTTTCATGGTTCTTCCATTTCAATAAGTAGAAAACGTGGGCATATTAGCTCACTCTCCTGCTTTGGGAGGAGAGTGTAATGCTGTCTCCAGCATTACAGACTGCCTCACTGCTTGCTGACATTCTTCTTCCCATTCCCAAACAACTGCCAATCTCCCAAATTCAGCACTCCTGCAGCTGTATGAGTGATACACTGCTGCACAAAGCAATACACATTAAACATGAAAACCCTGCTGGAAGCGCTTCGGCACCAGCCCTGCAAGGACACCCATGCCTGTGCCACACCAACCAGGGCCAAAGGCTTGTGCTGCTTGGGCAGGCCAGATTCTAAGCAAGCGGCTACACGTGGAAGAGGAGCAGATCTTCCAGGGGGCAGACCTGCTTTTGCAGGGAAGCAAGAATAAAGAGTACTCTTGCAGATGGAAAATGGCAGAGGTGAAGATCTCATACTAGCTCCCCATGGAAGTAGAACAGGGAACCTGACTTTGCTGTTTATTACCCGACTCGAGAGATGTTTTGGGCTTAACTTTCTGTGCTTCACGATACCAAACTAATCATTTACTTTTAAAAGCGTTTAAAAAGTATGCTGCTATAAGAAACTATATAACCTATTGTGCTAGGTTTGGCCACCAAAACACAACTTTGCTTGGTCTGTAAAAGAAAAAGGTTACCCTGAGACACGCCACAGTGACCCTGAGCTAACCATGAGCAGCTAGGCAGTTACCACAGCTCAGGTGGCCTGCAGTAACTATTTATTATGAATTAGGTTTTTTTAAGTGTTAACAATTTAGAAATTTTTAAACATTTTATCTCTTTGCAAAATGAAATGTGAAAACAGTCTCTTATTCACTCCTTTACAGAAAACATACAGTTTCAAGGCAAAAAAAAATGAAACTTTCGCCACCATATTGAGGCAGGAAATGCAGCCCTAAACCATGAGCTATGAGGATTTTTTATACTAGTATATTAAGAGTACAATTGTTTACATTACAAAATACCTTACTAAATCCTTAAAACAGTAAAAATACACTGTTCCTTAATGTTACTCCGATCACATACAAACACAAAATTATACTGATATTCTTTGGAATACTTTCATTATTTTTTTTCTCCAGGGATGACGTACGTTTCTAATAACTTGCCACTGAGCAAACAGATTTAACAGGGTAGCAGCATGCTGAGAAAGATAGCAGGATTTTCAATTTTCAGATGAAAGCAGCTCTATTCCCTGGCAGCCCTACTCCTAACCCCTTTAGGCCAGATCAAATTTTATCTGAAGTTAGCTGGTGCCTGTCTTCAACTTCAATGGAAGTTGAATCAGGTTTTTTACATACCTGCAGTAAACAATTTGAAGCTTATCAATTAGAATTTTTAAAATCAGTACTTATACCAGAGGGAATCCATACCAGTTAACAGGATTTCTGGACTTGGTTATTTACATATGTTTAGCTAACAGATGACCCAGTTTTTACCAGAGAATATCATCCATCTAATTCAGCAGACTCACAGACTAGTTTAGATTATCAAAAGGAAAGTGTTATGCAAATTACATAACTCTCCCCTGCACCTACTAGCAACAGATTTTTAAATCCATTATAATAATTTGCACAACAAAAATCTATGGTACTGTTTCACCAGATCAGGATTAGCTTGCAACACACATCTTACCTTTGGCTCCACCATTTTCACACAGAAAATAATGTATCCTTCATCTTTAGACACTTTTGTTCTACATACTGATTTGAAGCTAAACCATCTGACAATCCCCATGGCTCAAAAGGCTCTTTATATAAGAAATATAATAATATTATAAGAATATTTCTACAGTTCACAGCTCTCTCTGATAAAATGCCTATCTAGTATTTTCAAATAGGGATTCTTAATTATGGGTCACATCTGATCAGTCTCATCTAGATACCAGGGCGAGGAACCCCTAACAACACTGTAATCACTTGCACTGGAATTCCTGTTAAACTAAGGCTGCTTACACCAGGAAGCTTTCTTTCACACTTGATTTAGTTCAACTGTTTGAAGAGCTAACCTCAACTTTTCTTCACATCTTCATGTAATTTCATTCAAACAGCTGTTTTTTTCCCTAAATAACTTTTTAATGTGTGAAAAAAGACATAAATTATTTTAACAAGTTGTCTAAAAATATTGCCCTGCTAAAAATAAAGATTTTATGACTAACTAACAGGAAATAAACGAACATACACATATGAACAAAAAAGACCAAAGCTCTAATACTAGAGGTATGTATTTGACAAAGATTCACCAAATAAAGTAAATTAGTATTGGAGCTGCTTATGCAATGTAAATGGTTGCTGCTACATTTCTGTGTTTTTTTTTCCTGATAAAAATCTTTTCTTTTTTTACTTAAAGAAGTGGTTTGGATCTGACATTTGTCTAGAAGTTTTATAAAGTAAGAATGAAACTATATTTAGCTCCAGAAAGCCATGCTTTTTAATGCATGCAAAGCTGCAGAAAAATCAGAACTAATCTTAGTGAGGAAAACTTTTATCAAGTGTAATTCTAGCTGTTCCCACCCAAATGGGACTAATTTGTTCAATTATCTGTAAAAATACCAGTTAGACACTTAAATAAAAGCTTTTGAAGCATATCTGTTCAATTAACAACAATGCAAATGCACAATCACTCAATCATTCCAGGGGCTGCTCCCCCAAGCATCTTCAAATCTTTCATGAAAAGCCCTAGCAATCATCACTAAGGGACCTTTTTCTTGCCCGAGGCTCAGACAACAGTGTGGAATCGGTGGTGGGAAGAGGATAGGACCGTATTTCTCCACTATACTGCTAGCAGAACCACTGTTCTGTCAGCAGAAGCAAGACTAACACAGCTAACACACATGGATCCTTCTCATATCCCTGACTGTATTCCTTCATAATGAGGAGCTAAGGAGTAAGTTTCAAATGAGGCTCATTGGGAACTAGGGAAGCTAGCTGTTGATGAGTCAAGGCATACAAGCTGAAGGAGCTCTTCTGGGAAAATAATTCCTTTTTTTTTTTTTTTTACTTAAAGAAGGACTGCAAGATTCAGCTCTGTGATAGAGCCCTAGAAAGTTATCTTAGCGTCCACTAAGAGGGTTTGGGAGTATTTGGATTTTCCAAGAAGTATTAGCATTTTGCAGAATCAGGTGCCTCGTTAACAACTAGATGGATCTGTATGCATTAGTAAATTGAATCTCTAACCCAGAAAGTTAAGATAGAAGAGAGTGTTTAACATGAAGTGTAGTATCAGGTATGTAAATGTAAATATGGAGAGTGTAACAGCATGTATGCCAAGTAGGCTCACATGCTCGCTGAGCTGTGTCCCAAGCAGAATATGGCCAGATGACAAGCTTTATATGCATAAATGCATCTGCCAAAATATTTTCGTGTTTGTTGTGATGAGGAATCTGATAAATGTTCAAAACAGAGAGAGTAAGAATTTGATACTTGGTATTGTCAGGGCACTGTACACCTCTGCTGTTCATACACATTTATAAGAAGAGAAGATCTTGGTACTTTCATTGTACTGGCCCTGTGAAGTCTCATGATGTTAGGTCAAACTGTGGTATGACAAACTTCAGCAAAGACAAAAATTTGGTCTTTAAGAATGTATGTCAAGTACCCATAATATCTAGGAGGGAAAATTCTAAATGTACAAATGTAGTTTTATTACACATCTGTTATGCAAATAACATTCACACACCACTTATTCTGAAGATTAAATATATGAAAGCAGGAAATGAGAAGTTAATAACAAAACCAGAAGTCAGCTAGAAACTAACTTTCTCCAAAACCAAATACCAACTTTTTGAAAGCCGGTAAAAGAGTTTAAAATTTATTGAAACATAATTAATTGTTTTAAATGTAGAATACTTCTTTAATAACAACTGTATTATTATCATTTCCCTTAGAACAAAAGAACATGGACTGCAGAATATTGCTCATGTAACTGGCCCATGAAGTTTGTAACTTCATGCACTTGATTGTGGTTTATGTGAGGTGTTGCAAAACCATCACAATGTGATGTGTGATGAATCTTGTCTATTATATTTATTTCTGTAGTCAGCAAAACAATATCCAACTAGGCTAAAAAAAGCTCCACCCAGAGCTACAAAACTGCTGCTACCATCATCTTGGTTCTACAGCAGACCTCGAGGCTTATGGGCCCAAGAGGTCAGGGATGTCCCTGCCAGTTCAAGAAGCATGAGCAACAGCACAGTGTGGAATTACCAATAACACATCCAGTATAACCTTGCTGTTATTTAGCTCTGTATACAAAATGATCTTAAATTACTTAAAATACAGAACTCTGTAGCACTCAAGAGTTAGGCAAACACTGTAAATCTTGTCTTTTACAAAGGACAGAAAGAACCAAAGATGTTGGACTCACCACTCACCCACCATAGTAGCAGGGGAAAGAACAGTGGTTAGAAGTGAACTAACTAATGACTGCTAACATTACAATTAATTTCATTTTGCAAACTGCTTCTACCATTTCAAGCCTCACTGTTAGTGACAGGGTCACTTTTTAAAATCAAAGACTTATTTCTTTCATCTATCTCATCAAGTCACAGGAATTGGATGAAATTATCAAGAATACAGGAAGAAATAAAAAAATAAAACTGATCTTCCTCACTTCTGATTTTTTGCGCTTATATCTGCTTTTGGAATGTAACATAAGTGATTAAAGGTGAATAGCACTCTAATAGCTAAGCATTTAAAGACTTCTAATACATAACCCACTAATACTCACTAAAGATACACACCTTGCCCAGTAGGCACGCCAACAACATTAATGTAAAATGCTATTAAGACCCAAATGTTAGCTGTCCTTGCCTCTAAAACCTGGAGTTGGGTTTCAGGACTTATCTATCTGCATAGACCCGGATGTTCAGACAGTATTAAAACACAAACAGTCCACAATGTAAAAGGCAAACCTGAAGACACTTGACTAGGCAAACAGGTGTTTGTCAGGAAGCCAAAGTTTTTGATGTAGGTCTTGCACCACATTCACATAGAAGTGCAGCTTAGCCAAGGCCTCAGAGCTGCCATGGAAGACAGAGGCTGGAGCTGCAGGGCAGGACAGGTGGGGAACCCAGCACAGCCACAGCAGCAGAGAAATAACCACATCTCGTGGTCCCCAAGGCCAACATACCCCTTCCCCACTGATTCCCTAGGAATCACATATTTGAGCACACAGGAAGAGCTCCTGGCAGGAAACCTATCTTTAATAAATTAACAGCAGTGTGATACCGTCCTTTTCCCGAGATTATCTTTCACATGACATTGTTTCATCTCTCACACTTCAGCTGCACCCTGTTCATAAAGCGGGGAGCAGCCTGGGAGCATATATCCTGGTGTGTGCACGCCACTGCCAGCTTCTTTAAAGAAAGAAAACTAAACCTCTTTGGCTCAAAGTATCAGACTGAGATCCTTTAAGAAAAAAAAAGGAGAAAATCGACAGAAGAGTGCTACTTCGCACTAAAATCCCCAATAACCAGAAAAACCACAATCAGACCAGCTGGTAAGAAGACGAGCCGACGTTTCTCTGGTTTGGAAAAAAGGAGAGCTGCCTGACACCGAGCGGAGAGACTCCGGCTCTCCCGGTGTTTACCGTCCCCGGCACCCAGCGAAGCGCCCGGCGGCAGGGACGTTTCTGCACTTCAACAGGCTTGAAGTTACCCCGCAGCCCCCACCGGGGCTCCGCCGCCGCTCCCTGGCCCGCGCCNGCCGCAGTGCCGAGCAACGCGGCGGCCATAAAATAAAGCTTCAGTAGGTCGGCGCGGAGAGGGCGCAGGGACAGGACTGCTCCGGGGCCAAGTGTGCCTGCGGGTCCGCCACCGCCCCCGCGGCCACGGCTCCGCGCCCCCGTCACAAACACTGTCACTTCGGCCGCTTGGCCCCAGCCATCCCCACCGAAGTACGAGGGAATTTACAGTGTAGTTTCTCATCTTGAAATCTAAATCAGGAGCTCGTGACTCACGGGCTTCTGAGCAATTAAAGCACCCATCAAAAGAGGTATTTAGATGCTGTGAATGAAGTTAGAAAGGAAAATCAGATTGCGGCTTCTCAGTCAGCCAAGGAGAGAGAGTCTCATGCTCCCAATACAGAAACATGGACCACATCCTGTCTTGAGGGCACTGATACCATGCAATAATGCAGTGGGGATTGTACAGAGAAGAAAATCTTGTCCTTCAATATTTCCAAGGCTGTCTTGCCTACTCCAAGCCAAGAAACAAGGACAGCACTGCAGTTAAGGGTGAGAAAGGAGGGTTGGATAGAAGTTGCAAGTGCTCTCAGGTTGGTACCTCCGACCAGTGCTGCATAGTCTCATGTGACCCACGTATGGCTGTTCTCATTACTATTTGCAGTTGTCATGGGGTTTTCAAGCCACCTTTCTTGGCTACAGCTTTTTTTTCTGAAAATTTTTTCCTAACTTTGGGTGTCTAGCCTGAGATACTTTGCCAAGTCTTGGATGCACTGCCAGTTAGCAGCCTTGCATACACCAGAGAGCCACCTCTCTCTGAGAGATCAAGGTAGACTAACTCTGCTTGGTTAGGGCTGGCCCTGGACATATCCATTCCACTTCTGAGAGGCAGCAGGTAGGCTGCCTTTGTCTAGCAATGTCACACAGTCCTGACTTGCGTGGAGCTTGCCTCTCCTTTCCCATGTTTTAGTCCTTTCTCTTGTCTTAGCACCCAACTGAGCAGTGGCAATACTGAAAAGGGAGGCAAGGCACTGACAAAGCCAGGCCACAACACAAAAAAGCTACACTATGCAGAACTTGTATCATCTTGTTTACCTCCATCCAGGGAAGTAGGGCTCTGGTAAGGCACTAGGGATGCTAAAACTTATCTTTAATTTGGAAGTATGAAACTATATCCCTACAATGTTTCCTGGGAGAACACGTTTCTTTACAGCCTGGTCAGGGGTTTGGACTGGAACCATCAGCAATATCAAGGTACATTTGGCTTGAAGTATACTTTGGCTGTTCTGGCCAAACACTAAGCTAACCTAGACAACAGTGTCAGAGTCACAGGAAGAATGATTAACTGTTAGCTGCATCCTTCCTTCCAGCTCTCCCCCAGCCATTCTCCTAACCCTTCACCAGGAACAAGCCACCCTTGAAACAAGCAAAGGCAGCTGCTCAACACTAAGTAGTCTTGCCTACCTGTCTCCCACACCTCATGCACAGGGCTAGCCATTGTTCTAGAAAATGGATCTGAGATCCTGAAATCCCCAAACCAGACACAATTGACCATTAATCCAGACTCAAACAAGAGAGGAGAGAAATGCCAACTGCACAATAGAAGAGAGGAGGGTTCCTCCTGCCAAGCTGAGGCAGGAATGCCGAACACTTCTATTTTCTTGTCCAACAGCTCTTGGACAAAGTCAAACAGCACTTGCTAAAATGACAGCAGGCACATTTGGAGGAACCATTGAAACTGATAAGAGAATCTCAGTAATTAATCCTTGAAGAACTGAATTTGAACAATCTTGGAACTGGAAGGGCAAGACTAAGTGAGCTGGACCAGCAGCATGAGATGCCTTGTCAGAAATAATATGTGCCTGCAAAGAGTTATATAGGAGAGGCAGGAGTTGAGAGTGATGACAACTGAGTTATCTACAAGAAAGCAGTATGCCATGGTGGCACAGCAAGAGCTGGGATGTCTTCCTCACTTTGAACAAATGCAGCCTCCTCAGACCTCACTGCATCATATCTTTCTGGCTCATTTTTCACATTGCCCCGTCAAGGTACTTGCATTATGTTTGGTAATGTCTTGAAATTGTGCCTTAAAGAGGTGTGCAAGCAGCACTACCTGGCTGGCCAGCCAGCCCCACTGGGTGAGATAAAAGCTACCCACCCCTCCCTATGCTAATTCGTCACCCCATGTTGTTACTGCAAAGCTGAGCATATCTGAAAATAGTTTTACATAACTGGTTTCAGTAAAAAGCTGAGGTTTTTTCCCAGTATCCTGCATTTTTTGCACTGCCTTTTGACAGCAAAATAGCAATTGTTTTCCTGATTATTTTTTCTTTATTCAACATATATGTTTCCATTGGCATACTTGGAAATACAGGAAGCTGATGGGCCTAATGAAGGATGGATCTGTGAAAGGGTTATCCTCATGTATGAAACTTCAGAGGATGAACTGTCAAGGAAGAGAGGCAAGCAACAGGAACCACAGAAAGCAGAGACCAGGAGCAAGAGAAACAATGCATAAGCTTAGTGCCTTCAAATCAGTAAGAATGTAGATGTAAGCAGAAAGTAGCTGGGTATTTTACATAAAACATTCTGCCAGAGCATCCCTCAGAATGTGGTCCTCCGGGTTCCCACGGGCAAATGAACAAGCCATAGCAGGCACTGATTCTGTCTCAGCTTCCTACTCCCAGGCTGCAGCCATCTGCTCCCCCTTACACTCACAAATTTAGTGCACAATACAGCAGTAAAACAAGATCCTGATATGGAGGCTATTTTCAGACTCTATGAAGTCTCCATTCTGGCAGTCAAACTATGATGAAAACAGTGATGACTTAGAGTACTTTATGAACAAAGCCATGAGATGCATTCAAAATCAGCTAGTAACAAGGACAGAATAGTGAATCCACTGATTTTGGCACACTGAAAGAATTGTGCTGCCCACTGCCAAGCTAAAACTATGAAGACAACTCTGATTAAAGAGCAGAAGATGGTAATATTCCTTCTACCAAAATCCTGTACAGTGGAGGAGAGTGGAAGTTGAGCAAAACTTAGTATTACATTCTGTACATCCATCATTGGAAAGTAGTGTGGGTTGGGCATTTTGTAAACAACAGGCAGGTGTCACATTCCATATCACAGTGCTAGCTTTCAACTTTTCTGTCCCAATAGGCAATGGTAAAGCAGGAGTCATGTTGGTGATCTAACTTGCCGAATAGTGAATGAGCTTGTTTACCAGCACCCAAGAACATTACTTTTTGGATTCTCAAGTTCTTTTTTTGCTGATGTTCTTCTCATCTTTGCTGCGTAAGTCATTGTATTGCTGACATCCAGGTAGTCTGTGGAGTGGAAATTGTTCATCTGCAATTCATGCAGTTTCATCAGATCTGAAAAATTACCTAGAAACGGGGCAATTCTTCCTAATGTGACTCTTTTTCTGTTTGCTCCCTCTTTTCTTGTATGTAGTTCATAATAAGTAGATAATGCTGTTCCTAGAAGGAATCTGCAGGAAACTCTGCTGCAAATTTTTATACTAAAGAGCCATTTGGAAGAGGTCTACAAAATGGTCTGAAAATGGCACCTAGGAAGTGAAAAGGAAAAGATTATTAAATACCCTTGTAGTATCAAGGTAAAAGAGGCCTTTTGGCGGCAATACTGGGATTTTTGGAAAGGGAAATCAAATTTTGCAAAAAAGACACCAAGTTCTTAGAAAAGTTGCCTGTAAGCATTCCTAGAATTCAGCTGGGCTGGCATCTCACAAAGCTCTGGAGAATTGAAAAGCACTTTGGGATACTAGGCAGCAAGCCTGTGAATTGGCTGGCACAAAGACTATATTGTGTACTTATGTTAATTTAACCAATATTTACTCATGTAATCACCACTGAACCAAATTTATACTGCCAGATTTTCTGTCAATGTGCAGATCTAAACTTAACGGACACTCAACCACAATCAGCAGAACTCAGAGAAAAAATATGGCTCAGTGGAAACAAGAAACTCCACTGAAACTGTCAGAGGATCTATGGAGGATCATTTGTGCTCCTGAAGCATCAACACACCAACACAGACTTTTGTGATCAATTAGCCACAGTCTAGGGAAAATGACCACAAAGGATTGCTGCAATGCTGCCAGACCACAGTCGCCCAGTGAAGTTTGCCAAACTAGGAAATGGATGAAGGAAATCTGAAGCTGAGAGATGACAAGGATTATTTTACACTTAACTAGAATAATGACTAGTAATTTAGAGTAACTATGAAATGTAAGCAGGCCAATTGGGATGCTTACAAGGTCAGGCTTGCAAAAAGCAATTTAAAAATAGAGGATTAAATCCTGAGCCACCAAATTGTTAACGATAACACACTGATAAAGATACACCATCTGAATTAGGCTGAAATTCTGTAGTATTAGAATAGTATGGTCTCAGTAACCACATAAGTTAATAGTCCACTAAATTTCATTGATAATTATCCAATCAGTACTGGGAATATTATTTTGCAATTGCTTTGGGCAATCCGGTCTAAAAATGTGGTCTAAGTGAACCAACCCTGCTATGACCTTAAAAAATTGTTTTTCTTCTGGAGCAGAAATCATAATAGCAGCTGCACAACTGTGGTGGCTTTCTTGCAAAGAAAATATGAGAAACAGAGTGAACTGCTTCATAAGCAACTGTAGTTCACATAAGCTATCTGCAGCCATAAATTTACCAGCAGCTAACGTTGCTATATTCATCTGAAAACTGCTGCCACTCGGGAAAAACACATCTCATGTCACCCTCTATGTTCAGAGCCATTTCAGCATTTAGTCTCAAGATGCCTCTGAACATGAGTCAGAGCCCTCAACTGTTAGAGTTCTCACAGACTTGAAATAAAAATGAATCCCTGTTCATTTCCAAGTGAATGCCTAATAGAAGAAGCCTGATAGACAAACCACAAACTAAAATGCAAGCAAGCAGATTTGATGCAGAAGGTGCAGAAATGAGAAGAGAAAATGAAAACAAGATCCCAAAGGATTTTTTAAAACACTTTACAGCAATGAGTTAAAATTTTCTGGTCATGAACTGAGAATTACTCTGATCTGAAATGGATATATGCAGTTTGCAGTTGGTATTAAGCACTCAGTATATGACTGAAATTTAAGAGTACCATCCATTAAAAAGCCAAGGCATTATTTAGTAAGAAAAAATATATGACAAAAAGAGAAGACATTTAATGTGTCATTGAGGAGGTGTCTCAAAAGGCACAACTCTGCCAGTCCGCGCTTGAAGATCAGTATCTATCACTTAAAATCTGGCAGCATCTCTGTATGGACTACAGAAAACTAAGTCACACTGTTGGAAAAATATCTGATCTGTTATCACTGTAAGCAATACTCTGGTTTCTGTAGCACATTCAACCATACCTTTTAGTTCGGATATTAGAACATGAGCATTGACAAGTGTACAAGAAATGACTGCTCTCTCAGCTGGGCAAGATCTCTATAGACATAATGCAAGGGTTTTAACTTGTGCACATTTGCTTTTGAGCAAATTTTGTTTGAGGATGTGGTATGATGCAGCTGGGTGGTTGTTGTATGTGTAGTATGTCACACTTTTTGAAGAGGAACTGTAAACCCTAGAAGTGGCTTAGTGTAAGGAAAAAAAATTGGCTTTACAGAACTTGACAACACTGTCTGGTCAGGAAAAAAGAATTCTTCTGTAGTATACCCTCAGCAAATTTGCTGGCTACACCAAGCTGAGTGGTGCAAACAACATGCTGGAGGGAAGGGATGTCATCCTGAGGGACCTTGAGAGACTTGAGAGGTGAGTCTGTATGAACCTCATGAAGTTCAAGAAGGCCAAAGTGCAAGGTCCTGCACATGGCTTAAGGCAATCCCTAGGACAAATACAGGCTGGGAGGAGAATGGATTGAGGAGGTGGATGAGAGGCTGGACATGATCAGGCAAGGTGCCCTTGCAGCCCAGAAACCCAATTGTATCCTGGGCTCCATCAAAACTGTGGTCTGTAGGTCAAGTGACATGATTCATCCCCTCTACTGTGCTGTTGTAAGACCTCACCTGGAGCACTGTGTCCAGCTTTGGGTCCCGCAACATAAGACGAACATGGACCTCTTGGAGTGAGTCCACAGAAGAGCCACAAAGATGATCAGGAGGATGGAGCACCTCTCCTATGAGGAACAGCTGAGAGCTGTTCAGTTTGGAGAAGAGAAGGCTCTGGGGAGACTTTATTGTGTCCTTCCAGTACCCAAAAGGGGCCCTACAAGAAGGCTGGAGAGACTTTTTACAATGGGTTTATTAGGATGAAATTTTTTTCAGTGAGGTACTGAAACAGGTTGCCCAGAGAAGCTGTGGCTGCCACATCACTGGAAGTGCTCAAGGCCAGGTTGAATAGGGCCCTGAGTAACCTGGTCTAGTGGAAGGTGTCACCCATGGCAGGGGGTTGGAAGTAGGTGACCTTTAAGGTACTTTCCAACCCAAACCATTCTATAATTCAATTCAACTTACACTTCACAGTTCATAAATTTTGCAAAAGCACTACAAAGATTGAGGGAAACTATTTTGGTGTTTGAATTATGAATTTACATTTTTGGTGTTTAAACAGGTTCTTATGGTTACCTTTTGTCAAGCTACTAAGGTAATCATTAGACATAGATGATGTCTCTAAAATGGAGGGTAATTACTGAAAGAAAAAAAAAGATGGAAAGATTGGAAGCTGAAGCTGTATTATAGCAGAAGCCCAACGCCTTTGTAGAGAAAACAGAGGGACACAGTCCCTTCACAATGGTGCCCAGTGACAATTCAAGAGCTAAACTTCTTTATTCTGATGTTAACTGAACATTGGTAGAGGTTGCCCAGAAGGGCTGTGGTGTCTCATATCCATGGAGATATTCAAATGGCATAGTCTTGGGAAGGCAACATTCTCTGGCTGATCCTGCTTTGACAAGAAGGGTGGTCTAGATGATTTCAAGAGGACCCTTCCTTGACCCTACTGTGATACTGTGCCACTCAAGAGGGAACCCAGGAGTAGGTACACCTGCAAAGCACTTTCACTGCATTTTCTGCGGGAGTAAAATTATTTGGAATGAGTGATATTAAGATACAGGGATAGTAAGGTGCCTGTAAATATGTGTTGGGAGAGTTAATATCTTTTATGTCTGCTCTGTGTTTGAGGAAGGGACCAACAGCCTAATATCACAACATTCCTAGGACTACGAGTTAGACTCTGCAAAATCAAGAGACAATCATACAGCATGACTGATACTTCCCAGTATGACTAACCTCTCGGGAAAGAAAGATACAATCTAGCATACTGCCTTTAAAAGCTAGTTCCAATTCACCATGTGATCTTTTTGCACTGTCAGAAAGATGGGAAAGCTGTAACAGGGAATTTTATGAGATGGATTATACTTCAATGAAACTGCTATAATTGCTACCCTTCATTTGAGAAAAATGTTCAAGACAAGAAACTCCTTACATCTAAACTAGATCTTCCACCTAAACAAAGGCACATGCTATTACTGAAAAACAGACACACAGAATAGTAGGATTTTTCTAGATACTGCTCTGTGAAACATTGTGTGCCTGGCAGAAATCCACAGACCAGAGAAATGGCTTGTATGTGCTGTGTTCAGGGAAACTGTACATTACTCAGTACAGTACACTACACTATTTGAGCCTTGTTTGTTTAACCTGACTTTATCCTCAGTGTTCTCTAATAAATTGCCAGGTGCAATTTTCTTGCTAAGCCACGTGCACAAACTGAAGACAATCAGGGTAGGAAAACAACAAATCAGATTGTCCTGACTTCTGTTCTTGAATTTATTCTTACTGGTTTATGTGTTTTGAAATCCTGCTCAATTAACTTTTTTACAGAACTGTGGTGCAGACCCTGACTAAGGATTTAGATTTAAGAATTTAACTTTAAATTGTTATTGCAGTAAGATCAATAGAAAAACTTGTTTTTTTTTTTTCCTAATACAAAATTGTTCTAGTCTCCAAAATGCAGTTATTTAGGATGGTATCAACATATCTACAACAGAGCCTGATAAATTACCCATCTGTCACAGCTGAGCTTTTTCTGGATGATCTCTGACAAACTTCACTATTTCATAAATTTTTTTTGGAGACAGTTCCAAAAGACTTCCATCAGTTGTGGATTTGGTGCCCATCATAACAGATTATACTGTAGTTTAGCAAAATGGCCATCATTAGAAGTAAGTTCAAATTCTAGATACAATTTTCAAAAAGCCTCAAAATCAAAAATTGCTGGATCAAGCAATAATAACTGAATTCAAGAGTTCCAGATTGCTTTTTTATTATTAGTCCTACCTTTCAGGATCCCTAAAAAGTCCCATGCTTTACAAATCAGAGACAGTATTGAAGGAATTCTTAACAATTGATATGCAAAGTATACTGGAGTATGTTGTCTCTGTGGCTTGGGTTGTAGTAGTTTTCTCATTTTACTGCACATATTCTTGTATTATACTGTGTTTATTCATACATCTTTAATGCATATTCTCTTATAGCTGGAAACCATTTTTGAGGTGGGACTACCTCATAAGACTATTCATAACACTATTGCCTGCAGGAGCTTAATCCATCTCTGCAGCCTGTGTTGATGGCTCTGTGTCTCAGGTGATGTACATTAAGAGGAAAGGTGTCCACTCTCCTCTTTTTCTCCCCAGAAGACACAGCAGTGATGCAGATCAGTTTGCAACATAACCCCCCTGAACAAGTGTTGCCCATCTGCTCAAAGGAAAATACAGAAAGCCAGGTGGAACCATCTCAGAGACACAAATTTTTTATATATGCTGGCAGTTGGACCAGTGAGCTTCCCAGCAGTCCGCTTATCTACACTGTAAGGAATATGAAAATATTTTAGCATTAAAGACCACTACCAAAGGAAGTGAGTTTATTTTTCATTTATTCTGGATTCCCATATTCATTCAATTACTGCTTCACAATTTTTTGCTGCTCCAGTTCTAATTCGAAACTCAAATTTCCTAATGAGAGACTCTAACTCCACCCCCCAAACAATCACTTCAAAATATTAATGCCATTTTATCTTCTCTCTTACTTACTTGCTGCATATAGGCACTTCCCTGGCTATAGTCATGCTATAGTGTACTTCCACTGCACTGAACAACAAATTTAAGCTTCTAGCTAAAAAGTCTGATATTCTTCAGTCCTGATGACTTTTGTGAAATGGAGGTTTACTGAGTATCAGTCTGCAGCTGATTTTAGCCCCTATAGTCATTAAAATAGCAGCAATTGTTTTTCAGTCACAAATCCTAAGGCCATGAGGAGAATATAATGTCCAGTTGGCCATGAAAAGCTGTCCAGCTGGCCTTTTTAGGCAGCTCTAACTCCCTTTTGTACCTTTCTATGAAAGAAAGATCACAATATTTAATTAAATAAAATTACATAGATTTGATAACATACTAGAAATTATTCCATTAATAGATGATAATACAAAATACCTTAAAATGGTACAAAATCTTCACTCAAGGTAGCAAATGTTTTTTGAGTGGACAACAATACACCACCAACACAGCATGGTGACTAAGTTCTTTATACCATCGGTTAAATCCTCTCTTCCCTTATAACACTAATATTCATAAAACTACTAATAAAGTCATGTTAAGTTGTGAAATCTATTTCTGTATTCACAGCTTACTTTCATTTTGAAAGGATCCTCAGAAAGACAGCTATCTTCTTTTTGTAATAGCAAGTAAGGAGCACAGTTTTACACCTTTTTCTTTATAAGAAGTGCTTCTAGTTCCCTGTGATCAACTTGTCAGTCTGTGGTTGCCAAATTTTCAAGGTAGATTCCTGATCATCAAGAATATTAATCAACTTGGGAGATCCTGCAAAATTACAAAAACTATTTCACAGCTGAACCTCATTTCCTCCCCGCTCCTTTTTTTTTCTTCATGAAGCCACAAGAATTGGCCCATGGACCCCAAGGTGTATGTGCCATCAGTTGAAAATCACTGTTCCACAAAAAAGTGGAAGCTTAAAACCCCAGTAATTTTGCTAACAGACTCAAAAGCATTGGGTGTCTTTGTATCTAGGTTTTCTTACTAGAAACATCAGGTCCCGATGTAACATTAATTTAGAAGATATTGGCAGACCAATCCAGGTGTTCTGTCAATTTCTAATAACAGCCCTTCACAAGTGAAGGACAAGAGGGTGTTATTAAACTACAAAAAAATTCTGCACATTAATTATTTAATGAAAACTTTGCTATGCCATAGATTGATTTCTGATGTAACTCCACTAATTTAGATGAATTGCATCATATGAATTCAACCTCAGTGACTTCATGTCACTCTGATATTTAGTTAGAACCCTTACTGCCTTTTAATGCATATATATTCATCTGTTAACAACATGAAAAGTATAATTTGGTAAGCGCGGGGATCTTGAGTGAGTATCTCTTCTCTCTTCCTGAACACAGAACAATTTCTCTTCTACTGGTTTTGGCATTTCTGCCTACAGAACTCCTACAAGTTCTTCATCAACACCTTTACAGGAAAGGCTGGACAAAGCAGTGACAATACCTTGAGCTATTTGTAAATCAAGGAAAGCTTCCCAACGGAGGATCTGTCTCAGCAGAGCAAGGCAAACTGCCCTGTTCCACCCAGGAGAGGGCACTCTTACACCTGGCCACGCAACCGGACATGGACACCTATAGGAGGAACAGGAAAGTTAAGATGACATCTTAAAACTCGGTCAACTTGCACGACCAGTTAGTTATTTTTATGATAACGCTAATCACAAGTAAGTTGAATCATCCAGACACTGCCACAACAGGAACACAATATGACAGACAATAAACGTGCAGGCTACATTTATTCTTAGTCTCCAAAATGTGCTGAATGATGTGCAGATAAAAAAGACAATTTTTGCATTTCTCTGTTAAAAGCTGGGATCATACAAAGAGAGCTGTAGGTGGACCTAAACGAAGGTTAAATTTAAAAATAACCTGGTTATAGGAATATTAATTGTTGCCTTTCTAAAAAATAAAACACTATTATAAATGAATAGACAAACATCTAAATGCAAAGTGCATATAATACAATACAATACTAACACAGCCTGTAAAGTTAATTCTTGTATGACATCTCATGAAATAAATTTAAAAAAATTAAAAATGCTAGAGGGTCAACCCCTGTTTCTAAAGAGATTGAAATCAATATACACACCTCTTGAGACAGCTTTCCTCTCCAATAAGTAATCCTCCAGCAACAAAGAGAAAAGATCAAGCTTGTCATTTTTGAAATTTCTAAACTAAAGAAGCCAAGATGAGGAGGTGGTGGTTTTGTTATGCACAACATAAAACACTGAAAGAGGAATAGAATGCTGCACACTGCAAAGGTAATGTTTAAAAAAAAATCTCATTTTCCTCTAATCAGAGGGGATAATCTCAATAATTCCAAATTTTCTCTGAGTAATTTTACTAGAAAAATGTCCTATGATATGAAAAGAATAAAATTAGGAAAATATGGAAATGAGAAAAAGATCACCAAGAACCTTAACTTAAAGAACAGAAAATAAATTATACTTAGTGGTGTCATAAGCATCTTGGAGTCCCCAGGCAGTACACTGGGGCTGAGGGCATCCATAGGGCACACACATGGGGCTACACTGGATGTACAGCGAGTCCAATGTGCACAAACTTTGCATGAGCCATCGCCACTTTTCCATGAAAATGTGGGGAACTATTTCTTACATATAGGTTGCATGATAGACATCCCACATTACATGGGAAATGACATAGTGTTTAGGATGTTTGGTTATTCTAGCATTGGCTAATGAATATTGTTTGCCTTTCCATATTGACAGCTTGGGCTGAGGCCTGACAACCACTGACCCTATCAACTTTCCTCCTGCAATAACCTTACATGGTTTGAACTTCAACCATATCTCTTGCTCCCACTCCCAGAAGTCTTTCAAAACAATATGCCAAGCATAATAAACAATGCATAGATACTCAGAATTGTATCTCCCACTCTATTAGTTGTGATCAACACCAATGGGCAAAAGCATAAACCAGTCTGCAGCCAGTTTGTAAAAGCTGCTTTTGAAAGAGTTGTTTGGTATGAGACTAAAATGATGATAGGATCAATGAAAGAACTGTCTGCTGAAATCACACATACTACTAATTTTTTAAATTCCAAAAAATGAGCTATGTTCAATGGACTACAGTTGTACATTTTCTATAAAATAGATTTTTCTAAAGGCAAAAGTCTAATGAGAACTTAATTCAGGGCTTTATTATCAACATACCATAAAATTTATTAGGGAGTCAGACATGGAAGTCACTGAAATCACACAAAGAGGCTATGTTCTCAATTTCTGTCTAAGCATTATCTTTTTTAACAAAGCAAAAATAAAACAACAAACAAACAAGCCCAGTCCCCCCAAAAAAACCAAACCAAACCAACCCCCAAAACACCTATTCAAAGTCTACAACCCTGTTCTACCCTAAAATCCTGTAGAATCTTCTGTAAAACAGTAAACTATAATAAAGTATAAAACAGTATAGGAGGTATAAAATGGTACTCCCGGCATGCTGATTACGTAAGGTACTGATTTTTATGTAGATTTTGATCCTGGCAAAACTCACTCTGTTCTACCAGCCAAAAAGCCTTTCTATATCTGTCTTTCAGCAAAGAGAAAATTAACACAGTATATGGTGAATATGAAACAGTTGTGAGGTAAGTGAAAAATGCCTATTTAAGGACAAGGGAAAGGAATGGGTTATAGCAAGGAAAAGAGATGCAATAATTCATATTAATTTCATTTTTGCAGTAACAGACTCTGACATTTGTAATCCAAATGAGCACACAAAAATGAACCTAGGTACAAACCAGACAAAATCACTGCCCTTTACCATGGCTGTTACTGGATGTCTACTATCTATAACATAAAAGCATACTCACAGGAACACAAAGGATTTTGACACTTGATAAAGGTCATGTTTTCCACTCCATCCAGAGCAAAATATGAATATTGGAAGCTTAGCTTCTTTCTGTGAGCTCTCTGAAAAGACATGAAGGATTTAACTGGGAAATTTTATGGATTACCTTTATTATTTTTGTCCGTAGTAGTCATAGTTGCTCAGCACATTATAAACCTAACTTTTGTCTAAGAAACAAAAAAGAGTTACCATCCTTTAAGTCACCATCCTTTATTGGTGAGAGCCAAGGACACAAAAAGCCATGGCCTACCTCCTCAAAAGGAATTTAAGACATATCAGTGGAACTCAGATATCTAAATTATTCTAAAAATGAAGGTCCAAGATCACACTATTAAGTCATTAAAAAGTAACCAGACCTACTGCAAAATGGTTCTTTATTCATAAAGGTACTGAAAACGTCAGCTAAAAAACTGGATTGTATAATACATTTTAAAGTGTTCATCTGAAAAAAAAAATAATTTGATGAACAGATGCACATGGTACAACATTTTTGCAGAAAAATGAACTTTTCCAGCCAAACTACTGGGGAAGGGTAAACATATTAAATTGTATGCATCTGTATATAGTTGACAGATTTAAAAAAAATTGATTTTTTTTTTGTTACTTGGGCCTATACTTTCTTTATAGTGTACATAATAGTCAAAATGCTGTGTATACTAATGGAGATAAATGAACAGCACTTGCAGATAACAGCCCTGCTGACATTTATTGAGATAAATGTCTATATTGTATGTTGTCCTGCATTGCACCATTAAAAAGGGGGCCCTATAAAATGTTTCTGTAAACCTTAATGCCTTGAAAGCCTCTAGTTCCTGAATAAACAACAGTTCAAAATCCAGTCTCATGTGCTCCTCTGCAAATCTATGCTCTTCGATAACAGACCTTATTTTATACACCTCAGGTTAGAAGTTATGGTTACTGTTACTCTATTTCAGATTTCAGAACAGAAGCAGCATCTGTGGGTGCCCATGTTTACTTCTGCAATAAAATGCCCATTAGACAGGGTTGACCTTTGCCTTTTACTCTACTTTTAAAACGTTGTAGCAGGATCTGCAAAAATGAGCAGTTCCTTTCACTGTCCCCATTAAGTAACCTGTTTCTGGGCCTGCATGTTCCCCTGGTCCCGTGTGAGGAGGCACCAGTGTCTCCAGGGGGAGGGGGGAAGAGGACGAGGAGCAGGTCTGGGAGGGAAACGTGTAAGGAACAACATTTTTCTCTGCCGAGCATAATGGGAAAAAAAATAGACGAGAACCGCTGCTATGGGCCCGGGTGAGCAGATTCTCAAGTTACGTGAGAGCCCCCTGGTTTTTTTGCTCAGGGGCTTCACCAGCACACATACCAGCTGCTCTTTAAGCCCGCTGTTTCCTCAGCGACACCTCAGACATTTCTCCCGCTACCGCGGACCCAGCCCAGCTCTCCCAAGGGCGCTCCTTCACCCGTTCGCGGGCGCGGTGCGTCAGGGCTCAGCCCGCTGAGGGTGCAGGGCCGG
>VXBB01001408.1:0-19108 GCA_013399915.1 Illadopsis cleaveri
CCCCCTCCTCCAGAAAAGTCAGTATGGAGATCTGCTCTCAAAAACACTTAGCAAAGATCCAGCCTTCAGGTAGAAACAATCTTTAGCTCTTTCTGCTCCAGGCATTTTTTCACTGCTCTCTTGGAATCTGAAACTTCCAATGACATTTTGTTGAAACTCTTAGGTTTCAACAGGTTTCAACCTGGTGTAACAGAATTGCTGAGAATAAGAATTTTTTTTTTTTTTTTCTCTAACTGGTAAGTAAATTAATGAAAAAAAAAAACTTTAAAAATTCAGTGTTGCAGTATTTTGACCACTTGTATGATTAATGTCCAGACCTGATTAAGGAAGCAGTTTATGTTGAGTGCACTGCATGGAAGCCCCATGGCATTTTATCCTGCCTTTTGATCTGCCTGAGTTCATTCCCTCTCAGTCCCACTGCAGCATGGACCTGTAAAAACTCGTCTGTAATTCTCAACCTCTCTGCTGCTGCTTTACAATAAAGATACCAAAAGTATAAAATCAGATTTTGTTTGAAAAACATGATGGCAAGTAAATATTAAAGTGAGTATGGCAAGGAGATTTATGAAGTAAGTGGATAGCTGGCATTTATTTCAGATGGAGATCTCCACCAGTCAGGAGTTGGAAAATAAAACAGTTTGTGACAGGCAATAACCTGTAGTGATGGTAGAACGGCCCTTGTAATGAAGCTGCAATCACTCTTCTGATCTCCTGCCGTCTTGTTTTGTTCTTTTCCTTCTTGAGGAACTGGCACTTCCAATCTGTTCTAATTCTCCTGATTCTAGGCTTTGATTTATACTGCTCTGGCTATTGTACATCCTGTCAGAGGAAGGAGGAGTTTTAAGCCTTCGAGGTGGAAAGAGAGGCAGCAGTGACATGAGGGTGAGTAAGAACAGAGAATAATGCCAGCGATTAGACAATGCTGATGGGTGACGTAGGAGCCTGCCTTGCTCTGTAATTATATACAATATTTTTTTCTTCAGTCTTGGCTGATGTGAACAAATACAATGTACCACCACCCTCCAATACCCTGGGAAAAAAATAAAAGAAAAAGAAAGAAAGAAAGCTCCATGCAAAATTATAGTCCAATAACAAGAGCATGGTGCTGAACTCAGGGTCAGGACATCTGGGTTCTGGCCCCTTGGCATCAGCATGAGACTAGACAGAACACATTTATTCTCCCTGCTGCCTTTGTTTACTCTGATGCATTGAAATAGATTTCTAGAAGCCCTGCTTTGCTAACAAAGTGCAACAAATGAAGAACAGACTCTTTAGAAGTGACGTCTCAAATAGAATTTATCTAACCCTGCCAGTTATCACACTTGTCTGTCTATTTACAGGTCCCTGGGGCCCCGTGAGTCTCCTGTGCTCTTTTTGGTCATTCTTTTATGGCTCTGAGACATTTTTAAAACATAAGAATCTCCAAGTAGGCAGACATCACTGATGCCCTTATTCAAGAGTACAGCAATCACAAATTGACAAATAATAATTATTTACTTATATATATAAAGCATTATAATAATTATAATACAATAGGTGGTAAATAAATAATTCCATAATAAAATAATATAATAATTATTTATATTTAATTCTTTGAAAATCTTGCACTTCGTTCAATAATCAACAGCCTTTTATTAAGTGGAAGGATACCTCTCTGAACTCAGTAATCAATGTAAAACCAGTCACATAAGGTCCGATACCACTAGAAATTTTGATCATACTTGAGAGTCTATTTCCACATGATTGATAATACTTGTTAAAAATGCACAACATTCCTTAATTCAGCAAAAATGTCTATATTCTGCTGCCTAACAGTAAGGAAGTCACTGAGTAAAGTATACCTTGCAAACACTTTCAAATGTGCTGCCCTGTATTTTCAGCATATGTGAACAGGTTTTATGTGTAAAAGAGGTGATGCTAACAAGTGTGGGTGAAAAGCTAACGAAAGATTTTGCAATCTTTTCTCAGACTAGATACTATTTCATTCCTTTAGTATTTTGTGCCAGATCCAGGGACTATCACTCACAGTATGGAGCAGCTGATGTGACAAACATTTCTGGGGTGTTTGTTCAGTGGTGAAATACCTCCCAAAGGGAATAAAAGAGCAGTTGCCTCAATCCTAAAGTGAGCTGAAGAGACAGCAGGTAGTATAAAAAAAGGCAGTGCTAAAGCAGCAGAAATGTCATAAGACAGGAATCCCTTTGCTTGCTTTGCAAGTTCTTGCAAAGTTTTCAAGAAAGGGGATGATGGAGCAGCCAATGCTGAAGTGAAGGAGATCATGAGACAGAAATTAACTCCCAGGGAAGCTAAGTCTATCTTAAGGTCATACATTTTCCCTTGGGACACACACAGCCAACCAGGTTTGCAGTTTTGGAGTGGACTGAACTCTGTGCCACTTCCAGGATGGAGGAGATGCAACACAGTTTCTGTCTTGTGTGGAAGCAGCCCTGGTGTACTCAAGGAAAACTTACTTAAAGGGAGTTCTACTACTACAGTGTAGACCCGTAGTTTAATATCTTCTTAAAGGCACTTGTCTTTAAAAAGACAAGTAGATGATGCAAAAAAACGTTAAACCATAACATATCAGTGTTATGTTCACAGGTATTGAACCAAAAGATCCTCCTGCAAGATGTGATCAAGAACAGGCTGAGGTATGGAGTCAGCCACCAGTGATTTGCAATAATTACCTGCTGTGGGGAAAGGAACAATAAATACAGCCCCTGCTGAAAAGCCTATGCTTTTGGTTTTGTCCTTCCTCCGTGACATTTCTGGTTTTTGATCTCCCCCTTCAGCTGTGCTGCTCTTGAGCCCTTCTTAGAGCAAAAGGGAACAGTTGCTGTGCAGCCTGCCTAGAGCACCTTCAGCTTCTGCCTATAGGTATCAGGTCATTAATTTAGAGGTGGGAAGCTGGTTCACATGTGTTAAGTGAACAGTCACACACAAAAAGTACCAAGTTCTCAATACTGAATGTGAAAAGCTTAAAAGACTCTCTTGGCCTTGACATAATAATTGAAACTATTAATCAGACTGTGAAGCTTAGCCAGCACACTTGCAGATGTACAATTTAAAATATAGGGGGGAACTATCCAGTGGACAAATTAATGACAATTAACAGATTGTTCAGCATAGGTCATTTTATTTTCAATGATCTGAAAGCAAAAGAAAGCATCAGCTGTCTGATGAGACCAGTGACTGATGAGACCCAGGACTGAGGGAATGTCTGTTCTCAGAAAAGCCCATCTTCACACAACCCTCTTTGAGGCTATTGGGAAGACAAAATTTTTCTCACAAGCCTAACTATTTTTTGTGTCCTGCCCTCTTTTCCTTAGGCTGAGAGGGCAGAGATAACAGCTAGACAACCCCACAGAAGGGACAGACTGCAAACTGCTCAAAACAGCAACGTGCTCCTGCAGTGAATGTGCAAAACCAAGAAAATCAGTGGCTCTGTGTATGAATGGGGTTGGATGGGTGATCATAACTCATTGACTCAAAGACTCAAACAGCAGATGAAGTCATTTGGTGAATGACAAGGTTGTGTCATTGAAAAGAGTGATGAGAAGTGCACGGTGGAAGGAAGAGGAGTGTGGAGGGTGAAGGAGTAAAAAGGAAACTGAATGGAAAATTTTCTGTTCTCAATCTGCTGGATACAGACCAAAGAGAAAAAGTTTCCTCTCTTTCTTCTCCCAATCCAAAACAGAGCACTTCTTTCTATATAGCAATAAATCTTTAACTTCTTTTTGTATAAATGTTGCTCTCTTCAGTTAGACGTTTAATTAAAGCAATAATAGATTATTAAAAAAACCCAAATAAATAAACGTGGGATGGCTTTAGCAAAATCTGTTCTTTTAAAAAACATCAAGGAAAGAAGTATTTGATTTTCAGATTATTTCCCCAATTAATCCTTCCATTCCTCACAGTGTGGAAGATAGCATAATCATTTGTGTATAAATAGTGATAAAAGCAACTGAATGTACTCTGTTGTGGAGAACATGGAGGGTTTTTTCAGAACTTTTTTGCTTTTGCCTTTGAAGGACTGTACGTAGTAATTTCAGCTAATTTGGTACAATATAGGTATTGTACCAAATCCCAGGTATTCCTGAGCTGAGGGAGCTGGTTCTGCTCCTGCACCATTCAGCGTTCAGGACTGCACCCTAGCTAGGATGACATGTACATAATTTCTTATAGGAACACAAATAGTTATGTCACTGTTTTGTTAATTTGCTTGAGAATGCTTATCTAAGCAAAGATCAGCTCTCATTTTCCTCACTGTGCAATTCAATTCAGAGTTTGAAGAATGGTGGGAGATCAGACAGCATGCAGTCCTTCTCCCCTTTCCCTGGCGGGACGTACCCACCACTTTAGAGCAAAGACAGTGATGTTCTTACTTCCTAGATAATTGATTCCACCACTAAGAAGGACTGACATCTTAGCAGCAGCAGCACTGAGAGGTAACTGGAAACACACCTTGGCTCCTACCAGAGCAAAGAAGTGCATCTGAGTTCTCTGAGGTGCTGTCTTCTTTTAGCACCTCTCCGCCTGCTTTCATGCCTGCCTCATAAACACCCATCAAGCCCCAGCTTGTCAAGCCCTGGTGTCACAGAAAACGTGCAGCCAGCTGACAAGGCCTGGATTAGGCTCCTTCTGAGGCTGCACTTTAAGCACCCAGAGTGGTTCGCTGCAGAGCAGCAAGAGGTCTGGCACTCAGCACACATTCTAATCCTCTCACATCATAGCAGGAGCAAGAGACAGGCTGAGCAAGAGACAATAGCCTTTAAAATCCCTGTATCTGTTCTCACTTGGTGATCCTGTGTGCCCTTTAGTGTCCAGGATGCTGTGAAATCAGGATGGGCTGTGCACAGCCTGAATGCCCCCCAGACCCCGCTTGTGGCTGACCCTTGCAGCAAAGAATCGTGGGTTAAAGAAGAGTGGGGGAGAGAGTTGGCATGACAACCACAGAAGGCTTCTAGGTGGCCTGTACAATAACTAATCATTACACAGGAAAGAGTGATAATTACTCCTTAAGGCTGCAGTGCAGGAACTGGCTTCATGGTACAGCACAGGAGGTTGAAGAAATGAGGGTGTTTGTCAGCAACACAAAAATATCTTGGTGTGGTCCCTAACAATGAGGTCTTAGTAGACCTTCCAAAAAAGCAAATTATTCCTCTTTATTTAGTTATCATCTCTTTTCTATGGGTTCAGCTGCAAAAAAATTTCTTCCTTTCTGGTTGTTGTGCTTTTAATTTTGTTCCTTTGTCTAAGAAGCAATAATGTGCAATGAATAAAATGTTGATCTGGAGCTATTGTGAAATAAATAAATTATTTAAAAAAAAAAAAGTGAGAACTCTCCTGGGCTTTTTTCCTTGTGGTTTTTTGGTCTTTTTTTTTTTGCTGTATTGCATTAACACCACTGCCAGAGGGTTAGGAAGTAGGTTTAAGCACAGCTTCCTCATGCCTTGATGGAAAGGGCAGAAGACCTTTTTGTTTGCTCCATCAACTCAAACTGGAATAAAAGAGAGCTTTTCACCCACTAAGATGTGCAATCAGAAGTCTCTGAGCCTCCCAGCTGACTCAACCTGAACATAGCATCCAAAGAATATCAGAAAACGCAGAGGATGCATTTTTCCTTTGCTCTTATGCTGAAGGCATTTGTTATGCTGTCATCCTTAGCATAAAATCAAGGCACCTTCAGCTGGTCCTGTCTACTGACCTGCACTGAGGAAACTTGATGTTGCAACTCTTAAACAGTGGAGAAAAAAATGGTGTAGGGAGGGCAAGGGGCTCATTCTCATTCAAGTCATGGCATCACAGAATATGCTGATTGCCAGAAGATCCCCTTGAGGGAGAATGACCAGCGTGCATGTGCCCCAGGAAAAGGTGATTCAGACAGTCTTCAGTGGGACTGAGTCTTTAGAAACTGCGCCTTTTGTCCACAGCAGCCAGACCCAATGACTTTCCCTGACGTGCAGCGCGTTTGATTTCTAGGCTGCCACTGTATCACCTTGTCACTTCTTCTCAAACTGGATAAATACTGCTGTCACTGGTTTGTGGGGCTAAGTGCTTTCAGGGCTTTCTCTCTGCAGCTTTGCACCTGCCTTTCCCTCAGGACAACTTTCCAAAGTGTCTTGTAGTAGTTTTAGTTTTAGTAAGAACCTAGCCAAGAAGGACAAAAAAATGTCTGGTGAGCAGAAAAAGTAAAGCAGGGTGAGCATAGGCCAAAGAAGAGCACTCACCTGATGACTCTGAGTGCAAAAATAACTCTCCCTAAGCCAGAGTTCCCAGTTGTCTTTCTCAGAAGTGTGTGGCAGTAGTGAGCAGACAAAGGGAACAGGCACACAGAGGTACCGCCCCAGCATAAATTGGGATACCATCCCATGTACTGCTGCCTCCGTCAGCAGCACCTGGGGGCAGTGGAAAGGCTCCTACTCTCCAAAGGCCCATGTTATTAGGTAATTTGCACATGGAATAATAAAAAGCAACTGAACAGTTGAAAGATAATATATGGTTCATTTCTTTCTATGGATGCCCAAATTTAGGGAAGTTTAAGTGTAAGTTTAGTGCTGACTGTTCCAGAAATGATGCCAAAGGCTTTAAAACCTAAAGAGGAAGAGCAGACAAGGCTTGTGAGAATGAAAATATTATTTTAAACTACTTGCATGTTAAAAGCTGAGATACAGGAGGTTACTGAGTTTGTCCAAGGCCATGTCAGCAATCTGTGGTGAAACCAGGAATTCAGCCTTTGTCGCTACTTTCTGAAAGTACTAACAAGAAAATTAATCCTCATCTTTTTAGCTATGTGTCATTTCCACACCCCACTTTGATTTTTAAGAGGAATTAAAGACAATAATGTAGAATATAGATTGTCAAATCTGTCATTCATAAAGGATGTCAGTGCTTGATTTATCTGGGCTTTTTTAAAACCTGATATTTTGCATTCCTCTGTGCTTCAAAGTAGGAGATAAACAGTCTCACTCTGCTAAAGAAAGGGAGAGAGATAGTTACAGGCTTTCTTCAGACAAAACATAACAATTGCTTTTGTTCATCTTCTTTCTTTTTTCTTTCCTTACTTTTTTCCTAATTGTATACTTTTGGATTTTTCCCCCCATTACTGAAGCACATAGCAAAATAATTAATAACAGTAGAATATTCCTTGCAGGAAATTGCTTCAGATGTCAAAACCTTTCAGTAAAAATCCCTACATTTACTCTCAGTGGATCAGATTGTGAAAATGACTAGCAGACATCAAACAGACATTTTAAATGAGAATTTAACAGTGAGCCCTTCATGTATTCTTCCCTTCTAGTGGCAGTTAAGTGTGCTGGCTATCACAAATGTCAAAAGCAGAAGGGTAACTTATTTTACCTTCCTTCTTCTCTGCTTTCCCTCATATTTAAGAGCCTTCTATGTTTGGCTAAAGGAAGAAACTTCACAACCAAGATTCCCTGTTTAAATTCTCACTGCTAGGGCTCAAGGTCATACTGAGGAGGCATGACATTGCCAGGTTAAATATAGCACTTTCTTTGGTGATGGCCTCTCCTTTCATGTCACTCGTGCTCTGACAGCTTTCATCAGCTGAATATACACTGCTAGAATGAAATTAGTGTGGGTGAAAGATGCCAGTAATGGATCCAGGGATCCAGTTTAAGCTTAGCCTAAGCATGGAAAACCAACAGCAGAGAAAACATCTCTTTTTGACTTCTCACCAAGATCTGGAACTGTTGCAGCTTCAGTACCTTTTTGCTTGAGGGATACTGAACATTTTATCTTATCCTCCTTTTCTGAACAGAAACTTCCCCAGTAAGCATCTCCTAAAGGCTCAATTTCCCAAAACTCCAGTGCAAAGAAAAACCCTGTGGGTGGAGTCTGTCTGCTCCTTTTTTTTCCATTTGGCAGCACCACAGCTGAACCTCACTATCTGACAATCTGAGGGAAGCAAATCCCTACAACACTGCCATGGGACCAGGAAGAATTACTGTTCCTTCCTCAGGATGCCAAGCCAAAGCTTACCCAAGGTAGCAGGAGTTGGTCTCTGACCTCACCACACTTTGTGTCAGGCCATAGCAACGTGTCAAAAATCAGGCAGCAGGTTAGTGGTATGGTCAGGAGCTTATCTGTGATTAACTTGGTCTCAGTCCAGTGTGCTAAGTGAAAAAATATCTTCTCTAATTCAACCCTGATGCTTGCAGAAAGCACTAGCACCCTTAATCCAGGAAATTTCTGGGATATTCAATTATGGAAAGAGATCAAAGAGGTATGAAAGTCTAATAAAATGGTGACCATTGGCGAGTTCACCCACCTGTGTGCTGGTAAGTCAACTGGTACAAAATGATTAAAAAAACCCATCAATTCCTAAGTGATTTCTAGAATAGGTGGAGAACATAGGAGTACATGATCGTAAGTAAATAGCTGAAGACGTGATACAGTCAAAACACTGAAAAATAATGAACTTATTATTACACTAAGAGTGTGAGACAAACTGACTATTATTAGTGAACTGCTTAAAAAGTACTGAAGGCAGAAATAAAATAAATTAAAAATAATAAATAAAAAAAGCCCCAAAGAACGAAAGAGAAAGAAAGTAAAATCCATGGATTCAAAACAACAGATATTTCAACACACATTTTCTGACTCAGTGAAGTCATGTGGAATGCAAACTAGAAGGCAAGATAGGAAAAAAGTTATTGTGAAATGTTCAGGTCCAAGAAGTTGTTTGAGCCAAGCAATCATGTTTGAGGAAATGACACTTTGCCTCTGGTGAAGCCCATGGCTAAGGGAGGGAGTTAAAATAAAACAAAAACAAAATGTCAGTCGCAAATGAAGAGGGCCAAGGATGCACAAACTGACGAGAGCTTGTGGGGGTGTGTGCAGAGGGGGGAAAAGCAGGACATTTCTCAAAGGTCTTAAATTCACCCAATTTAGGAGGGAACCAGTGGGATCTGCTGCACATCGAGGGACTATTTGGAATAATTAATGAGGAAAATTACTTTACAGAGGTTCTGAATTTTTTTTTTTTTGTTAAATCTTCTCTGCTAATGATGCTATTCCGACATCCATGTTAGACCTACTTTTTTTTCAAGACAAGAAAGCACGTGAGCTGTCAGAACGTGAAACACTGAAAGGGATAACATTGGAACAAACTGATAAACAAAACAGCAGCATATCAAGAGGACCTCATGGTTACATGTGCAAGGGTTTGGAAAGCATTTGAAATTGAAGTGGCTGCGTTGATAGCAAAAATACGCAAGTTGTCGCTGAAGTCAGATATGCTGCAGAAGGACAGGAGGGCAGCAACAAGCATACCTATCTTTAGGACAGACACAGGACTAATCTTAGGTGTTATATACCAAAAAACCTTGTTTCACTTCCACCTTAATTGATTGAAACTAACAAAAACTAGATTTACATATAGGAGAAGATGAAAAAGATTCATAGCTTTTCAAAAAAAATATTGTCTCGTATATATTCTTTGCAGCGTCAAGCTAAAAGACCAAGAAGAACAACCTGTACATATACATATATAGGCATTTATATATTGTATGAAATTCTTTGAGAAATTTAAGTTGTGATAGAATGGGTAGATTATCATTACAAGCTGGAGGCTGGTTAAGAAAGAGAAAACAGAAGCTACACATGAATGATTTTTTTCACAGTAAAAGATTAACAGCTTGTCCAAGAACTTAGAACTTCTTTATTGAAATTATTGCCCTTAGAAAAAGAGAATAAGGATTTTCTTTTAAAGTACTCCATGTCAATTAAGTGGGGAGAACCTGACATTTGGATTGCTAATGGATATTAACATTGGCTGAGGCAGAACAACCACAGGTGGAGTGAAATATTTGCAAACCTTTCTGGGTTCTAAGCCAGCTGTGGCCACTCATTATGGCATTAAAGTGAACAACCCTATTCTGCTCTATTACAGTAGCAATCAGAAATAAAAAAGCCCAAACCAAACAGACAAACCAAAGCTTTCATTAGCATGGGAGGAGTAAGAGGTGTTAAAATGGAAATTATTTTATTGTTCTTTTCTCCTCTCGTGGTGGAGTAAATGAATGGCACTTATACAATGAACTGGCTGTTCCAGTTGGTCTCTTCATGTCATGTAACAGAGTGATATCAGTAACACTGAAAGACAACTAATTTAAATAGATCAAAGGTTGTCTGGAATATGATTTTCCAAAGAAAATATTTAATTAACCTACTGAATTCCCTGCCATGTGCTATCACTAAGGTACTGAGCTTACTGGGAGGCAAAACTGAATTAGTTGGTTGTCTGGCCAGTGAGTACATCTGCAGCTTGTCTAAAATCAGTAGAGGTTTCCTTTTGGGGAGGGAAGCAAGCAGATTTTTTTGTCATTTGGAAAAGATCTCAAGGTAGTGAGCAAACCCTAGGTGATGGGTATAAAAACTTTTTACCTGAGGAAAGTGCAGATATCTAGGGCACCATTCACTACACCTGCCTTTTTGGTAACCAACATTGACAGAAACACTCTACAAGTTGAGACAAAACACCTGTCTGATCCAATGCTATAATCATTATGTTCTAATGCTCCTTAAGTGGATGACTGATGCCTTTTTGAATAGGAAAATAATGAGCAATGAGAACAAATAACACAAATTCTGTTAATTATTCATGCTAACATTCATGAAACTTTTGAAATGTGTGAATATTTTCATGAATAAATCATTGGTCACTGGCTTGCTTTAAAGGATTTGAGAAATAATAGCGGAATAAGCTTGTTGCCATTACTCATGAACAAAGTTATGAATAATTTTCAATATCTGACTGCTCTGCTTTCTAATTGACTGAACATGAGATAGATGAGTTTAAAATAGACATCAGTAATTCATTGCAAAGCTGAGAGAAAAATTCTCAGGAATCTATGAAAATGCTATGGGCTATATTAGAAACCTAATTTTTCCCCACCTATATTTTTTACAAATTTTTGTTTCTCACATGGTGGAATGGATTATAAAAGAGAAGGATCTGATCTTCATGTTTGAATATCATCCTATCTGCACAGAAATAAAGTGATCCTTATATATTCAGACTACCTGAAAATCCTGAGCCAGAGAAATAACTAAGCAAGAAAATTCTTTTAAATTACTAGGTTTATGTTATCACCTTGGTTTCCAACACTAATTTTGACAATGACTCAGAAGAAAGACCCATGGAGATATTTTTGTCTCGTTACACCTCTCTCAAAAAAAGCCAAAAAACCCCAAACAAAACCAAACACCAAATCAAAAACACAAGCAACCAAAAAAACTAATAAAACCCACACTTGCCCACAGTTTACTCAGAGCTTTTCTGAGAGCTTGAGGGAAACCCTGGGAAATGCTGATTTACAGAATTTCTTGCCTATTTATGTTGTGGCTGCTCACAGAGATCTTTATTGCCGTCACTGTGAGAGGTGCCCCATGCTATTCCCAATGCCCATTATCACATTGCATTTCCCTTTCAGCAGAGTCTGATGAAACAGAGCTGTTCCATGAACAGTTGTCAAAACACTGGCATACTCTAATTACAACACTTACTATGTTTCTGTGAAAGTCAAATTCTGAGCTCAATTGCACCAGAATAAACCAGATGCAATTAAAATCACTGGAGGCACCCCTGATTTGAAATAATGTAATTAAGATGAGAATCTAGCCCATGGAGTCTCGAGAAATACTGGAATGATGGGAATCAGAGAATCATCTTGTCAAACAGAAAACACGCAGAAGACTCTGAGCAAAGCAGCTGGCCCTAAATGTGGTCTGTTTCATTTAATCTATATCATATCCTTAAAAATGAATAAATGAAGCATGTGGTTTACTGAAATCCCATTCCACATCTTAGTGGCATAGGCAAACATTCTTTAGAAAGTGCATGAAGGAAATGAGAAGAAACTCACTCTACCCTATCCTATCCTCTTGGGACTTCAGATTGTGTTATATGAGAGATGTTCTTTGGAAGACCTGCTGATATATAACCCTCTCTGTGGGGAATAGGTGGTGTTACATAGGTAGCAGTATAGCTTGTAAGGTAGGACAGGCAGTCCAAAATAACAGGCAGCTCCACAGCATTTTTACATAGCAGCGAGCTCAGGGTGAATGAGGAAAGGAGGCAGCCCTTTAATGCAACTTCAGGAGCGGTCTCAACTTTTAATTCTGCCCACTTCAATCAGAGAAGTGTAGGAAGGCAGTGGCATAAGTCAGCAAGGGATATCTCCTTGATTTAATATGGAGAGCTAGGGAATGCAATCTGCTAGGCACAGGTGTTTGGCAGTCAGCTGGTGGGATGTGGACAAGCGAGTAGGGAACTGTATTTTTTGGGCAGCTCCAACACAGGAAAAGCTGGCAAAAGACCCTGGCAAAACTGAAAGCTACCTTTGCCAAAGTAAAGGAAAAGATGGGGAGGTGGTGTGCGTGGAGTCTCGTTTAGCTACAGGGGTTGGTTCTCAGTGCTTGGCTCTTTCTGCAGCCTGGTTCATGGAGATGAGAATCTCTAAGATGGGTTTAACAGGGCTTGAAATGCTATCACACAATTTAATGCTACCGTACATTAAATACCAGCATACAATTTAAGCTTTTTTAAGATTTAAGGCTACAAGCATTTGTGAAAAAGTTATCCCTGTCATTCATATGAGCTGGATCTAAGCCCCTTCAGCTTTCCTTAGCCTGATTACTGTTTCCTATCCCACCCACCCACCTAAACAGCCAGTAGAAGGTCAGGGCAGCAGTTTCCCAAGTGAGTAATCCTCTTCTGTGCTTTCAAATCTCTCAGAATCAGCTGAGAGTTGCTTCAAGTGGTGAAGCTCAAAGCCAGAGAGATCCAAATTATCTGAAAAATGGGCAGATATCATCTGGGCTTCCTAGCTCCAATTTCTTCCCACTTTTTACTCCACAGTTTAACTCACCCAAGCCATAATCTCCGAGTGTCCAAAGCAGGATCAGTTGAATCAGCTGAACACCATCTGCCTTTTTTTGTTTCAGCTTGGGCTTTAGAAGAGGGAAGATCTGACTGGCAACAGACACTGGGAAGAATGGAAGAATGTCCTTTTCTCATACCACTTTCTTCCCTCCCTTTGCTGTAGTTGGCTATGAAGCCTCACGTTCCTGGTGCCCCGGGATGCTCATCGTCGCCTGCCTCCGGCACTAGAGGGCGCGGAGATCTGGGCTTCGGGCTGGAAATCCAACTCTCAGCCGCTTCCTACTTCTCCTTAAACTGAACTCAACTTTCAAAGAGGTCCCGATTTCACAGAAGGGGAATTGGCTTCATTATTACTGGCTTGCCTGAGTTCCCTATGCTGCATTGCTATGGAAACAGGACCAGAAAATATGTCTTTTGCATGTAGGTCATGATATCAGTGGAGAAGGGAAAGCTGGGTGAACAGGTGACTGGGTGACAGGAGTGAAGTGGGACAGAGTAACCTCCTAGGATTATATTAACAACAGTGAGGGATTTCATAGTAGGTGTCCTCAAAAGGTTTTTGAATGAGACACTAAACGGGCTGAAACAGCCAAGCATTTTGAGTAGCTGAGAACCATGACATGCACACACAGAGATTCAGCCCAGAGGTGACAACCAAAGTGACAGTGGGCACTGGACTGAACATCTAGGAGGAAAAAAAAAACAAAAAAGTTTTGTTTATAGATTCTGTTTTTAACTGATGGTCTCAATTTCCTCCTTTCAGTGTCTGGGTCTCCATCCTGATTGATAACAGAGCACAGCCAGACTGCTGTCCCTTTCATCTCCTCAGAACATTCTTGATCACACATGCTCCAGGTCTCCCTGAGTTCTGCCCAGATGCAGAGTTACAAATGTTTGGGTATCCTCTACTCAAAATCCTGGGTTTGGATGGGAGAAAAGCACTACCTCTCCTTTTTTATAATTTTGCCCTCCATCCAAAGCAAATTGGGGACATCCTAGACCCTCTCTCCCCATATACTGTGCCTTGTTCCCAAGTGGACTGCAATGCAGAAATCACAGAGTGCTGAGGGAAGGAACGGAGAGGGCAGCTCAGTGGGGCACACGCTCAACAGACCAGTGAGATTACTGCACTTCTCACTCTCCTGGTGCAAAAGCAAACAGGCCAAGGATCCTGCAGAGGAGAAGTTCAACCAAATTTACACTCCAAGAGATCCTAAAGGAAAGAGGAAGTGCATTCTGTGTAGCTTAGAGAGGTTTATAGATGAGTCACTGAGAGCGGCTGGTGTCATAAACCACACAATCAAAGCTGGTGTGTATTCAGACAGGGGTTGTGATTGCAAGTGATGCAATACTATAAAGGCAGACAGCATGCATACTTCTGCTGTCCTGTATTCACCTTCCCTATTGTTTTTTATAGTTTCTGGATTTGGTATATCCCCAAAACAACTGCAAGAACAGGCTGTCAAGCAGAGGCTAGAACTTCCTTTTTTGTCCTTGCCTTTTTCCCTCTGCAAAGAGAATATCTTCCTTAAGGGAGAAGGACAAACCAGTGTGTGCCAACACACTGGTTGATACGTAAAAATGGGAATAGGTGTCAATCTGGCTAGATTTGCAACAAGAATTTCCAGCTGGAAATAAAGCCCTCTCCTTGCCCTAAAAGGAACTTCAACGAATGAAAATAGTAGCAATAAGCAATCTTACAGGGATGGGAAGAGGAGTCTCCTGTCCTTCACCCAGTGAAGGGGTAAGGACTCACCCATGGGCTAGTGAGGATGAGTTACAAGCCCTGACAGCCTCCCCTCGGAGCTGGCAGCTCCTGCCTCCAGAAGCATCAGGCATCAGGGCCCTCTGGCTGGGCTGCCATACAGGGTCACAGCAGAGCAGCCCCCAGCCTGCCTTTCCCCATCACCCCGGGTGCTGGGACAGCCGCCAAGCACGGCACGGGGCAGGCGGGTGGGAAGGCGCAAAGCCAGAAGTGCCCTAGCTGGAGGGATGGCCGGAATCGGCTTTTGCCCTTAGAAGAAGCAGAAAGCACTTCATCCCTTCAGAGCCCCCAATACGGCCTTACTGTGGGGCTGCACCAGGACCCCGATGCCTCAGGGCTGTTTCTGGGAGGCAATTTTACTCCCACAGCTTGATCTGAGCTGCCTCTTAAAGTATCAACTCGCTCCTCCTGGCCCCAAGCACCCCGTGGTGGCGGCATGGGCCAAAGAAAAGGGAGCCCGGAGGCACGGTCGGGACCGACACAGCCCTGCCGGGACCGACACAGCTCTGCTGGGGTCTCAGCCGGACCGGGGCACAGGGGCGAGCCCGACCCGGCCCTGGAGCATCCTCTCCCGCAGCACTCTGCTTCCTGCTCTGGGGAGGGAACCCCGGGACCAAGGATGGGAAGAAGCGGGCCCGGAAATGAGCTGGGGAAAGCCCAGATCCTTCCCACTCAGAAGGACCCTTCCCACTCCGGCGACGCCCGGAGCCCGTGCTCCCCTCCCCGGGGCAGGACATGAGAGATAGCGGGAGCTGCTCCCGGGCAGAGCACGGAATCTGGGGGCCAGGGACAGCGCCGGCACAGAGGCAGCCCCCTCGCCGGTACCCCGCATCCCTCCTGGTCCCGCAGGGCAGAGATCCCGCCCTCCCCGTCCCTTCCTGCCCGCCCGACAGCGAGCGCACACCGCGGGCAGGCTCCGCTCCCCGGGGACGGCTCCGCTCCCCGCTCCCGGTGACATTTTGCAGGAGTAGTCGGCAAACATGTCACAGCGGGATTTGGGAACGGCAACCCTGCAGATGAACCTGTGTCGGAATGTAGCATTTGTAATAAAACCCGCTGTGTAAAGAGCTTGAAAAATGTGAAGGTTTCTCTAAATCAGGCTACTGTGTCTCTCCCGCTATACCATGCTAGACTCGATTCTGGGATTAATATCGCAACTGAAACTCAACAGAGAAGGGTTCCGTGCTGGAGACAATCGCTTTGCCTAATCTCCTTTCACTGCTTTTCACCGCTGGCCCGCTCAGCTGTGGCCCATCCAGCAAAAGTTTCCCTATGGTCTGTTCTGCTGCTTCTGCCAGGAAGCAAAAGCTCGTTTCTTAGACATTATTTCCTTGGCGGGAGCTTTCCTATGACAGCAGCGCATGAAATCCTAGGTGCGGCGAAGAAGGGGCGGAGGGTAGAGGACGTGGAAAAAAAAGCCAAGGGAAAAAAAAAAAAAAAAAGATGAAAAAAATGGAAAGAAAAAGGAAAAAAAAGAGAGAGAGAGGAAACGTCAGTAAAAACCAGAGCTTTCCTACCTGTGATCCAATTAGCAGAAGTTGCATCTCATCCCGCGACAAGCGGCTCGCTGGAGCGGCGGCTGCGGAGCGGCCCCGGCGGTGGCGGCAGAGGCATGCGGGCTGCGCGCCGTCAGCGCCCGCAGCCAGCAGCTTTATCTTCCTCTTCCATATCTTCCAAGAGGAGCGAGGGGGGTTGGGCTGGGGGAAATACAGATCTCTTGGTACCGTGATAGTGGGGGGAAAGAATAACAGGTTGGAAGCTTTAAACAAGAGGTGGCATTGTCCGGGCTGATGGAGTTTTTGTCTCTCGCTCCCTCTCGCCCTCCCACACCCACAGGCACACACATATACACACACACCCTCGGTGGCTGTAACCCCCGGGAGTCTCTGTTGCAGTTCAACCAAGCTGAACCTTTGGAAAAAAAAAATAAATAAAAAAATAGAGCAATACTGCTATCAAACCTGGCTTAAAGGTTTAGACAAAACTGGAGTAATTAAAAAGAGGTGAAGCCGGGACTCGTGGATGAGCCGGTAATAATTCACACTTCCCCCAGAGCTGGTGGAGAAATGAGGGTGAGCTGCCGCCCTGGCCGGGCTGGTGGCGAGCGGGGGAAGCGGGGTGCCTAGGTGAGCATCTCGGGTGAATGTCCTTGCCGGTGCTGCGGCGGTGGGTCCGCTCGCTGACTGCCCGGAGGGGCGTGCGGGGGTGTGTGATGTGTGTGAGCGCGAAGCGGGCTCGATTAGCTGCAATGGGAAGGCAATTTCTGCAGAGAACATTTACAATTTTCTTTCAATATGACAGGATTAGTTGCTGTTGAAGGCTCTCCTCCAATAAGATCGCACTGCTCTCTGATTTGGTGGCTTTGCTGAATAGAAATTACTGGTTCTTGTTATCTCCCAACACACTCTCCCGTCTTCCTCATCAGGCACTCCCCTCTTTCTCATCATAAGTCTTTATCTACAATTTGCACATCAGAACCACTTTTTTTTTTTGTTTTTCAATTACCTTCTCCCCATCTTCCCTGCAATATTGTCCTCTTTTTTTCTTTCTTTTCTTTTTTTTTTCTGCAACTCCTTGATAGTTGTAAATCTATAGCAATATATGGGAGGAGGAAGAGAGACAGAGATCTTGCTTTTAGATTATTGCAGTCATCGGAGGCTCCACACATTGTGGAAAAAATATTCTTACACTACATTCAGTTCAGTTTCTTAAACTGATTATTGTTTTGAAATTTTAATGAGGAGAAGCATTTTTCGCACAGTGATAAATAAATTGGGAAAAACAGATACATTCTGAGGACAAGAGTTAATTCTCAGAGGCTGTAAAGATTCCCTCTTTAACTAATAGTCACTAGGCTAAGGAGTATTCACTTTGCTTCAGGAAACTTGCCAGTTCTATGGATATAATCTAGATATAAAAAATCTTTAGGTTTTCTTTGTTTTTATTTGCCACTCTCCTGGACCAGAACTGATTTGTGGTCTGAAGTTTGCTTTTTCCCTTGGGATAGAGGCAGCCAGAGTGGGAAGCAGGAGAGCGGAACCCATCTCATCTATTGTCCAAAGAATAGCAGGGAGGAAGTGCTAAGTGCAGAAAAGAGAAGTGGATTTTACGAAGGCAATCCAAGCTTTTGGCTGCTGCCTTCTCTGCCCCATGTCTTGCCTTGAAAGGCTGAAGGAGCCACAGCCCAACTACTCCTCTCCTCTTCACTCCAACAACTACTCCTGCAAGTATTTCTTGGCCAGAGATTGCTGCAGGAAGAGAGATGTCTACATGACTCACAAATGTCTAGCTCTTGCTTCTGGAAGGGTCTTAGGGGTGGATTTACCACAAAGAGGGTGATGTGTCTTCAGGGGAGGGCTTTGAGCTGGAAGGGCTCAGGGCCAGTCTGGATGGGGCTTTGAGCAACCTGATCTAGTGGAAGATGTCCCTGCCCATGGCAATGGGGTTGGGACTAAATGATCTTTTATATTTCTTACTACCAGCTAATTTGGAGATGAGGAGCTCTGAATTTTGGAGGTACTTGTCCTTCAGTGTTATACAAGGCTGAAAGCACTTTCACATGTGTTAAGGGCTGGATTACTTGCAGCTCTTCAGGAGCATCAAGGTACCAGGGACCTGACTTCTGCCCCCTAGTTTCTCAGCTTTCACAGAAAAATTAGCCTGGATTTCACAGCAGAGTTGGAAGACAGCAATCCAGGCAACTCAGATGATGTTTGGTATCGGGAGGTTGGAAGCATGCCATGAGCACCCTGCAGCCCCATGGGATTCCTCAACCTCAAGTGCCAGGGCAGGGGGCAGCCACCTCTACAGTCTGGGTGCCCCTTCCTTTGCCAGACAGAGCCTCATCCCCGGCTGCCCCTGCACCTCCCACGGGTTGTCTCTCAGACCTTGGCACTTAACACACTTTAACATTCACTAATCAGGATGATCAGCAGCCTCAAAAGTCACAACGCCTGCTTCTTCTTCCCCTTATTATTATCATTATTGTTATTTTTTTTTTTCCCTCCCAGCGAGTGTTTGATTGTGCACGTTGATTTCTGGAGATTTAATTAGAGTTCAGTCACTGCGAGCACGACTCAACCCTTCCCACAGTGGCGAGCAGGGAGCTAGTGGCGTCCCTGCCCTGGGATGACCCTGGCAGCCTTGGGGACTCCCTAGCCTCCCTCCCTCCGCTGCAGAAAAGGACAGAGGTGCGGGGATCGCTTCCAGCAGCAGGGCTGGAGTGAAGGCAGCAGGTATCTCCGAGCTGGCCCTACCCAGCTGCAGGGGGCTCCCCAGTGCCACGCTGCTCAGCGCCGTGTGGCCGTCACGGGCCGCTGGAGGGACATCCTCCGCCGTGCCAACCCGAGCGGGGAGCATCTCACTTCCTCGCAAGCACTCCCCCGCGCCGTGATCTCCCATGCAAATAAAAGCCCCGTCCTGAAAACCCCTGG
>VXBB01001408.1:26617-55831 GCA_013399915.1 Illadopsis cleaveri
TCTAAAAATATACATTGTTTATGTTGAGGCTGTGTGAGAATCTACTTGCAAGATTCCAAACACTCAAAACCAAGAAAGCTGAGGGCAACAACCTAGAAAGGGTGAAATGTGCCTATGAAACATGACGATAAGAAGCCTTTCTTTTTCTCCTTCTATGCTTTTAGGTTATTTCTTGTCAATAGGATATATCTAATTTCGACAATACTAATAAAAAAAGTAACAAAATTTTCTGATTCAGTTTGATATNATACAAAATTGAAAAACCCTAATCATGCACTGCAACAGTTTGACTCAACAAAAATAACATTTATAGACCTTCTGTCAGTATTTCCATATTGTACTGCTAAAAAATTACCTGTTTTCACATTCCTCTACATTAAGTTTTTGGTTGAATTGATTTACATTGGAAGGAAGAGGCTCTCCTGAGGAAAGACATGACAATAGTTTTGTAGCTCAAGCTGGTATTAAATCAAGTATAAGCAGCCTTTCTAATAAGCTTTTAAATTAGAAGGAGAAAGCTCTCAGATGAAGTTCTACATTGCTGCAGTGATTATTAAGAGCAATGAATCATGTGGGGTCAAGCTCAGCCAGCAAAGTAAATTAGTTTTGGAGCAGTTTTAGAATGTGTCTTGCAGTCACACTTTTAATACTGTTTGGTGATCCAGCAAGGCTGTAGGTCATAGCATGTGGCAATCTTGCACAGGAACAGAGATTTGTATCCATGGCTGTCTGATTTCCTTGTGAATCTTTAGAGTGAGAAATGGCTAAAAATCCCCTTCCTTTCATATGTTTTTTCACATTCTAAGTTATCAGTGTGGGCTTCTGCTAGGTTAAACACTATTTAATCAAACAGTACTTTCATCAAACCATCTTTTCTACCAGAAATACCAAATTATTTTAATTTTTACTCTTCCTCACTATACCACACATTTCAACAACTGAATAGCATTTATTAAGACAAGCTCCTTCTTGCATCACTCGCAGAGACAACAGATGATTCAGTGAAACTCTGTGTATGCCTTTTAAGAAGAAGAAAGTATGTATTTTCTCCCAGAGTTATTAGATACACACTTTTTGACATTAATGACAAACATGATCAATAAAGTTAGTTGCATTCAATTATGAGCCACTTGCAATATTAGTGTGTCAATGTTTTTTAGAACCTTTAGAAGAAATCACTCTCTGGTACAAACTTAATAAGCTGCTGAGACTGTTAATATTCTGTTCCTGATTTGCCTCTTCAAGGAAAGATATTCCTGAGTACCTGAACTGCCAAGCCCAGTGTAGTTTTAAAGATTTTACTTAACATTACAGCTGAATTTGTGCACAGAAACTCGCCCAAGTAAAAAGGCTACTTCTGTAAACCAGTAGGGAGACCTTTTCATGCCTATTTCCATATGCAGGATAAACCTAGATATTGATATCTTTTGTAAAATGGTGTAATCAGAATTATTATTCTGATAGCTCATGAAAGTAGTTCACAAGAATGCCTGAGTGCTCAGTGTTCAGCACAAAAGTGTTGGTTCAAAGGACCTGAATGTGGATGTTATGTTCTCACCTGGACCTTGGGGAGTAAAGAATAAACACAGGAGTCAGAGTTATTACTTTAATAGTCACTTGAATGCCAGTTTTCAAAACAGTTCCTTCAAGTGCAGGTTACACAGCACTTGTGCTCAAACCGCAAGGCTGTTCAGACAGAACTGCTGAATATCTACTGCGTGCGGGGCTGTGGAGCAGGGAAGCTCTTACTGAGAATCAGGGCTTTGCTTTGTGAAGTTAGTTGTATAAAACCTGAAGACCTTAGTAAAAATATAGGCTACAATCTGTCTTGGCTTCCTTTCTTCATTTGAGAGTTCACTACAGTGATTATCCCCCTCAAAGGAGTGTTGTGAGGCATTAATAACTGAAGTCTTTCACATGTGGAAATAAACACGTGGCAAAGATGCTATAGCACAAATTATTAAGAGAGGAGCAGAGAGGAACATATCTATTTTGTGTAGTAATGGGTGGGTTATCCATTCCTCCTACTCATGTCTCTGGTCCAACAAAGTTAAAATTTACATGCTCAAATACTCATAAAATAACATTAGATTCATGTCCACTATTAATATTACATCTCTGTACAGCTGTTTCCTTGATTTAAGATCCATTCACTGTACCAGTAAGCAGAAATAGATCATGTTGTTTATACAGTTCTTTAAAACGAAAGAAAAATACATCAGAAAATGTAATTTTTTAAATCTGTTAGCTATGGTAGTTTGGGATTTTGTTTATTCCTTTTTTTCCAGCACATTTTACAGAATTCCTGTTGTTATCTAATGGTCCCTTCTGTCAGAGATTTCTACCTCTGATCTACACTGAGCTTGATTTTATAGAAAGAAAATGGCAATACCAGAAAAAACTTCTCATATCAACCTCAGGTTTTTGTACAAGTTGTTACTTGAGCTGAGCCCAAACAAAGCACATTGGCGAACAAGGACCAAAATCTTTTCAATTCCAGGCAATAATAATATACAGGGAAACAGAAACTGAACAAAAACTCTCTTTCATCATCCCAAGCCATCCTCTGGGTCTCAGAAGGATAAGGAACTAGATCTAGCCCTGCAAAATGAACTCGTTTGTACAACATTAACTTGCAGGCTCCAGAGCTTGGACCTAGGCCCTTGAGTCTTCCTGCAGGGGTTTAAGACTTTGGATTCATAAAAGATAGTTCAGTCAGCAGGCAAGTGCAGCAACTGACTAATAAGAGTCCAGGCAAAGAGTGACCCTTGGTGCTCATCCTTTCTGGCTCTTTATATACCACTAGATTAAGTTTCATCCTCTGTGTGTGTCTCTGGGCAAGAAAATTTGGGACTTGTGGCTGACCAGTTTCTGCCCACATAATGATAAAGTTGGTAGTCAGTTGTATTGGCTTTGTCTGTGATAAAGTTGGTTTTCCTCATAGTAGCTTGTACAGTGCTGTGTTCTGGATTTGTGATGGCAGCAGCATTGATAACACAGGGATGTTTTAATTATTGCTGAGCAGTGCTGACATAGCATCCAGGCCTTTTCTGCTTTTCATTCTGAGCAAGAACTTGGGAGAGAAAACAGCCTGGACAGTTGACCCCAACTAATCAAAGGAATATTCTGTGTGATGTGGTGTTGTGCTCAATAATAAATACAGTGGCAGAGGAAGTTCGCCACGATTGACATTGCTTGGGGGCAGACTGACCATCTGCTGGCTGGTGGTGAGCAATTGGAGTTTTTTGTACCACTTGCTTATATTGGTAGGTTTGGCTTTTTGCCTGGTTTTTGTTTTGGTTTGGTTTGGTTTGATTTGGTTTTGTTTTGGTTCAGTTTTGATTTTGTTTTAGTTGGTGGGGAGAGTGAGATAGTGGCACTGTGGTGCTAAACTGACTGCCAGGATAACACTACAACACTGGCCAACCATAGTTTTCACAATTTGATGTGGAAATCCCAAGCTCTAGATGTCTGCTAATGCATTTTAGACCACTGGGCTCAAGTTGTCCAGACTTTGGGTAGGACATCTGAATTGCTTTTTTTTTTCTTTTTCAGTAGAAGGGACAATGAAGAAGAAATTTGCTGCATTCACAATTTCCCATTTGTTTATGTGGAGCCTTTTTTCTAGCATTTAAAATCTGGCAAAAGTAAGTTCATTATAAGACATGATGCTTGACCAGGATTTCTGATTAAAAAACTAATGTGGATGCAGGTTATCCTTTCCTCTGAGAAAATGTTTGAATGTAAATACAACAGATGCCACTTGAGGTTGCCCAAACTGTGTGTGACAGCTCATGGAATAATGGTGACATAGGGAGTCTCAGGTAGATGAATTCACACAGGACTAAGGAAACAGTGTGTGCTCTTACTGTGGAAATTACAACCAGCTGGAGAAGGCCAATTTAATTTTGTGACACCCATCAATGTTTCACAATTTGTTGTTGTTCCTCCCTGTGAAGAGAGGAGCACTGGAAAAAGTTTTGTTTTATTTTGAGAGAAGTGTCAGAACATCAACTTGTGAGTCTATGAAGTCAGCCTTAGAGGAGGAGGGCAGGGGAAAGGTTTTTCTCCATAACCAGTAGACACCAGGGAGACTTCTGTTGCCAAAACAATCTGCCTTAAAAACACCAACAAATAAAATTCAATAAAATGCTTCAATAAAATAGAAAAAAATATTCTTCCTACAACATTTCCATGAGATCTAAATGGTAGACTCTGGCAATTAAGAATAAGAAGATTGAAAATAAGGGTTGAAGAACTGAAGAGCTTTAGTAATTTTTATCATTACTTATCCTCAGAGAGATATATAAAAAAAAATTAGATGCATTAGTGCTTCAGAACCTGACATGTAAGAAAGTATAGCTCAGAGCTTGCACTCCAGTTCTGCCACTGACAATAAATCGAGATGGTGTTCCCAAATGTGACTTCTGTCATGAAGTATGATCTACTTAGCCACAACACCCCTGTAGAAGATAAATATTTGTCTTCACTAAATCATACAAATACTGCCCACTGCATGGTGTTCCCTTGAATGGTGTAATCAGACTCACTACCACAAAATGAAAACATATATCTTTGTTAATGACTCCTGGGACATAGGAAATGAATGCCTAAAACACAGACACACACAAGAGAGAAAGGAGAAGGAAAAAATACAACAAAAAGCTAAAGAAGAATTTCTATTTTGATATAATTTGTTTCCTAGAGAAAATACCCAACACTCAAAGTAAATGTGAAGCGCCGTTGTCTTCTCTGTTTTACAGTGATCAACTACTTGGCATCTTTTGAGTTACTTTGGTTCTGATATCACAGAGCAGGTTCAGCTCCTCTTACACTATGTGGCGAGCAAGGATGTGGGATGCCCCCAACATCAGAAGGTTGTGGACCAGCTGGAGTCCAGAGAAGAGCAATGAAGATCGTTAGAAAGCTGGAGCACCTCTCCTGTGCTGACAGGTTGAGAGAGTTGGGATTGTTCAGCCTGGAGAAAAGGAGGGCTCCAGGGAGACCTTAGAGCACCTTAGAGCACCTTAGAGCACCTAAAGGGGCCCTACAGGAAAACTGGAGAGGGACTTTCTACAAGGTCACATAGTGATAGGACAGGGAGTGATGGCTTCAAAATGACAGAAGTAGGTTTAGATTAGACATCAGAAAGAAATTTACCAGAGAAAGAAATTACCAGAGAAGCTGCAGATGCTTCATCTCTCTAAATGTCCCCGGCCAGGTTGGAGGGGCAACTTGGCCTAGTGGAAGGTATCCCTGCCCATGACAGGGGAATTGCATTTAGATGATCTTACAGATCCCTTCCAACACAGACTTTCTGTGATTCTGTGGTTCCATATGATTCCTACAGACATGACTCATGGAAACTGATTATTCTGGGATTAACCCACAGTACAGGGCAACAAGCACTTGCAGTGACTAAGCAGTCTGTTCTTTCCTGTAGGTATTTAGGGGACAGAGGCAGAACTTGCCACTGCTTTCCAACAGTGACAACCAATTTGAAGACATGTCAAACCTGCCCAGTCTGCTCTTCCTGTGGCATAATTACTGTTTGCCTTGCTGAGTTACATCCTCGTTAATAGGCAGTCCCATTACAATGGCTAACACTCACCTATAGTGAAAGCAGCAAGAAACAATCACCTGTTGTTTTTATCAGGTTCAACCCAGCTCTGAGAGAGCAGCAGCAGAACTGTTGTTATGTTCTGTAGCAGATCTATTTATACACAGGCATATGGAACATTTTCCCTGCACTGATACTTTTCTGCTCAAGTGTTATGGTTTGTTTGGTTTTTTGGGTTATTAATAACAACAAGAAAAATAATAGCAACAAAACAACAACAACAACAATAATATTATTAATAATAATTCTACCCCATCAGCATCTGCACTTTCAGTAAATTTCTGTTGCATCCTTTTTTCCCTAGTTTCCTTGTTACTTGTCTTTCTTCCATTCACTGCCAGATGCCTAATGTCTAGACTGTAAAATGCTAGAGCAAAAGTTTTCAAACTTTTGTGTTTTATATACCCTGAAAAAAAGTCCTGATGGAGCTGCAAATATAAGACTAGTGAGTACAGATTTATTTTTGTTAGCTATATTTCCTGCCTTCCCTAGAAATAGCCAAAGTACCTCCAGGGGACTGTAGACAAACCACTGGAAAATAGACACATAAAAGGTGAGTTTCCTGAGCCTTGAGGTGAGATTTCAGGTGTTGTCTGCAGAGTTTTAGGGTTTGAGAACTCTCCTCTGCAGCATGGATGTAGGGATGTGGTAGCAAGACGTATCTTGTGGGGGAGAGTTGATGCAGTCTGACACGCAACAAAAAGAGAGAGAAACAGTATTTTTAGACTAAGGACTATAACAACCCTTTTTTAATCTGGCAGGAGTAGATCCCAGTGTCTCCAGCTAGATAATATACAATAACAATACACAGAAGATATAACAATATCTTCTTTATTTGTAGAGCACAGGGTACCGTTGGGAGTCAGCTCTTTTAACTAAACTATAATGTCCTTTATTATTATTTGTTCAGAAAATGCAGTGGAAGTTGCACAAATAAGTGTACAGTGTTTTAAATGGTTTTAAGATCAGCGCCAGTTGATCAATATAGCATATAATAATATTTTCATTTATATATTTCAAATTTACATTACTCAATATAATAGCAATGACAATAGCAGCTGAAAAATAATTCAATGATTATGCCACCCTCATAAAATGGCTTTTAACCATGGTGGAATAGATTTATGGAAAAGACAGTGCTTATTGTTCCTATTTCAGCATATGTCTGAATATAAAAAGTATCACATTGTTTTTTTCAGAGAGAGTTCAGACTTTAAGATTTTATATGTCTACAACTCAGTAGAAATTAAAAATTAGATTTTTAGACAGACTTAATTTTTGTTTATACCTTTAATAAAATTTAGATAAATAATTTCAGACTTTTTTAATAATGTCTTTAGAGAGGCAAATGTGTGCATCAAGGGATCCTTGGATGAAATCCTTTTGGGACGTTTATAGATGAACTTACATATTTATGGTTAGTTGTCTGTATGAGAAAGGATATGCTAGTTTAAGTTGCAATAATAAATGAATTTTATGGCCTAAGGTTTTCTATAGTTTTTTTTTCTGACTCATGAACCAGTTGCTCTCCCTCTCTGTAACTGTCACTCCAGGTGTGCTAGATCCTTCCAGATCAATTTTCTTTGTGTTATATTCAATTATGCTAAAAACCTACTGCTTTACACTCCAGTTACTGTAACTCACTTGGGTGAGTGGAGGAGGGCGATTAAAGTCTATTCCTAAAGTTGTTCCTTCACCTGCCAGAAGGGTCCTCCCCACTGATGTTAGGTAGCTCAGAAAACCCAGGGGAAGCCCATCTTTATCTGCTAATAAGACCTCACCCATTGGAATGGTTATGGATTTGGATTGTTTTATATTAGCTATTGCTTATCTCTCATTGACTGCATAGAAGTAAGAGAAGGGGAAAAAAGAAAAAAAAATAATATTCTATAGAACACTCATTCTGGAGTGTCTAGAATAAAAGTGTGTTTACTTGTATCTAGTAAGCACTAACCCTTTTCTTACTTCTAGCTAAAACCCAAAGGTTTTGCTCTCTGAGCCAAAAATCTGCATCAAGCATTGCGTTGCTGAAGAAGAAAGTGGTTTCCATATCTCAGGTGTCCTCTTTGCTTTCATTTCTCTTCCCCTGCTGAAGCTGAAAGTGTGCCATTAAGCAGAGCAGCTTGATCTACTGCCTTCTTCCTCTGTTTTAGCAGGTGCTTTAAAAATACTGAATTACAAACAGTGATTTCTGAGGTCCAGAGTCCTGGTCTTTTAATCAGCTACAAGTTCTGGAGGACTGCAGCTCCCATCTGCATATCCTGGGTGGGTGAACGGCCACTGGCAAGGGAGAGTGCTACAATCCACACCCCCTGAGCAGCTCTAGGTCATGGAGCAGGTACAACAGACTCGGTTTGGAAACTGAGAGCTGCAGCTCAATACACCTGAAACCCATGCTGTTAAACCCTTTTTTGGCAGTACTTGAGAAAATTGTACCAAGAGCCACAATTTGAGTGTTTCTCACACCAGTCCAGCGCTCTTTGCCTTTGCACACACAGACCAGAGGCTTTCAAGAAAAGCTAGGACTCAGGAATTACAATAATGACCAGGTGTAGAAAAACTTACGATGGTATTTTCCCTAGGAGGAATGTGTTTTAATTTCATGGAGCTAGAGAGGTCTCAACTAATCTCTGCTTTACTTAATTAGATATACTAGTAGAAATTTCCATGCCACCTCTCGAGGAAACAACAGGAGGGAATTTGAAAAAAGGCTGTTGGTTAAAATGAGTAAAGATGTTATACACACCTCTTCTGCCTGCCTAATTACTCATGACATGAACACACACAGCTGTGACTAGGATGCATTAGAACAAATTGTTCTATAAATTCACAGCAGTTTCCTGTGTATTTGAGAAAATACATAAGGGTCTGCAGAAAATGCAAAATGTCAGTGGTCTCTTGGCAACTCTCTGTTGAGTAAACTCATATGAGGACTGTAATAGACAATAAAAGCATTCACTTAGAAAAGATTTCCTTTCCTTCTATTCTAAGATATTGGATACTTAACTCCTGAGGGATTAATTTGTTTGAGGCAGATACTGAATGTTCCCAAGGCCTCATTGGGAATTCTCTGCTGAGTGAGTGTGAAGCTTCTGCAGTGTGTGCTGAAGTGAAGATCAGTTTAAGAAGCTTGTAGCTGTGTGCCTGAGGAAACATGTTGGTTCATTTTCTTCTGCCTTTGAAAGCAGAATCACAATTAAAATCAGATCAAGAAATTTTATTATAAGGGAATGAACATAAATATATGGAGCTTTATTTCTCTGCCAATTAGACTGGTTTTGCACTAGGACAGCTACATGTATTTCTAGGTAATTATTCTCGTGTAGTGCTGATGTAAGTGAAAGGAGAACCATGGCCTGTGGTCTAAGGAGAGAAGATTGTAATAAATGCTGGATACTTGCCACAGACAATATTTTGTGTAGGTTCAAACCAATTCCTGAGATATATTTAGTTCTGTTTTAGCTTCTTCTTAACTTATCCTGGTTACATCAATTTGCAAGAAGGCTCTTGCAAATCCAAACACCTATATGAAGGCTCGTGAAAATAAAAAACTGTCATGCAGACTGAGTGATCAAAGTGATTAAGACTCTGAAAAAGAACAGATGTTTGAAGATATATTTAAAAAAGAAAATGTATATACTGCTGAAGATATCATTCTGGTATCATCTTCAAATGTTATCAGGTAGAGATATATGCATGGTGCCAAAAAACAGAGGACAAACTCCTTCTTGTACTTGCTGCCATATCTTTACTTTGTGTGTGGAGAGGAAAACAGGTTCCATAGTGCAGAAAGTCATTCGCAAAAGAAGTCATTCCTGCCCACTTCAAAACAAACCCATAAATGAATCCAAATAAATGGTGTATTCTATTCAGAGAAAAAGAGGCAAAAAAGAATGCTTTGGTAAAAAGTAATTAAAAATAATATGATTTTTTCCCTTCCTTGCCTCTTTTTTTCTTTGTGTGTGTCTGTTTTGTGGGTAAGTGGAAAATTTACCATGCAGCAATAATATGACAAACTTGCAATAACCTTTAATGACTTTGTGGTCAGAGGGCCAAGTCCTGTCTCTGCCAATGTGACTTGCACAAGTAGAATTGATTTATATAGGGTCGTGCTCTCAATGAGACTCATGGAAAAGACACTGGGATTCTTGAAAATTTTGAGGCAAAGGATCACTTTCAGTTTTTGTTCCAAACACATGGTGAGTTCACTTACCTTCTTATTCTTTTGTTACACATAGATATATATGGGAACTTTATAAATTCAGCCTTTTTATTTTTAATCCCACAGTGTTGCTCATACAGGAGGACTTGAAATTTACACAGCCTTTTCAGTAAGTTTCACTGTGTTCAGTTTTCTTTTGTTCAAAAAAAAATTGCAAACTTTTCAAGGAATTTGACTTACATTTTCAGATCAATAAACCTACCCAGAAAACCAGCTGAACACATTCCTTAGGAAAAAAAAAAAAAAAAGATGGCATCATGCTAAGACTTTGAGTTTTTTACTTTAAGTCATACTTGAGATTTCTAGAGAGACTTTCCATAGAAATTATTGTTTTACAATCATACATATTCTGAGAAAAGCTGGTCACAAATATTCATTGTATAGATGTAAGCTCTGGATCTATCTGGGAGACAAATAGCAAATGCCTGCTAGTCACAGCTCTCATCACATAGTTTCTAGCAGTAAACTTCAGCATATGGCAACTCCACACACAGTTGCCTATATTTACATATTGTCTGTTGTTCACAGGAGGTGAAGAGTTACATCACATGACAAGGTTTCCGCTTCCCAGTTGAATCAGTGAACATTTTATAATCAGCAAATAATGTAAAGTATATCAGAAATGAGGGAGTGAATGCTTTTGTTTGCATGGAAAGACCCCAGTCCTCCTTTTTGGATGGGTATTTAAGTGATGCATGGCTAAGCCTCATGCATCGACATGAAATGCACCAAGGACAAGATGAGCAAACATGACTGAACTCTCTATCTCTCATGAATGGTTTGAATAATTTGGATGTTGTTTAGTCAGCCTACAGCCAGTTCTAACACAGAGCTGCGCAGAACAGCAAAACCGAGCTGAGAGCCCTAGGAAGAGCCTCCCACCTTGCACTTGTTGAAACTGAGATCACTTAAAGCACATCTTTTTCACAAGTGTCAGAGCTTTCCATGGGAAAAGTGGGTTTGTGCCACTGTTGGGGGGAACAGAAACACATGGACATTTTAAAGAAGTAGCAGGCAAGCCTTGAGAAGTGTCTTTGAGAGGCCAGAAAAATGCTGTGGAAAAGCTTGAGGTGGAATAACACCAATACTGCTGAATTGATGGGAGAGTGCTCATGAGTGTCAGGTTAGAGAAGTCACATGCAAGAAGGAGTACCTCAGCGTTGTTGGAGTCATGTGCCATTGCATAGTTAATGAAGGCCATGGGATTTCCATCTTTTATTAATTTTAAATCTCAGTTGAGAGCTATGAAGGAATAATATTTCAATTAGGAGTCCGAGTCAAAACCTCAGATCTACACGTCCATCACCCTGAGGCAAATTTGGTTCTAAAGCCAAATGCTGCTGCCTGGGCTCATTGCCAGAAATTTAGTGGTGACTCATTAGTAGCATGTCCAGGGTAAATGAAGGCTTTCTGGACGTATGAGCATATTGACTGAAAGCCCAGTAGTGCCAATGGAAATACTCCCAACCAAGAGCTTTAAATCAAGCTGTTAAAACTGGGTTCATGGGAATATTATTAGTTTTGGGCTCCTGAAGAAACGCAGCCATATGTCTACTTGATGAATCACTGAGATTTATGATAGAAGCATCTCATCTGGTACTGATCCTGCCAATTTCTATCTAGTTTAAGTTCCAGCAACCAATTACAATCGAATATGTTATAAACTGAACCATGCTCTTGCAGGTATCTCAGACATATCAGTGTTGCCATAATACATTTTTCTCACACTTTACATTTATTTTTAAAAATTTCCTCTGTTATTGAAGAGGTTGAAGCAAGGATCCATGGCATCAGGAAGGCAGAAAGCATTTGCAGAGTCAACTTTGCTATTGCTATTTGGGATCCAAAAGACACACTCATATCACCTTCATCTTCTAACAAGTAAATAACTCAACAAAAAAAGTGTTTAAGAGAAAACTGTTAGCAATTAATCACATGCCTCAGAGACCTCAGGTTCCAAATGTAGGCATAATGGAATTGAAAGGTGAATTTATAGAAGCAAATAATTAAATATGCAAATTGTTAAGTTTAAAATTGAAAAATCAAAGTTCCAACATCGGCAAAACATGGAAAAAAAAGTAGTTGCCTTTGCTTTCCAGTCTATGCATCTTTAATGTAAGGTTTGCAAAGAGATTAACACAAAATACTTTGAAAGAGCTATTTATTGCTGAGTGATGCTGTAGAACAAACAAATCTGTAAATACACTTCAAAATGTTAAAGTATGTAAAAAATTTTAGAAACGTAAGAGCTGAAGATGAGAAGAGTGAGGAAAGACACAACTATATCAGCTCTTTTTGGCATGTTTGTGTATTTAGTCTGATACGAAGGAGCATCCCTGAGCCCAAGTTTTCAGGGAAAGCAAAGTATAAAGGAATAGACAGAATTTTTAAATCAAATGCCCTATTTGTATTTTGTGACATCTACACTTTTTTGTCCAGATTTCCTTTTTAAAAAACAGTCATATTTTTAAAATAATTTTGGTATTTCTTGAAAAGTCAGAGAAGAGCGTAAGAGTAGGTTTTGATGTTTTCTTGGTTTTGATAAATGTCTCAATTTGAAGGGAAAAGAACCTCTTAAGTTTCAAAGGTATAGAAGTATTTCCTAAAAAATCTGAATTCTGAGAAGAGATTAAAATTACTTCTAATTTCAAAACTTAAATTGACATAGCAATAACTACTTTTAATAAAACATCTTGGAAGCACACATGGCTGAAATTAGGGGTGTCTGTTAGCAACAATAAGAGCAAGTCACTGACTTGTATGACTTCATAAGAATTTATTACCCTTGAATAAATTTGTTAATAGCTTATTAAAAACAGTATGAGAGAACGCAACGTTAATGGTAAAACACAGCAAATGAAATATTCAGATTGCAAATTAAATAACAACACAAAATGAGGAAATTCTTCAGAGAGCATGAATTAGAGTCCATTTAAGCCAGGGGAGATGGAACAGTTAATGGCACCTGATCATGTAGCTCCACAAACTTAAATCTGTTGTCCTCTCATTAACAGTGGAGTAGCTAGTGATTTTAATGAACTGGACTGTGCAAAGCCTTTTGACAGTAAAAAATTACATTATTCTTCTGGTAACATAAATGGAATTTGGAGGTGTAAAGAGGTTAAGTGATTTGCAAAGGTCACAGGACAGAAAAGTGGCAGAGCCAGGAATAGATCTGGCATGTCATGACTCCTTGCAGTAACCAGAGGACCATCTGGCTTGTCAGAATAAATCCACATTTAATTAGGTGATTTTCTAAGGGCAAACAAAAATGCCAGCATAGGTTAAATGTCATCTAATGATTTGTCCTCACAGCAGTTCATCTGTAACAAGCCATTGTGTAGCCCTATTTCTAATCTGTTGCATCACAACTTCTGCTACATGGCTGTTAAAAAATCTTTCATCTTTATCCTCAAATGCAAATTCAGAAGATGTAGTGCTGATTAGGCTGTGCTTTGTCTGAAGATAAAGGCAAGGAAATGTCTTGATTTATTCTGTGCAACACTTAATGCAAATATCAGATCAGTGCCCTTACTTCTCTTTTATTAATTACATGTATTAACCCACTGGGGAAAGAAATCCCACCTGATTTTAATGAAGGCAGTTCTCCTAAACTGAAATTGAGTTTAGGTCCTCCTTAGCAGCAGTCCAGCACTGAGCAGAGCGAGGAGACTGCCAGCTGTAACAAATGGGGCAGCTCAGCCATATCAGAATCCAGGACTGGTCAAGGCATTAGTATGTCTCTCACTTGTTTTGGATGAGTTTGTATTTGGCCTAAAAGTCTTAAATTTCTTAACATCAGTCTTCCATTCTCTTCTGCTTCCCTACCTGCTGCCCTCCCTAGCAGTACCAGATACAGCTAATGGGGCTGTCTTCTCCACCCCTTGGCCGCAGAGACAAATTGCATAGTGGGATAACACTCAACTACCTTTACATTAATACAATAAATCTCAGAGCATGTTTTACTCATATATTTTCTTTGGCTGCAATTTAGTCTTTTCACATTTTACTCCCACGCTCTCCTTTCTAGAATTGTTACCTTGATGAGAGAATTTTATTAATTTATTTTTTTTTTTAGTTTCCCCAAGTATTTTGTAACATCTCATTTACCTGCAGAACCAAAAGTGGCTATAAAATATTCTGCAATGGTACATAAGAAATAGGCAGCAGAGCTTTAGACGTTATAGTTCACCCCCAGTAACCCAAAGCTGGAATGACTTGCCTCAGCTAAGGACTTGACTATAACCTACAACAACAACTGGGCTATAGACTAAGATGACCTTCCACCTTTTGTTGTGAATCTTTGAGTAAAACTATGCCATTAATCAGGGAAAGGAAAGAACTGCAGACTCTTCTGTTGAAGCTAGCTATCATTACCTATGCCAATCAAATCCTGCTCCAGAGATAATTACCAGAGTGTGAGAATATACCTGTAATCATAAAGTAAATTAAACATATAAATAAGTTTCATGCAGGTAATTGCTAGCAAAATTAAAAGAAATAAAAAAAATAAAGAAAGCACGAGAGAGAGAGAGAAACAGAAACGCAAAATGAAAATGGAGACTTAGAGAAATAATTTCATTAAAGACTTTCAAGATCTACTTTAACTGATGGCTGATATTCATATCTATGCAATTCATGAAAAAAGAATAGAAAAGGAAATTAAAATAATAAGTTTAAGATATATATAAAAGCTATTCTGCCTGACTACCTTTGCTGCTGTTTTTAATTATCCAGCTGGCTTGTTCAATTGACCAGAATTGAACAATCATACCAAGATCCATTCCCGAGTTTCATTTCCACTTCGCACCTCTTTCCTTTCTGTAGAACATTTTGCCAACATATTAAAGGCCTGACACTGCTGTGGCCAACAATGTGACTCCACAGTTTTTAGCTAATAATTTGGACATAAAATCTGCCAGGTGGCTTTTGTACTCTGGAGATGTTGGCACCTCCACTATGCTCCTCAAACATGGCCTTAGGAAGAAGGGATAGATTTGCACTCCTCATATTTCCTCAGTGCTTATTAGGTCTGTGATGCTGATGTATCTGCAAGTTAACAGATCTCACTGCAGAGCCTCCTGCTGCTTTCTTCTTTCTCTGTCCCCAGGAGTGTGACTATGCACTTTGATCATCCAAAGCCACAAACCCCTGAGAATTACGTGAAAGAATTTTTTCCATTTTCTTTGGGTGAGCTCTGTTTCAAAGTTCCATTCTTTCTTTGAGGTGGCCTGGACAGCATTGCTTTCAGACCTTACCAATCACCCATATTTAACTCTGTGAAGTTATCACTGTGCAGTTAGCAGGAGGTGCATACTTCAGATTTAGATAAAATTTCTGGGGTATTTTGGGAAGGGAAGTGAAAAGACAGAAAAGAAAAAGTAAGAAAAGAGATGACAACGGTACATGCTCATCTTAACAGACTACCAATAATTCAATGCAAGTTTATTTTTCATTGCACCTTTCATGTGAGCTCCTCCTAAAATGATTTATAAAATAAATAATACAAGACCATAGATATTATACTGTGTAAATTACAGACCAACAGAGGCAGAAAGAGACTGCCTGTAGAACATTTAAAGAGAGACAAAAGCCAATAACAGTAAGAAGAGAGTGGAAGGAATTAGGAGGTGCAGACAGGGCAATGAGGAGAGGTTTGTAGATGAGATCTGATAAAGGACGGAGAGTTGATGAGGCAGAGAGATACAGGAGGCTGTTGCAGATGGCAAGAGACTGTGCAGAGGGTCAGAGGAAGCTGGAATTAAACCAGTGAGAAAGGAGGAGGATTGACAAATGCAAGGCCTGGAAGTGCACTAACGGGGCAGGCATTTTGCAGCCAGTGCCTGAGATGAGTGGGATGCTCAGGGATTTCCCTGGAAATGGAGGGGTTATGAACTGGTGGTTTTGGTATGACAAGTACGGGAGAGTGGACAGTATTTTGCTTGCTGCCAAGATGCAGAAAAGCCTGGGGCAGGTTGTATCATCAAGGCAAAGAAACTTGGAATTTTAGGGGGGAGGGAGAAAAAATTAAAATGGTCTATCTTCAGATATAATTAATGTATAAAGTCCAGGTGCAGTTTACATAGGGATAGGTTCAAGTGATAATAAATTTCCCTCATATCTTGAAGCCCACCTATCCCACCTGGTTTTTCAAATTCCCTTGCTACACTGGCTGTGCCTCTGACCTACCCCTGCCAGTGGCTCCTCTATGAGAACATCCTCTCTAGCCAGTAGTAAATTGATATTCTGGAAATGTTTTAGAAATGGCTCAATTTTAGCATCTGCACTTTTAAGTGCAAACCAGTTGAACATACAAATTTAGCTGTGCACTTGAGACTTGTGCTCACAGATATGATTGGGATCCTTAAACTGATTTGTTCAATGCCAATTTCTGCCTGTGTAAAATCAGGGAATATTAGAAGTTTTGCAGTTTCACTTTCTACCTCTGATTACTCATAATCCCGAAAACTGCTTTTTGTCTTCTGACACTGACGAACATTTGATTTCACCTTGGTTATAAAGGTCATAATGGGGTTATATTTGAAAATGGAAGGATATTTTAGTCCTGTGATCAGAGTGTACCTTTGAGCCTGAGGCCTTATGAGATTTCTTTTTTCCACATGTAGTGAAGGGAAAATATTCCCATGTCACTTTCTTCATTTCAAACTTCCAAATTCCACATGAACTAATTTCTGTGCAAAAGAACAGCTTGAGGAGAGTATAAAAGTGAATTTATTTATCTAACCAAATATTTTCAGAAATAGAATGAGTTCTCCAAGAGCTGGTTTGTGGGCCAGTTTGCTGCTCTATAAAAGTCATTAATATTAAACCAACTGCCTTTAAATTCAGCCTCAGATTTTGCTCAAAACAGAAAAAATCTATTACAGATTTAGGAAATTTTTAATTAAATACTCCCTTGATCTTCCCAAAATTTCAGACAGCAAAACAAATTAAGAGTAACTAATCAACATATTTGTTTTGCTCCAGAGGTTTCAGAGATCACTCATGTGTCCTTCTCAGACTAATGTAAATGCAAGAAAAGGAATTGTGCCAAAGTGTGCTGAAAGCAGATGCAAGTAACCAAAAGGAGCTGCATTCTAACTGATCTGCAGAAGCCCCCATGATATTAGGTAGATATAATCTGCACCAAAATATTTCTTTTTTTGTAAGATAAGTCAGTTTTAATGAGATTTCAGCTAAAATGTTAAACCAGTAATTTCTAGACCATCTATTTGTCAAGTAATTTTGCTAACAATTGTAGTCATACTCCAGTGAAATTAATTTTTGAAATGCTGGCCCAAGTGTGGTATTTTGTTCAAGATCTGTAGCCCTATTTTCCACCGTTCTCTGTTCATGCTGAAATTGTCCATATTTTGGGCAATTTAGTTTGTTTCTTACCAATATCTAAAAGTTACACACAGTGTGTGCCTGACTGACCTGCAATTTAATGAAGACAATAGTGATACCAGTTGATTTTTATCTAAGAAAGAAAAGTATTAGAAACAATACCTAATAGCTTAGGTGATTTTTTTTTCAATTTTTTTTTTAAGCCAACTTGATAGAGTAGCCATCTGATGCAGAATTCCTGCATGTACAGGGAAATGTTTTAGTTATTATGAAGGTGCAAATGTATCCACCAGGAAGATGTCAGGGAATGTTTGCGTTGCGAAACTTCAACTGCATTTCAATTGCTGTTTTATCTTTTAATGACCTGAATGTACATCTCAGGATATACATATTTTCTATCTACAGTGCTCATATGAAATATTTAGGCACATAAATCACAGAATCACAGAATTAACTAAGTTGGAAAATACCTTTGAGGTCATTGAGCCCAATCTATGACCTCACACCACCTTGGTCAATCAGACCACGGCACTGAGTGCCACATCCAGTCTTGACTTAAACATCTCCAGGGACAGTGACTTCAAATAACAAAAGCTTAAATTTTCATACCTACAAACAGTAACAAGAGCTATGAGTTTTACAGGGTTCCTTAAATACCATTTGGCTTAGTTTGTCACAACCAAATGGGAAAAAAAAAAAAAAAAGAAAAAAGTGAAATGATCCCCAGAAGATGCTTGACTACCATCTCTCAAGTCTCACACCAGGAAGATTTCTGATCAAGATGTTGTCACTTTTCTGATAACTATTTCCAACATAAATAGACATTAAAATACATTTGTGTCTGAATGAAGTAAATCACCTTTTTCAGGAAAGAAAGTTATAATGGTTCTGATAGGGAAGTTGATTTGGCACACCTAAACTACCTAACTTGAGTGCCTGGTATAACACTAGAAGGTTTTCATGCATTGTCTGGAGGAGGAAACAGAGTACTCAGCCTTTGAACAGCTGTTTTCCACTAATTAGTGGAATTAGGGCTAATAATGTGCCAACCAAGCCCATACAGAATTGTTTTGTTCTTATTTTTCTAGCCTGAGTGCATTGAGTTTAAGAAGAATAGAAACCTGCCTTCCTTCCTTGAGAATGACAGCCTAGCAAAAATCAATGAATAGCTCTTAAGGTAGGATACAAACAAAAGAGGTGGTGTGCATGCTATTTCTTAGGGTTTACACCAGCCCCTGAATTGTTCTGCCTCTCTACCCCATTCCTCACTTTAAGGAAGCTTGGACTGCTGTGGGAGGAGTCAACTCATTAGATGAAGAATAACGAAAAATCCTTGCAAACTAACAAGACAGAGAAATCCTCGAGCCTGGAGAATTTTCTGCAGGATTAATGGGTTGAATTAGATGAGAAAAGATCTACCAAAGATGCTTAAGCAGAGTTATCGCCATTTATTCAAGAATATGTGAGAGAGGGAGACATAATAATTTTCCATTTTTATGGAGGTTGAATTTTAATTTAGTTCTTTATCATATAAATTCTCTTATTCACAAACGACACTGAAAAAAACCACTGACTTTGGTAGTCATGTAGCTGCAGTTTTGAAAATCCTTCAAGGAAAGAGGCAGAAGAGGTGTTCCTAGAAGACCCAAAGACCTTCCTGGATCCAGTCTGCAACAAAGTTCTTATGGCCATATACCAGCTCTGTTATATATTTTTTAGTGAAAAGTCAATCCTGTTTGGGTCATTCAGAGCAGACCATATTGACCTGAAAATAAAGAGCAGGAAGGTGAAAGAAGTTCATCTGCGTCATCTACAGTCTGCACATGATTGGGCTGACTCAGAAGTGACACATATTTGAATCAAGAATGGAATAGTTACATTATTTATAGTGAGGATATTACAAAAATCAAAATACAGTTAAACCAAGCCAGTCAGTGTTACCACCCTTACCTGAACAGGATTCATCTGTGAAGAACCTGTCTGACTGCATCATCTTCAGCACCAGGAGCTCTCATGATGCTTCAGTGCTGTGATGAGCCTGAGAACAGCTTGAAGGAGCAGAACGAATTCCAGCTCTAGTCCCACATTCTTGTCCATTGAAAGCAAATATTCAACTTTAAAAATGCAAATATGAAAGGAAACCAAACAAATGCAGTAGCTTTAACAGCTTCTCATAGCCCTTTATAGCTCTCTGCAGTGATTACATCCTATTTACTTCCACTTCTTGAAGCTCTGTTATTGTATTCTAGCCACAGGGAAAAAAAAAAAAAAAACCGAAAAAAAAAAAAGAGCTCCTCTTTAATTATTCTTCAATGCTTTTTGCTTTTTGCCAGCCAGGCCTGTGTCCTGGATTGAAATCAATGTTAATGGCTTTTGAGACTCCAGTATAGATACACTTTTTAATTGATGTTTCCTCTTCCTCCTGCTGACCCAATTCTCATTTTCATTAAATTCAAAAACACATTGATGATCCACTCAGATCTGATAAATTATTTTAGCTCCTTTCAGCAATAACTAAATTTAATAGTGGTTTGCTGGCACAATTTAATTAATGGCACAAATATTTGCAATTTGTGAACAACAGCTGAGCTGCGGTGACAGAAAACAGGTGGTCTGGTGGCTGTTAGGGTCCAAGAAGCAAGAAAACCAAGAAAATTCAGGCTACTGGGTAGACTCATTACTACAATTTTTGTTTGAACCTCTTCCTTATTGATTACTAATCTTTATTCCGTCTGACAAGGCAGTTGCTATTACAGACTTCCTCTGTGGGACTGTTTATAGAGAAGGCACATACTTAAGAATTTGCCAGACTAAGAAAGAAGGAATGGAATGAAAGCAGAAGAGGTGTTTAGAATAACAATAAAATTATTTGGGATGCTGAAAATAAAGTGTGGAATTTTTTAACCTGTGGGCCTCATTGATGCAGCAGAGAGGCAGGGAATTCTACAGCTCAAAGAGACGAAAAGGCAGCTAAAGTTGGCAAAGGGAAGGAAGTAAAGTTCATCAGATACCATACTGTGATACTTCTTACTGTTTTGCTTCTTGCCAGAGATGAATTTTCTGGGCTGGTACCCACTGTGTGAGCACTGCATCCTGTGGTGGGAAATGTGATATCTGCAGAGCCTCACTGCTGTGAGCACTGTGCCTGCACGTAGCTGTGCTCACACCAGGTCAGCAGGCACAGGTCTGGGGATTTTTGGTGTGCCAGGCAGGAGGATAAGCTCTTTGAGGAAATGTGTTTGAGCTTACCTCTTGCCCCTGTGCTCTGGGCCCAAGAGGCAAGAATATTCCTCATTGTCCACCTGCTTTTTCCTGAATAATATTGCTGTGAATGACATCTCTCAAGGTGAGAAATATTCAAACACAAGTCCTGCAGTAATCTTATAAACACTTTACCTGTCATCCATGCAGACAGAAGCAGGAGCACTCCATCTCTCAGACTCTCATGAAGTTTGCTACCTATTATATCAATAAACTTCACTTGGAGGAGAAAACGAGCTCATTAAAAGAATTCCTTTTTTTTTTTTCTGAAACACAGTTCAGAGAAATTTTCATTGTACTACTATCATTAGATCCATAACTGTGGTCTAGCATGAATTGTTAGCAGAAGTTTTCTAAATACAGGGAAAACCCACCTAATCTCTGGTCCAAGCAATTTTGTAGCCTGGAGCAGGAGACAAGAGGCGAATTTAGGAAGACAAAGAAGAAGAAAGGAATACTGGAACAGCCTTGTGCCAGGGGGAACAGCTGACCAATATTCCAGAGTCAGTCTATTTTTTCCTGTTTGTCACTTGAAAGCTAATAGACAATTGTAGAGAAGTTTGCAGATATTTCTGGACAGACCTGATGAAGCTCAGATGATCGTGAGGAAGGGGATTTTTGTCTGAACAATCAATTTGGAGGTCCTATGGTTTTTAGATAAGTTTCTGCTCCCCTTAGTGATTATTAGTTAAGATGGTTATCCTGCATCTGGATTACACAGGCATACTGTGATGACTATTGAATGAAATGGAATAATCATCAGAAAAAAGATCCTTGATATTGTTAAAAATAAAAGCCTTGTCACAAACTCTGTACCTGAAAATGCTGATGGAGTATTTCCAGTTGTTTGTGCACCATTCAGAATTGCTGTTGAAGGGGAAATGTCCTTGCTTGAGGAGATATTATACATCAAAGTCGTGATTCAAAACAGTGAAGATGAAGAGATAATCAAGGGTGCTAATGGTCACAGTGAGGTGTGATAAATCTGGACAAAAGTGGTGATTGTGGGCAATAAATCCAGCAACCTGCTGGGCCTGGCACAGAGCCACCTGAGACAGGCTGATTGCCAGTAGTTTGAAGGTGAACATAAAATGAGGCATCCTCCAAGTGAATAGCACTCACATAATGAATATTATCTTTTATTAAAGCCCTAGGTCTATGACCAATGCAAAATTAGTCTGAGTGCATGAGCGCCTGTGTGCAGAAGGGGCTCTTGAGAGAGGCAAGCAGGATGATGAACACACCTGCAGGCTGTTATTTTGCCTTCCCTTTGGCTTCTCCAATCATTGTTCAGCAGCTGTACTCTCAGAAGGCTGTTTAGTCCTGCAACTCTGGTGCCTCATCATAAGATTATGCAGTCCTACTGTGTTGGAAGTGAGTGGAATCTGGCCATATTAGGATCAGATACTAGGACAGACAAGCTTCTGGGTCTGGCACTTGTGACCGCAACAACACCTGCAGCACTACAGGTGGACTTCAGGATCTTAAAGGTTTTTTCCAACCTAAATGATTCTGTGATTCTCCAAGTGGTACCTGGAGACTTTTCCATTATTTTTCTTCTTAGGGAAGCATACTGGCAGGAAGGGAAATCCCAGAAACTGCGACTAGGGAGCTGGTCGTCCTTTCTCAGTCCTGCTCCACACTGAGCTCCCTGTTGGTGGTGAGAGGTGAGGAATAGCCTCAGGGCTGAACAGCCTTTGAGGTGACAGGCTCGAGCAATTCCCTTTGAAACCATATTTTAGGATCTCTGCAGGTAGACAGACATTGCTGTAATGTATATGGGCGTGGGGGGTGAGGGAAGCTTTTCCAAAGAGGAGTCAGAAAGTTACACCTGTTTCTGTGAAATAATAACACAAGACCAGCACATGGTGCTCTTAAGTGATGCTCTGTGGCGTCTAAATCTTAGCTTCTTTTTCAATAAGACTAAATACAGCTTACTCCAAGAACAAAATTTCCAGCAAATGGTTATCAAGAATTGGTAATAATAGTGTTTTTTTTTTTTCTTCTACCAAACACATAAATTGATTCTTACAATAGAACCAGTACTTAGAAAGCTGAACTAGATATCAGATGAGAGAGACTCATCTTGAGAAACTGTATTTTGACAATTCATCATAGGAAGTCATTAAGCTAGTCCTGTGTTTGATTTTTTTTTTTCTAATTTACAGAATAAGTTTCTTTTTTTTTTTACATCCCCAGTTGGAACTAGGAGGGCTGCTTCAGAAGTCTCATTAGGCATTCCCTTTAGCAGCATACAACAGGATCTTGCAGCTGCCCTGTCTCTGCAGTATTGCCCAAGGTAATAGTATCAAAATGCTATCAAAGCAGGGAGTTTTTACATCCAGCAGATTGAGAGGTAACTTTCAAGCCTGTGATATCTCTTTCAAGTCTCAATGTTTGCAAATTAACATCATTGTGCCCTACTGTACTTGTGCATTTTACTTTACTTGATGTGGAATTTATATGCTTGTATTCATTTCAACCAGTCACTCTCTGTGTAACACAACTCAGGCTTTTATTTTTTTCAGCCCAGTTGAACAGATTATCTATTGGTCAGAAGATGAAGAGGTCTGGCTCCACAGGTAAGATACTTTACTATGCAGAAAACACAAAAAACACATTAGTTAGTGCAGTTCTGCAACAGAAATAATGGGTAAAATTTGTTCAGTATTTTTAATGAATCTTTCTTCTTCTTACTGGAAAAAAGCCTTGTCTATTGAAACAGATATTTTTTGAGGGGAAGGAACTACTTGTTCTGGTAGAACTTATAATTTTTCTCATAAAGGTTTTGCAGATCTAGGGCATATTGCAAACAAGTCCAAGTTCAGATCTAAGTGCTGGCTCAGCAAGCTGTGGAGCACAGCATTTCCCAGGCCTCCTTATCTCAGGAGGATGCTTTGGCTGAGTATTGCACTGTGGGAGAGACCCTGAGAGCAGTGATCTCAGAGGGCAGGATGTTCAATATGCTCACCAAAAAGTTGCAGAGATGAGTGCTCCAGTCTTCTCTCTGTTGCAGAGTAGGGCTCTTTTAGGGTGTCTTTCTCTCAGTCTGCTTAGTTGTTTTCTTCCCCTTTCAAGAAAAACAAAAAAACAGAAAACAAACAAACAACAACAGAAAAAAACCCCAAAGACCAGACCAGCTTTCATATTCTTAGCTTTTCCTAAGAAAGAGGAACTTTAAAATATGTACTGGTGACAATTCATTTCCTATTTAGTTTTGGACTGTATCAGTGATCACTTAGATGACTTCAGGTTGAAGGACAGTTTCCTTTTTCTGCAGTTTATCGGCTGTGCTTGTAAGTCAGAAGCTGTTTCAAGCTCTGCAAACACATAAATTTCAAATCTGTAGGGGTAAGATTTCCCTTTACTTTATGTACACAGAGTAGAGCAGAACTGAAATCTATGGACACAACAGACAAAAAATATTTAAATGAGGTTTCCCTCATTTAAAGGAGGAGAAACAAGAAATTTCAGCCAAAAAAATCCTGATGGATCTATTACATAAATACAACTACAAAGATATGGACCATGGTTTTACTTACAAGATTTAGCAAAATCCTACCTTTATAATTTCACAAAATAAAGCTACAGAAGACGTTTGAGGGAGTGAAAAGGAATAGGTATGTAGAGTTCATCCTCCTGGGAAGAGAACAAGGATTCCTCTTCCTCTTGTCTCCCCTGCCCTCTTGCCCTTGTGCTGAAGCCTGAGTTTTGCAAGTTGGCAGCCCAAACTTCAGCCACTGCTTCCCATGGAGCCCACAGTAGGCAACGCACAAGGATGTTAGGGATTCTCAGAAACTGTCAGAGAGCTTCTCTTGGAGCTCATGATGATTGGTAATAATGTCAAATAGTCAATTGTGCAGCAACATTTCTAGCATTTAGTTCCAGTGCAATTCCTACGTTTGACTTTTTCTTATTTCCAAGGGATTCTTTCTTATACTATCCATGTGCACTCCCACATCAGTTAAGATAACTGGGACAAATATTTCAGAGATGATGTTTTCAAAAACCATGGAAATGTTGAGGCTGGGTAATAAGAGATGTTCTCTTTGTGGTTACTACAGTTCGAGTGCTTGACCATGTTTGAAGAAGTTTTACTGAAGGCATTGGAACCACAGTAAAGGTGGACAAAGGGAAAAGAATTAGTTGCTATGGGAAACTATTCTGCACACCTAGGTGCAAATGCTCTTTCCTGGTACATTAATTTTTTTTGTTTACTGGATAGTCTTCCAAGATTATTGCTGGTACCAAGAGAAAAATGAAGTGAGTGACATTTCAACTTCATTAGCTCCTATGTGAACTGCTAATTTCAAAAGCTGCTTCAGCATTTTTACGTTATCAAAAAAGATTCTAGTCTGCCATCACAATTCATTTTTACTTCAGAATACTTTTTTTTTAAATGTAAATTTTTAATTTTGGATTTCAGAGCTGAATCTTCTTTGGGAAGAATTTTTTTAGAGTTTAGATATTCATTTTTTCTGGAAAGGATACCTGTCTCAAAAAAAATTCTCATAAGAAACATGTTTCAAATGTTTTCTTCATAATGTATGCATTAGACTGTGGCTTCTTCAGTTAGAGAAACCCACAGGATGAACCCATTCATTACTCTCCTTGCAAAAAAAGTGACAGTGGGAAGACAGAGATGTGGCTTCCATTGTGATGTCCAAAACACAATGACCTGCAAGAGTATTTTTTACTGTTGGTACTTAGGAACAAGCCTCACACTCATGACAACTTATGGATTCACACAAAGCAAGGAAAAATCTGCATTGTGTGTACGGAAAAAAACATACATTAACTTCATATCAGATGAGGGGTGGACTAACTTAATAGTAGCTAAGTGTGTGTTGGAGACCACCATCTGTTCTAAACACAGATGAGTAGATTAGACCCATCCTCTAAGGCATATCTGGAAGACCTTCCTCTTTGATCATTTGGATACAATTCTATAGCTTATCATGTCAATTAAATCAGTTTGAATTGAAATGAATTGAGGAATGAATGGTTGGTTGCAAGCCAGTTCCCAGTGGGCAGGTGTCCACTTCAAATAAAACCTCACTACAATGTTTTGGCATCATTTCATGTCTACTTGTGCAACTATAACCTGCCAACAGAAATCAATTTATTTCCCCAAGGACTTTTTTTTTTGCTTTAGTTGAAGAAGATTAAAGTAAATACATATATAAGGAAATCTGCTTCAAGCCACAAAGGTATTATTGGTTTCAATCTGATCTAACATCCCACTGCAATCAGTTGGGCTTTTCTATTGTCTTCAGTGTGGTTTGCAGTGTCCATCCTTAGACAGAGCCTCTGCCAGTATAGCAAAGCTTGCTTTTCAGAGAGCTACTCACTTGAACATCCAGACAGGCCGAGTGAAAAGAACATCTGAAATAACTACAGAAGGTCAGTTCTGACAAAATAATTATTGGAAAAAATATTTTTAGAGAAGCAGATTTTACAAAGCTCTCCCAGCCCCACCTGGGAGACTGTATGGGGCTTTATATTTCATGGGACTTTAGAGATAATCAGCATATTTACTATTCAGAGCTATCAGCCACCATTTCTACTAGTGACAATATCAGTTTACAGAGTAAAGAAAAGGTATTTTTTAATATAAAAATTATAAAACTGTCTTGCTGCTCCAGAACAAAAGTTAGCCTCTCTAAAAGGGGAACTCAACCAATAATCTTTAATCTTCCTTTGCAATAAAATAATTCTAAAATTAACACTAAATTAAAGTAACACAAAAGAACAGATTAAAGTTCTAATGCACATTTCAACTGTAAACAAAAACAAAATTAAAAGCTCAAAATAGTTATAACATTTTTTAAAGGCTCTAATGAAATGTAATGATGGGCTGTATGAATTTAAAGAAATCAAGTTAAGAAAAAAAAGAATTTCAAGAGGCTGCAGTTGATGGTTGTCAGAAATTCTGAAGCAGGAATGGGTAGTTTCCTTACATTAACATCATTTGGAAAATTCTGTATGAACACTTCTGAGGACCTCAAGTACTGATAGCAAATATATTTGGGAGTAAACTACCTGCCACCAATAAGAATCACAAAGGTTAGCACCGAATTCACTAAATACCACTAAGCTACAAATGGTCCTGCTTGAACCAAATCCTCTTCTACTTTCTCTTCATTCACCGTGGAACATTTCCATTGCCTTCAGAGATTATTTAGTAGTTATTCTGGTGCAAGCACAGAGTTTGAATTTGGCTGTTTTTGAAGGGAAGCCCCAGTTCCAGCATCCCTAGACATAAAACAGCTGTGGGGATCCCATGAGAAGACCTTTCCGTTCTATGGAAACAGCAAGGAGCAGCCTCACTGTGAATGTGCTCACAACCACATATATTCTGCCATCAGCCTTTCAGTTCTGACACACCCAGGCCTCTTCTCTTTAAGAAAACATCATAGACTTTGGCCCTCTACACTCAAAATAAAACAAATATCAAGTAGCAACCCTGCTGTGTTTGCTATGTAATTTTCAAGAGTCTAATAAATATTGGTTATTTGTACTTGCCACAGCCAATGTTTCAGGTATCTGAATTGATTTCAAGTAGTCAGTGAGAGGAAGCCAACCACTGGAGCAGAGCCAAAGGGCAAACTTTACTGAAAGTACCCAGGGAGAGACATTGAAGGGAAGCAGGACTGGAGGCCACTGGTACTGTACAGCATCTCATTTCATCATTATTGAGGAGTCCCTGCTAATCGATGATAAGGCACTTTTTATTTTAAAGCAAAAACTTTGCTTTTAAAAGTGTTAATTCTTCTCAATTTTTGCACAGCTTCAAGCAGACTGCTTTTCACCTACCTGCTACCAATGCATAATTCAAATCTGTGGTTACTTTACTGCTCAAGCAGTTATCTGACAGCTCATAAACCAAAACTCAAGGCGTGGAGGAAGGCTAAAAGATATTGTGGCAGTCTTGAGGTATCTGAAAAACAACTGTCACAGTTTGAGCCTGACTTGAAATCAAGCACTGCTCACTGCACACCCCCACAGTAAAGAAATCTGTAATGATCAAGAGATGAGATTTCTCGAGTTAGACTTGAAGTAAGTAGGTTTAGGGCAGCCCATACTTTGCACATTGTAAGAAGCACCACTTGCCTGGAGGGGATGGGAGGAATCATGACAGAGCTTGCACAAGTTTGAATTTAGGGTTTTCATCAGTGGAAGCAAGAAGCAGCTTGGCTGAAAGTTTGGAAGTATTGGAAGTATAATTCCTCGATGCTGTTTTGGGCACAACTATGACAATACAGGCATTTGTTTTATAAGCAGCATGGAAAAAAAGATCCAGGAAAACATCAAAGTATCCAAGACCAAGTAAAGAAGGAACTTGTTTGTCTCATTCTATAGAAGGAATAAGGAGACAAAGAGAAGCCATGTACCTTACTTAATTTAGCAAGTGAATAAAAGACATTTCCCCTTGGGTTGTACTGCATTAGAAAGCCAATAAATAGATATTCATTCCTATTCCTGCACCTTTTCCTATCCAGGATAAGAACTGCAGAAGTTATTTGCAATCTGAGCGTGAGGCAAGCTTTAGGCAAAATCTCTACTCATCACCCCAGAGGCAAAGCAAAGTAAAGCAGGAAGCATGCAAAACACAGGATAGAAGAGGTTAAAGGCAAAACTTGTGTTCTTCATTAAGGGAAGTTGGTAAAATTACCAGTGTACTCAGATTTTCCTCACATATTCAGTTTTTTCATCAACACCACCCCCCCCCAAAAAAATAAATTACAGTAAATAAATAATAATCAATTTTAGAGTCTCTTTTTAGTGTTTTGTGAGGCATTGTTTGAGGATAGGTGAATGAAAGCCTGTAGGTTGGGGACATAGTCACACAGGACACCTGAGTACCTACCATAGACACTGTTCTATTAATTGGTGTTTTAATTGCCAAACATAATTTTCTGGTCTTTTGACAATTAAAATGTTTGCACTGACTAAATGGCATGTTAGGTGACCAGGAAGTTCCAAATGTGTTGGTGGCATAGTGAGCTGATGAGAAAGGGTTTGTTGTTCCTGGTCACTTTCAGCCCAAGCAAGTGAATGGCTCATGTTGCCTTGTTGCAATAAACCCGGCTGCCTCAACTCCCCTGGGAAGCCAGCTGACAGCAAGGTGCTTCCCAGAGAAAGTCAGGTAAGGAGAGGGGATGCTGCTCTGGGAAAGTTTCCAGAAGGAAGGATGGGAGAATATACATACGAGGGAGAAAAACAAAAGGAATTTCAAAAAAAAAGGCAAATATGATTTGTCTTCTTCCTAATGAGAAGAGCAAGGCATGAGGCCGAATTCCCTGAAAATTATGAGTGTGTGGGTACTCCTAACTCTGTTATTTTAATGGCTTGGATCCTAAGCAGACTGCATTAATACTTCAGAGAAATGGGGAAACAGCCATTTACTTAATGGCTCATGGATTAATTGAACTCCAGACAGACCTGGACAGTGGTCAGCAAACTTCCAGTACATCACCTACCAGCAGTATCTTTTCCTCAAGATCTTTGGAAATGGCAGTGTACAGCTGAAAGCAGGTCTTTCCTTCTCTGGGAACTGCAGGGATGCATGGGAATCATACCATGGGGGGAATGGCAGACAGTAATGAACAAGAGAGAAAAAGCGGTAATTTTTATAAAGACAGTGTGTCATCACTCGCAGATGATTTAAAATACTTGGATTCTGTTTAAAGGCCATTTTACTCTTCTCTAAATCGCTTCCTTTATTATATTTCTTTGTGAGTTTCTTTTTTCCTTTTTTTTT
>VXBB01001408.1:55878-106532 GCA_013399915.1 Illadopsis cleaveri
TTTTTTTTTGTGGGTTTTTTTTTTCTTTTTTTTTTTTTTTTTTTTTTTTACTCCTCAGAGAAACAGGTCACTTCAGCTCTAAGCTAAGGCATAATGAACTCAGTAGCAGCCAAATCATGAAGAAACTACTCTACCTCTGACATATAACTTTTCTGGTGTTCTAAAAATTTATAAGATTTTTAAGCTAAGCCTGGAAATTATTTTCTGTTTTTCCTCACTTTACCAGATATATTCAGCCCGCTATATTCATATTCCTGTCTAGCCCATGAACTTGGAGAAATGTAATGAGACAATTATTTAGGACAAGCTTGAGCTTTAGTTACTAATGCCATCTGTACCAATATCAGATTTCTCTGCCTGACCTACCAATCCTCATGGAAATTGTAGGCTCAAAGTTATAGACTGCAATGTATTAATTTCCACCTTGACTGCATTGTGTATTGTTACCCTGAAACAGAAGATGATATTAAAATGCCCATGTTGTATGGGAATATAAAAGCATAAGTAGCACATTTATCGTGTAAATGTATTTATTGTGATCTATAAGGTTCCACCTGCACAGGTAACACACCTATGTTAATTACCCTGCTCAACAGCAGAAACTAAGGAGTTTGTCAGTGTGTTGAAATACAGGCAGACAAATAGCTGTGGAAGAAGAATTTAAAGTGGGGAGGGAAACTAGCCAGAGATTGCTCCTTCTTTGTCACTTTTTAAAAGTGACAGAAACTGAGGTCAGAAACCCATACTCTGGAGACATGAGAAGGTATCCTAGCACTGGGCATTCCCAGCTGTTCCTGCCTTCACGTCACAGTTGTACCAACACAATTGTTTGTGTGTTTATATGAAAACCAGAACATGGAATGGGTTTGTATTTAAAATAACACCCCAAAAACCCCAAACAAAGCAAGGCCAAACATATCTATCTATCTATCTATCTATCTATCTATCTATCTATCTATCTATCTATCTCTCTCTCATAAAGACTACTTTTTGTTAAGAACAGGTCTACCCTCTGTGAATAGACTTTATGCCCAGTTAAGTCTTGTCTTTCTTCCCACAGCTGACATAGGAGCAGAAAGTCAGGTTCTGTTTTTTCCAGTGTTTGGGTAATTGGGCACAAACCTGACTGTATGTTCTGATCTGTATCAGATCCATGCCACAGCCTGATCTGATGTTGTGACTGGAAACATGGCTTAAGCTTAGAATGGAGGAAAACTTGAGAGGGGAAGATTGATAGAGGAGGAGGAGAGATTTCACTTCTGAATACCCCAGAGATGGTCAGTGACGAGCAACACATGCTTGGGAGGATCATTTTGATTTTTTTAAGCCCTTATTACCTCGCCCAGGAGAGCTACTTGCACAGGGGCACATTGGGCTGTGCAGATTTTAATAAGTCATCATATAGGACAGTTAACTGCTGATGGGATAGAGATTTTTAATGTTGACAGCCTTTCCTTTAACAACATATTTCCCACTGACAAATCCTAAACTGAGAAAAACATTTTAAATTCAGCCCAAAGAGTTTCTGAGTGTATTTGCCAGGGTCATTGTGACTTTTAACACATAACCAATGGCAACTTCCACACTCAGAAATTACAGAGGAGATTTTTATTTTTGTATTAGAGACAGATGGAAAGAGATGAGCCATTTCCAAACCACAAACACACTGTCTGCTTATCTGTAATGACTCTCCTTAGCAAGGCAAAGATACCTTTGCCAGAGACAGGTGCTGTGCTAAAATGCACAACTGTTCTTTTTTTTTTACATGTGCAGCTGCTAACGCCTTTGGTGCCAGGTTTGAATGCAGAAATGCAAAATTCAGAGGTTTTAATTATGTCCCCATGTTTGAAAAGCAGGCTTTTCATAAGGTCACATATTCTTGAAATGAACCATGAGCAGGTACCTGAACAGGTACTTTTGAGCACCTGAGAAGATGCTCAAAAGACATATTGCTCAGGGAAGATTCACTGGAGATATGGAAGAGCATCTATATCCAGTGGAGATATGCACTGGAGAGCTGCAGTTTTTCCATTCTCCATAGGGTTGGAATGGACCAGCTCAAAATGCCCACTCCTACTCTATTCAAAATGCACTCATTTAACAGATATTAGGAAATTCACATGTTCTCTGCCTGGATCTCAGGAATTGTGCAGGAATTATTCACATCTGTAGGGAAACAAGCCACTTTAGTAATGGTTTTATCCCACTCATTTTAATGGCCTCAAGTCATTGTCTGCCACTGGAGTCTGAGATGTCTCAGGCTTTGCAGGAACTCAGTTTCATCGTCTTCATGTCTCACTCAAGCTTTCTTTCCTCTTATCCTCTCATATTTTGCTTGGTACAACAAAGCTTCACTAATCCCGTATGTCTCACATTTGGAGGGACAAGATGGCAGATGGTGGTGGGACAAAAAAAAAGAGAAAATACATTTGAAATCCACTTTATTCCTCTCTGAAGGAAGCTCAGGACTGCCCTAATTGAAGAATGAGAACAGAAGTTTTCCAAAACACCTGAAGAAACAGTGTGATATCAAACTTCTAAGCTCTGAAGAGTTGTTTTCCTCATAGGGCTTTTTTGCAAAGGAACATGAAGAAAATTTCATATTATTGACTCAGTCTCCAACTAAAAGGTTTTGAAAATCCTCTGTTTTGGGCAAAGCCTTTCCAAGTCCCAGAAGAACTAAAGAAAGCTTATGAAGAGCAAGGGCTTACAATTTTTTAGTCTGAGATTTTTTTAAGAGGGTGGAAATAAATGCTTAACCCTTTCCTCTAAATCCTTGGCTGATCAAAGGAGAATTACTTTGACCTGCTTCATCCGTCTGGCATGTTCATTCTGATGGTTTGCTTTTTTGGTTTTTTTTCAATATAATGAAAATTATCTGCTTCAGAAATATTCAGGTTGCACCAAGGAAAAGGGTGTTTTTGGTTGGTTTTTTTTTTTTGTTTGTTTTTAATGTCTGTTGAAGTCTCTAACCAAAGGCCAAATATGCAAATTGTTGGTGAAATGTGGTTGTCAACATTTTAAAAATTTACAGCATCTGGTTAGGATAGGTCATATTACTTTGATACCAGCCTTTCTTGTTTACTGGGTAAGAGGGTGAAGTAACTTCCCAGATAAACTCAATAATAAGAGAAATGTGGGAAGATAAATCCTGCAGTTCCTCTGGCTTATTTAGAGGTGTGATTAAATAAAGGTGAGAACAACTAAGGACTTCAAGTTTTAGCCTAGCAAATTTTTCTGCTGCATCATTTTCCACTTGGACTCAGCAAGAGCAAAATTGCCTATTGATTAGTAGATATCCACTATAGAGGATTCAATAAGTGTTTTTGCATATGCTGAGTCCTAAAGGCAGAAAACAGCTAACAAAAAAGAAATAACACTGCCTTTCCCCACACAGCCTTCCACAGCTTTCTTCAGAGAAATTGCACTCTGAACATTGAACAGCTCTGAATTCCATCAGGAAAAAAAAAGCACCCAAGATAGGCACATTATAAATTATATGGAATTATTAGCAAAAGTTTTGAGATTTTAGGTCGTTCGTCTTGCAACATGTTTTTGTGACCCCAGCTAGTATCAGGCAGCTCTGGACTGCACAATATTTGGGAAAGAAAAAGAGAATTCTGGTCTTCAATTACTTTAAACTAAAATAGACAAGACAGGATGACTAAAAGAAGTCTTACCACCCTTTAAACAAAGGGCACTGAAGTGAAGAGCTGAAGAGTAACTTGGTTTAGACTACAGGGAAAAAAATGGAAAAGATTAAAGTAAACCAAAACTTTGGTCCTGCCTTTCAAAGGAATTATTTTTTTCACTCCCATTGCAAAATAAATATCAAGGAGTACAGGGAAGAAAAGATAAAGCTGTTTCAGACAGTGCCTTAAGAGTCTAGAATAGCATTAATAAACTTAAATGAATATAGTTTATATTGGTTACATTTAGTGAAAATTATCAGTCTTCAGTTCACAAATATTCTGTATCTGAGAGGTGCATAATAATGTAAGTATTTTTCAAAAGCTTGCCGTGAATAGCTGTTGATCAACAATCATTTTGTGAAAAATACACTGAAGATACGAAGTTTGAGAAATGAATTCACTAATTTTGTTCAGTTCTGTAGTTTAATTTACTTTAGTTTTTCCTTCCTTTGACATGAAGCATACTTGGATGTTGTGATTTGTGTCCAAAATTTTATCAGTGCCTGCTGTTGCAAATACCAGCCATGATCCAAATTCTTTGTAGTTTGTTAGAGAAACACAAAGCTACTTGTGCTGAAATAACCCCTGACCTAAGGCAGTAAGACACAACTCCAGCAGGATATCCCTTTTCATGTTATTGCTCTTTGGGTTTGTGTTTTCCCTTTTTTTCAAACTTTTATTTTTGTTTCAAATGTTTTATCCTGTCAGAAAACAATTTGTTTGCATTTTGTTCTCATACAGCAATCAAGCTAGACATTTCCAGTGTAGTCACTTGCTTGACTAGGTAAAGTACAAACATGGGATAACTACCTAGGAAAAAAAAACAAACCTGGCCACATTCACTAGCTCCTTTTATAGGCTTCAGAGATCCTTCATTTGTAAATAACAAAGGCATTCAGTTTGATGGTGGTGATGGTCTAGGATATCACAGAGATCCTTGGAAACTATGAAAAAAACTAGTCTCAAGAAAACAAGGTGGAATGCATACTTCATGCAAAACACAGAATGAGAGAGAAAGGGTGTGAGGTGAGAGAAATCAGCATGAGATGGGAAATGAGCAGGGGAAAGAAGGGGAAAGGTGGATGAATGAGAAGTGAGGGAAGCAAACCAAGAGCTATCCCTGACAATGAAGAGAAGCAGATGGAGAAGCTGTGTTTTTAATGTCCATTTCTCTGTGAGGAGACTACTGGGGTGGGCTGGCAAAATAGTAACCATATACTAATCAGTTTCAATTAATGAAGAATCTCATTCAATTACAACAATTTCTTTCCACAACACTGTCCTCCTGTAGCTTCAATGTATGGATATTTGTCTCTCTTATAAAAAATAAAATGTTTACAAAACAGAGAGCATGTTATCATTAATCCCTTAATGGAGATAGATCCTTTATTTTAATGCTTCAGAATGTCTGCAGGCCTCATGAGTGTCTCAGAATTAAAAAAAAAATCACGTGAAGCATTTCATAATCTCTCCCTGTCTACTATTGATAGAAATGAATGGCTTTGGGAGAGTTGGTAATGTCTCTAACACAAATCTGCAGTCTTTGCACAGGGAAAAGGAAGATATTATAGCTCAAATCTTCAGGCAGTAAATTTCCTTAGAGCACACCTGAAAGGACATGATAATTTCATTTTATTCTGGTAATTACACGTGGATCTTTTCTTTATATTGTTTTATTTTTAGGACCTTAAATAAAACTCCTCCCCTCATGAAGTGGACCCATTCAAAGTCAGTATTCTTGAATCTTAAAAATAGTTGCAGTCTATAGAGATTTCATGAAAATCATCAACTTCCTCATTTATTTCCTATTCTTTCAAGTAGGTCTTATTCATAGTTCATGGCCTTTCATTTCTTGCACAATTTATCTGCAAGGTAGACAGGAGACTGTAACATCTAGAACACAAGGCATCAATCAGCATGGCAGGACCTTGGTTGTTCTCAAAAACACAAAAAATGTTATCAGTGCAAGTCCCTTAGTGTTTGCTGGGCAAAAGGGATGGAAGTGTTTGATGGCACTTTCATCTTGTGAAGTCGTCTGCCTCAGGCAGCCCACGGTGGTAACTCTACATGCACTCAGGTAAGAAACAAAATAAAGTGGGGAAAGACAACTACTACTGATGGTGACACACTATAAAGGCACAGGGAATTTGTCAATTTGTAGAACATTGTCTGGGAATTACACTCCCTCTAGAGGGCTGCTAAATTCCAACCTTAGTGTTTCCTTGCAAGACGTGACAAGAGTGCAGAGAGCAAATATTTCATTTAGTGATAGCAGAAGTCATGAAAAGCTTCAGGGAGACTGAAATGATAATGGTGACCTGACTCCGCAGGGAGGAGACAAGGCAAGAAGAACACAGTGTGCTCTATACAGAAGAAATTATCTCGTGAAGAACCCAGGGAGCTGGAAACAGAAGGAGATACAGTATATTTCTGAGCTCAGAATTACCTGTGTGTTGGTGCTTTTAGTCAGTCTGCCTTGTTCTCCATACTGCCAGACTCAATATTCATTCTCAGAAAATCACTGTAGTGAATACCTTGGTCACACATGCACAGAAAATGTGAATATTTAGCACAGCCTACACTGGAAAAAAATGAGAAAGAGGATATATAGATAGGTAAGTGATATTTTCATCATTATTACTGTTCTGAGGAAAGTATTTGTGCCTCTTAGATAACAAGGAACATTCAAATTAGGGAGCTTTTTTTCTTCTTTGAGAGAATATTATCTTCAGTTTGTGGCTAAAATTACACAGGGTACCTAAATAATATCAGGCACTATCTATGCAGATAGATTCTGTAGAAACAAAAAACCCCTTTTGATGCATTAACTTCTGATGGGCACAGGTAAATGTGAATCACTCTGCATAAGCACAACTTACGCAGGTCTTATTCGAGAGAAATAATTGTTTCTGACTTCCAAATACGGCAAGGAGCTTTATATTTTGCACTTGCCATAACAACACTGATGTCCAGGTACCTATGGCCCCTGTAGCTCATCAGATCTGGTAGCTCTCACATATAATATAGTCAGTTTTCATCTGTGAAAGTCGATTATAAATGTTAAGAGAGAAAGTTATCCTAGTAATCTAGAGAATACACACTATAATACTATTCTTTGCAATCATCTTGACAGCTTCACCCTCATATTCAATATTGAGCATTTAAAAGTAAGAAGAGTTTTGGATTTGGGTATTTTCTCTATGGATCTGTTTGCTAAATAAAATCCTGAAAAAATGAAAATCAGAGTTTGAACTCTCAAGTCCTGTCCTCAGTTCCCTATTTGTGCTTTCCTTATCTACCTCTCCTTTAATACAGAAGAATCATTATTGTAAATATCTTAAGGATGTGAAGGCAACAATAAGAATCTATCCCAGCACATATGAGTTCATTTTGACATCCAAATTCTTACATAGTATTACATTATTTGTTATTTGTGTTTGGTTGCCTGTCTCCTTTCCTTAATAATCCAGCAAAAGAAAAAAATACAAGTTCAGAGACAGTGAAGCTCTTCAAATAATTAATCTTCAGTGGTGATGCATGAACACTTGAGATGCTAATTTACCAATATATGATGTACTACAGGACATTTTCCTTACCTAATCAAGTAGTGTGAACTAATATCTGAATGCTTCTAAGATGCTATAAGGATAGAGGTAAGATTCTCTAATGGGCTGAACTGAGAGATCATTAAAGGGATGGTTGGAAATACAGTGAAAATAAAGAGAAAGGGAAGGGGTAATGAAATAGAAAAGCAATATGGCAAGAACCACCAAGGTGATGAGAAAGGAGATCCATACAGAAGTTATGCTCAGAGAACTGTAAGTGGAGATGAAACAAATGAATTTGATGCTAAATTCAGAAGGAAGCAGTAGTGTGGAGATACTGTGATATAGCCTAGGAAGCATTTCCAAAAGATTAGCAGGCACCACTTTGGTGATAGACTGGAAAATATTTAGAAGGAGGCTGCTCCATATACTTTAATCTCTCAAAGTAGCATTCCACTGAATAGCAAGACACTTCCATCTTTTCCAGATTACTGGTGATGATTTCCATTACCTCCCTAGAACCTGAGTGTAAAAGCCCTTCCAATATTAATAATAGGGCACCACCTCTACCCTCAGACCAGCCCTACCCTCAGAAAGCTCCTGAAAGGCTTTTTCTTTTTCTTTTCCCTTTTAAATGTGGCACCTGGACCTTGCAGGGTGTGATGTTCACGTTTGGTTCCGAGCTTTTCTCTGTCGAGATCCTAAATTGCTTTTGGAGCTGAGTTAGATATAAACTGATACAAACAGAAAGTGCTGTGTGGGATTTGCCATAACTCTTGCCTACTGTGGGGATTAGGAGCACTAGGTAGAAGTAACTGCGATGAAAGATGTATGAGAGATTATTTTAGTGGGAGCTGAAGAGAGATGTGCTTTCAGGTGTGTTGCAGTGAAAGAACTAACTGAATTTAGTGACTTGATTTATGAAATATAGCTAAAGCAAGACTCATAGAGAAGAAAAAGAGATTTTTCACTCCAGGTGGCAAGGATATGAATGTTGGTACTGACAGCTAAGTGTTAACAACACAAACAAAAGTTTTAACAACCAACAAGATCTCTGAATGGGCTTTGTGCTTTTCTGGACCTGGACCATTCTCACATGGTTAGTGAGTTCTTACAGTCTTTGCAGTGAACTAATCTGTGCAGAATGATGGAAACTTCTTCAAATTCCTTCAAACAGAAGCATCTCGAAAGTAATGACTGTATTAATCCCTCAAGTGCTTTCTTTCCCTCTTGCTGTCATTCCATTAAATGAAGAGGCCAGATGACATCTCTGCACTTGATGTCTCAGTGGAGCATGTAAACGTTCTGTTAAAGCCAAATCAGTACTTCTCATCTGCAAATTAGGAGCACACTGAAAGTTTCTTAGCTAAAATCCTATTATTCATGCTCAAAGCAACTATTTCTTCAGAGTCGATATTCCTCAGGAAAAAGAAGGGAACAAAATTTGAAATATAGAAATAATTTAGAAGTTTGCTCTGGATTTTTTTTAAGCATTGAGGCTAAAGTCTCACAGAAGATATTGTGCTCAAGACTCCAGAGAATATTTCTGCAGTTATCAGAGAGATTTGCAATATGGGTATGATGTAACTCCACTGCATAGCAAAAGATGATGTTTGACCCCACTGAATGTATCACCTGAGCAAATAGAGCGAGGCAATAGTCTCTTTTAAAAGAGAAGGAAGAAAGTTGAGGACAGATTCAAGATACAGCTTTTAAAGGGAACCAACAAGATGTAGATGCCCAGATGATGTCTGATGGCTTGGGTGCAGAACCTTTCCCTCCCATAGCTTGATCAGTGCCTGCAATTGGAGCCTGTCATACCTTCTCTGTTGTCCCCAAGGATTAAAGTGTGCTTCAAAAGCACGTGAACGTGCTGACAGTCATCTATCTGGGTCAACCATTGATTTCAACATAACAGAAATCAATGATAAAACACGGGTTATGACTAGAAAGTGCATGAGAGAAGAAAACAAATATCAAGATAAGAGTCCCCAGCTTCTTTCAAAGAGACTGCAGTGTTTGGATGATGGACAGTAGGGGATCTAAAGTGTGCTGTTTGGTTTTAATATTTTTCCTGTGAAATCCTAACTCATATAAGTCTCATTATATAGGACTGTGTCTTGTGACCTTAATTAGAAGACACATCCATTTGTCAGCTAATGAAGTTTTTCCACCTTTTTTAGTAAGATTTCTTAATGTATCAGTTAATATCATGATTTTGATGTGAATGCTAAACTACTTACATTTTACTGAAGTATACATACCTTGAAGTATAGACAGACTGACCTAGACAACAAAGACGGGAAACTTTTAATGCAGCTGTCCATTATTTATACTCCTGGTAACATTGTGAGGAATCTTTGGATCTAAACCCACTTTGTGTAATCTGGCTACTCATCTAGAAAATGTTATTTGTCCTAAGGCTGGTATAAAGGACAGTGGAAAAATATTTGCCTGGATGTGGGAGTCCCATCCAAGTTTAAAATTGTTTGGCAGTTTTAAAATGCTAGGGTCTGTATCATCACTGTGCAAATCCTTTAAAAATGGAAATCTGATGTTACCTGCTTTTTTTAAACAGCGAGAAATAACCTCTATTTCAACCAAACTGCTCAAAATATGCTGAAAATATGCATATGACTTGTGTTTCACCATGGATTTTGGAGAGCATATTTCTAATGGTCAGATTTTGGCATTTTGAGGGGTAATTCAAGTCTTCATGTCTTTCTTCTAGTAGCCAAAGCCACTTCGCCTTCTCCATGGAATTTATCATCTTTCGTTGTGCTTCCCTGAGTAGTTCATCTACACATTGACTGAAATGGAGCAGATTCCAGAACCATAGACTCATGCTGAAAGAGAGAGATGAAAAGTCTGGATCCACACCATTACTATAAAAATTTGTGAGGATAGAGAGATTTAGTTCTGTACCAGAACATCTTTTCCTGTGGAAATAATTAAAAGAGAGACACATTTTATAGTTTAAAAAACATTCTGCTGGATGCGTTTAATTCCTTTGTATTCAGGAACTTTCTGCTTGCCCCCTAAACTGGAAACTGTATTTTTCCTTCAAGATAGTTATGTTGCAATGTCAGGAATACTAAGACCTAATATTCTTCTATGTAATTTTTATTTGTTTTTCTTCCTATTCAAACTCTGGATGAACTTCAGCAACTCCCTCTATCTCCTCAGCTTCCTGGATTTTACATCTGCAGAATTACCTTAACTTCCTGCGTCAAGTGCTTTGAGATCTATACAAGAAAACCACTGTGCAAGATCTACTTGCCATGATTGCAGAAATCCAAGTACAATTACTTTCAGGGGCTGTGAGCTATATTTAAGTAAAAAGAGCTCAAGGGTACTCCTTCATGGGTACCAATCCAATTTGTAAATAGAAGAGTCAACGAAGACAAATATTTTGTGTCCAAGGGAAAAACAAACAAACAAACAAAAACCACAAACAAACAAAAAACCAAAAAACAAAACAACAAAACAACAAAAAAAAACAACAAAACCCAGATCATTGCCCTCTCCAGCACAAGAACATTATTATTTGTCCTGCAATACAATTGCCTTAGACACTGTGGTTTGCCTGCATTGTATAAGACAAACAATAGAAGAAGTGCATTGAAGCCAAAGCTAGAAAGCTGTACTGTCCTGTAAGAACCATGAGGTAACGCCAGTCTCTGCAGAAGAGTAACTTACGTGGGACTGAAGAGTGGACAAAAGGGAGAAGAGAACAGTCAGTAAGGGAAAGAGCTCAGCCTATCAAATGCCAATAGAAATGGAAAAATTGCAGTATGCATCTTGAATTGCAAAATGACTTTGGCCAGGATGTTTACTGATATTCTTCCTGTGGAACACAGCCATACTCTTTACAGGACCCATGGGGTCTCCCATACAGTGAGTCTGTGGGTTCAGGTGGGTGAAATAAGTGTCCTCTCTGCCTTTTGTTTTACACTTAACATTAGCAAAATACAGTATGCAAAGGGCATATTGTCCAGTAGTGGTGTATTTTTTGTACACTTTTCTTCTCTTTTAAGATTTTTTTATGGATGCTACGCTGCTGCTTTTGGCCATGGCAAGGATAACCAATACTTTAAAAGACAGATTTTCTGTTTTTACAAGGTTATTGAATCAGCATTTAAAACAGACTTATTTCTAGGTGATAAATGAAGCAGAAGACATTTATGGTAGAACTGAAGGAGTAGATGATTAAAGTTTATTTTTGGGGGTGGAGGAGGAAGAGTAATTCTTCCACTTCCATTTTACTATTTGTTCTAAAGAAGAATCCATACTCTTTAAAATGACCCCTTACAAACGATGAGGATTATTAGAGAATCCTTCCTGACTGATAACAGGGAAATTATTTTTTAAAAAATTGAAGAGGATTTCCTCAAGAAAGGCTTTTCTTCCTCTGTGTTCAAGTACAGTAATTTTCCAGGGTCCACACAATCCTATATCCTCTTTGAGCAAAGCCAGTGTGAGCTTTGTGTCTTAAAGAGTGCTTGTGTCTTAAAGAGTCTTTAATATTAAGCCATCCTAAGACCCTTGGGACAACTGGTCAAGGGATCTGAACCAAAGGTTGTGTTCCCTTCTGTCCTGTCAGTTGCAGGGAATAATGGAGCAAGAAATAGAAAAATCATGCAAATGAACATCTGGTTCCAAGCCTGGGGTTACAAGCAGATTTTTTTGGTTTTTTGATCATGAGACAGTTTATACAACATAAACTCTTATTTCAGTTGGAAAACACCATGTTAGAGGACATAAAATTTAGGTCAACAAGGAGTAATTTGAACCAACTTCAGGCCGTGCCTATCTTCACATGTCCTGACCCCCTTCCCAGTTGTGAATGTTTTATGGAGTCCAGGGTCTACAGTGAAGATTGAAAGATTATCACAGAAATTCCCTGTGGGATTTCTGAAAAATACCTCTTTACAGGACTGAATTATATCAGCGTGGACCTGACTAAAGATAAAATTTAGGAGCACTTTAAGGGCTGCTCTTTATCCAACCTTATTTGTCAGAAAATCACCATGGGAGGAAAAAGAAGCCCCCTTAAGGGAATAAATGAGAAAGAAGTTGAGTCCATTAGCAATACCAGAATGCGTACAGGCACTTAATCATTGAGATAAGACATTCTAGAAAAGGCTGCTCTAGGAAGTATATTCATAATGAACAGATAACAGGGACTTAGAGTCACAGAATTTCTTCTCAGTATGGAAGAGCCTATGAGCTACTGCAAAAAAGGAGGGCATAAGAGTGTAAAGCTTGTGAAAGGATTAACCCAGGGAGGTAAGAACCCATTCCTGTCCTGATAGTTCTCTTGTATTTCCTCTTGCTGTACAACTGAATATATACAGCTGAATTCCTGGTCTTTCTTGCTTTGGACCTTCTGGTATCACTGTAAGAAGACATCAAAAAAGGCTCATGCTGAGTCAAACTGAACTACATAAATAATGTACAGGCCATGCAGCAGAACTCAATATTATTCAGAGAAAACAATGACCACAGATTCAAGTTCGAGGTTGCAGCAAGGATGGCAAGTGTAAAAAAAGATCAACCAATGAGAAAAGGGGACCTTGCTGAACTTAACTGATGAGACCCATCAGCATTCCAGTTTGAAACATAAAACGTTGCTCTATAAGGAGAAATATAATCCAGCAGTGAAGAAAAGCAGCTGACTGGAAACTGGCAGGAAGCATAATGCTACTGACCTAATTTTCTTTGTCAAATGTCCACTCTATGGAAACTTCATCTACTGCTTCTGTTGAAATGGGGGGATAGAAGTGACAATGGGTTTGATAAATTTAAAGATCTATTTAAAAACAAGGGATGTTTCTCCTGTTTGGTAGCCCTGTTTCTACTCTTGGTATACAGTTGAATAGTGCTGTTTGTCACCTACCTCTCATATTAATGCCATCACATGGTTATGTCCAACAGAAAACTGTAAGCAGAGCACTCAAAATTGAACAATGGGAATAAGGACTTCAGAGGTCCACACTGCAGTGCAAAAAGGCAAAGACAGAGCTTACTGATCTGCATACACAAACAAAGACTCCCTAGGTGCCAGTACGGTACTGACTTGAGTTCAGCTAATACACTTAGTTCACTGGTTCATCATTTCTTGTTGATAAACTGGAAGCTACTGCACATGTGGGGCTGAGAGACACTGGGACAATCAACAAGCATGGCAGATTTGCTGTGGTTTGTTTTCCTTTCCCTCCTCAGCACTGCATCATTGTAAGCAGTGAATGTGTACAAACAAGTGAAGCTGGGCAGAAAACAGATGTTTTCCATACAATCAGTTCACAAATAATGAGACTGCTCCCATGCATGCTGTTAGCACTCCCTCCCTGATATTGTCTGTGGAGTACAATGGGAGAGAGACAAGGGAGAAAATACAAACATAAACTATTCTGTTTCTGCAAAAGTGCAAAAAAATTCACCCCAAGAAAGGAAGTCTTTCTACAAGTTCAGAAAGTTTCACCACCAAAGGGGCAGGATGGGCCAAAGGAGAATAACAGCATGTAAAATATGTTACTCATACCTGCCAAGCAGTTACCATAGCTATAAAGGATCAAGAGTTTCTTTGTTTTTGTGAAGAATAGTTAGTAAACAGAAGATATTGATCAAATATTGAGCAAATATGTACATCCAGACTATTCTCCTCTTTCTCCCCAGGTTGAATTTCAGAACAGATTCTCACTAATATCTCCAGCATGACACACATCAGCAGTGCTACAAACTGAGGTGACATAAAAGGAAGGAACATCTGTTGCAACTCCTGACAACCTCTCCTATTTACTTATAGTTAATTACAGTGTTAATTCCAAAGGAGGCCTTTCTTTTTTACTTTTTTTTTAAAAAGAAATTTATTTTTAATGAGACATTACTTATCCTCAAGACATACAAAGATAAATGGATTTTTAAAAATCTATATTGTCTCATCTCATCAGTGGGAGGCTATAAACAACCAAAATACCCTTGACTGGTGCAATTTCCTGATGAAGCCTGATGTGTTTCTCCAGTGCAGCTCAAGACTACACAACAGGCTACAATCTGCCTTTTCAGGCTGAATACAAGAAAAAAGTGTTGCCAGTACAAAGTTATTATACAGATTCCAGGCCCAGACTGGTTTTCTTCTCCTGGTAATCAAAATAGTTGACAAGCTCCTGCCACTGAAGACATTTTCATTTACATTCTTCTGGTCATTAGGAAGGTGATAATAGCAATGCTTGCACACATGAATGACATGCTCATTAGAGGACAGGAGGAGAATTATTTCTTTGCAGGACAGAACTTGGATAAGGGGGAAGGGCGATGTCTTAGCAGACTCTTGGTAATTGGATCATTACTGGTGAATTGGCAGATAATTTAACAGGAAACATGACAAATAAACTAAGGTTGTACTGACAAAGAATGATCCTGTTGGAATAGAAGGTGTTGGTGACACTACCTTAAAGAGACTGAAATTTTTGTACCAATGAAGTAATCTTTCTCTTTCAGAAAATATAGTAACACCTGGTTCTCAGGAAATGTTTTATTTAGGGCTCCTTTTCTGTACTGGTAGAGACTTTCAGGAGAGCCTTCAGTTCTGGAGGCTTCAGTTTTAGAATTGAATTCTAGAAAAGTGAAATGTAGGAGACAAATACTACCTTCTTTAAGGTCTAAAAGAAAGTCAGTGTGTGAATCATTGTGCCAGACTGACAATCGTTCTGCAACTTTAAAGCCTGAGAAAGAAAAATATCTTTGCAGTTGGATATTTCCTTTGGGTGTGCTGAAGTGGGAAGAGCATAAGGCAATACTGTTTTTTGTGCAAATTGACTGTCTTTAGAGTGTAAATTCATGCCAAAAGTGGGTGCCTTTGCTTTTCCTCAAAGATGAAGCAGAAGAAACGTGAGTAAGATGAGAATCAAGCTATGCAGATGCACGTAACAGCAAAATGTTCCATGATGCTTTCAGAATTTCCATTTACTAAGAATCAAATTTTTTTTAAAAAAATCAGCTTTTGTGTCACAGAAATAATATTTTAAAATCTAAGGTTTGATAATAGTCAAACCTAAGACAGTCTTATGAGTGTAGCAATTCTGCAGGGCTTTTGGATTACTTCTACTAGCAGGAACCTTGTCTCCACAGTGACTTCTCTACAGTTCTTCCTTCCCTAAGATTGGTTAAGTCAATATCAGGTGTAGTTGATAGCAGGACTTAGGCATGATTCCAGCCTGCACATTTGCTGCTAACCCACAGTTAAAGTCGCCATGCAAAGCAGCAAATGTCGGACCCGAAACATCACTAAAAGACAGACCAAAACCTTGGAAAAAGAACAGATGATCAGCAAAAATTGCCATTTCAGTATTTATGAGGCTGAGAAGCAGCAATTTATGCTTGTAAACAGACCAAACACAAATTTCTAAATTGCAGCTAGAACTAAACAGAAGTGAGGCTGTGGTTCCAGCTATGGGACAGGGAACCACACTCTGCCATGGGCTGGTCACTCACCACACTCACATCAGGCCTGGAGTTTGGGGACAAAACCAACCCTCATCCTCTTACACTAGATGAACACAGCTGACCCTGGCTTGTCTGGCTCCAAATTAAAATGCTCTAATTACATTGTGGAAAGGGCACTATGCTTGCCCAAAGAAGGAATATGTTTGACATACACAGCACCAATTTGTGATCTGATTCTTTGCTGTCCAAATTAATCTCTTTGAACAGGTTCAAATTAGGACTGCATGAAAGACTACACTGAAAATATTTTTTGTCAGAAATACCTTTAAGAAGTTTAAACAAATTCCGATTTGAAAATTAATATAATTTTAGTTTAATATTTTCCTGAGGAGAAGATAAGGAAATCAATGTTTCCAGGTCTGATAGGGCTGCATCATGAACAAATCACAGCACATGAAGGAGCAAGAAAAGAGGCACAAGAGTCGTGAGACAAACTTGACTGAAGGGCTGCAGCTTTTCAGTTGGACTAACATTAGTCTGCAAGTAAATGCAACCTCTTTGCTGTTTGAATGTTCTGTTGCACTTTTATTTTTTTAAACTTTTGCTGTAATTTGGAGAAGGAAAAAAAGCAATGCCAACATGCTGGAATTTTCTTCAGTATTAATGAATGTACAGGTTCCCGGAACAAAATGAATGACATTATGTGGTTTTGCCCCAGGCCACCTCAAAATGTACTTTCTCCACCAGATCTCATTTTCCCAGTCACAGACACCTAAAGACTGTGCAGAAGGCAAAGAAATGACATCATGAAGGGAGCACCTCTTTACTTTCTCCATGTCCTAGCAGAGAATGCACATGAGATTTGTCTGTTTACAAGAGAGGACATCATCCTCTTGCTCAACAGAAATGTCACTGGATTTTCTGTCTTTCTCCAGAACTCCTTTTCCTGAGTTTCAGTGATTTCTGCTGGATTTGTGAGGAGTGTCAGAGCTATGCAGTGACCATAAAGGTTAATACAGCAATATCTCTGTGGCATCAGCCTCTGAGCTCCTCCTAAGCACGGAGTCATTTCAGAGACCTGTTTGCTTTAGCTGTAGAGGTAATGAAGGGTGGACAGGTCAGTCAATCCTACCACGTCCATCCTGAATGAGAACAGACAGGGCTTGGCTGTGGACGAACAGCACTGCTTTTTGCTGCTTCTCCAGTGTGCCAGAGGGGGAGCAGAGTTTATGCTACAAAGTCATTTCACTGTTAAATACTGAACCAGATGGAGAGGAGCAGATTGCTGGCTGCCCTGCAGACCTATATTCCTCTCTTCTTAGTCTTTCAGACTATATGGCTAGCATTTGTACCATAAAGACTATTTGTTCAGATGAGTACATCATCTCTTTACAGGTTAGTTTACAAAATCTGAGAAAAACCAGGAATTAATACTCTTGGTAAGTAGATAAGATTTAGCTCCGTGTAGAAGGCGGAAACTTTAAAAAAATTCTCCTTTATATCATTCTTAATGTTCTGAAAAATTCAAAACCTGGTCAGTACCTCTTAGTGTGCAGGTAAGTGACCACCCTCTTCTTCTTTCTGGGCCTTGCAGTCGTGCAGAAGTACACAGTTTACTTCCATTATGTTCTTAGAGGTTGTGTAGTGAAAAAAACTAGGAAACAATCACTGCTGTTCTTTGTAAATAACGTAAAACATTACCAGAGTGTATGCAATCTTATGGATCTGGTAAACATAATTATTTTGAGCTTAATTATGCTTATTATTATTTTTCATTAGTAATTCAAATAGCAGGAGTAGAACTGTACTTTCATGAAATTTCAACCGTACTTTCAACTGAAATTTGCTGACAGTGTCACTGTGGGAGGTACCTACATTGTTAAAGTTTGGCATATTGCAAAAAAACAGTGCATGACCTTTCTAATAGGAATGAAGTGAAAGGCAACATGCAAGGCCAGATTCAAAAGGGCTTACACCAAGAACTTCTGCTACAAGCTGGGTCTCGCCATTGGACCCAAGAGAAGAGAGGAACCTTGGAACTTGGGCTGATGAAAGCTTGACTCAGCCCCAGTGTGAGGTAGCACAGAAAAGGGCAAATGCAGCCTGCAAATACTGAAGGCAGAGAGTGTTTTGATGCCTTGGGAAGATTGACCTGGAGCAGAGACTGGACAGAACTATAGAATAAAGTTGATATTTATTAAAAGGCCTTTAAGGGTACACCTTGGGCAGTACAACAGCTTGACCAGGGCTACACCCAAGGTGGGCTTAGAATGGTCACAAAATGCACAACCAGTCCTGACATCTTACATTTTTATAAGTTTTAGTTCATTTGCATATTGGGGTTTAATTGTCCAATTACAGCTTCAGGTTGTAAACAGACCAAACACAAATCCTCTTGTTTCCCCCTTCAGTCCACCATGGTTTATACTTTTGGCCCTAAAAGTTGTCCTTGGTCTCCAGCAGGAAAAGGATTTATTTTGTCTATCTGTTCTGTGCAGAGAGCTTACTAGCACTTCATATGAGGCTCAGAACTGCATCCCTAGGCAGCACAGAATCTGAAAAACATGAAAGCTAAAACTTAAGGCATCAGTTTAGCAAGGAAGCTTCACAGAGGAAGTGCTGACGACAGTATGTGGAATGAGTTTGGTCACCTGCTCAGAAAGGTTCAGTATGAAGTTTGTGGAACAAGCAGGAAAAAAGTTTTGTTCTGTCAGAATAAACATGGTGACCTCAGACTTTAATCTTGTCAGACTAGAAGGTGACAGAGGGTATGGCTGCTCATTTTAAGCGTAGTGTGTGCTAAAAACCAAGGAAAAAGGGATGGTCATTAGAACTAAAGAGATATGCTAGCACAAAACCAGATCAGGATAAATCACCCATGAGTACATCCAGTTCCTCCTAAAGGGTTGTTAAGTACAAGAGGGATGAGCTGCAGGAAAAATATTCCTGCACAAGCAGGGCAGGCAAACACTTTATTCAGAGAGAACAACTCTGGCTCCAGCTGCTTGGCCAGGAGGGACAGGAATTCTAGACCCAATCCAAAATGGATGACTGAGGTTTCACTTTGACTCCAAACCCTATCACAGCAAGCACTAAACACTGTCTGTGTCATCAATGGTATGTCTGGATTCACAGTCCTCCACAGTTGATCAGTGACTGCAGAGTTTCTTCCAATATAAACTTAATCCAAATAAATGTGTGCATATGACTGAATTTTCTCCTTTGCAGGAACACATGATATAAAGTTTATACTGATTCTTTGCTTTGATGTCAGCTCTGGAAGAAGCTGCTTTACTTGGTAATAGCACAACATTAAATTTCATAGAGTGTGCCTAGTGAAACATCATAATCACAGGTACAAAAAAAATGAGCAAATTTCAACTACTGGTGCTAATTTACAGCAGTAGAATATTATGTCCTGTCATTGTCTCTGATTCAACACAATGAGGAGCCCTAAACAAGAATTTGCTGCACTGCTGAATTCTGGTCTCTGACTCTCCATCTGGAAACAGCCTGGTCACTGCTGCAACCTAAACAAGTAATGCACAGGTGAATATTCAGCTGTGTTTACCTTTACAGTTTCTGATACCCATGATTCTAATTCAGAACAACTGGTGGCATTTTTGCATGGAAAGCTCTTAATTAGAAGAGCTTTAGTTAATAATTGTTGTGAATAAAGAGCAATAACAACCAAGGGCAAATCATGACTAACAAATCTGGTGGCTTTGTATGATGGGGTTACAAAACTGATGGATAAGGAAAGAGCAATTGACAGACTATCTGGACCTAGGGTATGCAGGATCTCATGTACCCTAAGTGTCTTTCTATTCACAATCTGGTTTTTTGGGGTAATGTAAAAAACAAAAAGTACTTTTCTTAGTATGAATAAAAGGAAGTTGTTCAATAACAAATAGTTGTAAGTTGACTCAGCTTGAGAACAAGATTTTTATGGTAGCTTGACCCCAAGGTAGTACCCTTTCTTTAGCAAGGAGATGCAGTCATACATGAAACATTTCTGTTTGAAGCAAAATAACAAGATAATGTACATCTAAAAAGTCTCCTTCACAAAGATTTATTTCTGATCATGAATAACATCTTTGTAGTATTTAAATCAGTATCAGGATTTCTGATTTGCTTATATACAATTACTATTTGAAGACTTTTGTGCTTGGATGACATCCAAGTGGTTTATTCACAGTGTGACATTTATTTAGGCATAGAATTGGACTAAAAGAAACACTATCTAGTGTATTCCTTTTGGACTGCCAGATCCTCTTTTTAAAAATTATCTGGAAATTGTATTCTAATCCTTTAAATACTGTGCTTTGTAATGCAAAACTGTGAATTCAGATGGTGTTCTACAATGTCTCCAATGACAATCAGCCATTGACATTCACACAGACATTCTTTACCGATAAATTCAAGGAGAGAAAATAAGAGAAGAATTATCCCATAAGGTTTTTCCTTCCAAAGTCAGTCCTAAACACATCATCATAAGAAGAAATGGGAAAATGTACTGCATTGTATAATATTTTATGGCAGCTATTCTTCAAGGAATGCAGCTCTGTTCTCTTACATGTTCTAATGTAAAAATCTCAAACCTCTGAACCATTTACCGGTACTATATAGACCTTCTCATACCTATTAAAATAATTTTGGCTTTTTATATTTAACTTCACAACGTCTATATGTCTTACTGCTTCCCAAAGATCAGGATCATCTATTTGGATGTTTTCTCTCATTTCTCAGCACATTAAATTGGTGTTCCAGTCTTTGATTCTGACTAGGTGTTTTTTAGTTATTCCAGAGAGAAATTTTGCTTTCTTCCAAACTTACCATAAATATATATTCACTCTCCAAGGAAGTCAGTGTCATCGTATTACATTTTATTTCTATATGAATACAGCAACAATTAAGCATACACCAAAATTGTCACTTGAAATGTGATTGTAGCAAGCAGAGGCATTCCAGAAACCAGCCTCATCCTACTCAGTATCTTGGGTCCCACTACGGTTCTTTGAATTTCATTTGGGTTTTTGTTTTAGTGACAACTGTAATGATGATTTTACTACTGTTGTCATTGCAGAGCCAACAGAGCCATGGAAGGCTGAGCTGGATTCAGTTTTGCTTCACACATCATTAAGAAACCTGACAGCTCAGATCTGATTGCAGGACTTCTATTTCTGATGATAGAGAAAGAATGCAGTTCAATTTTCCACTGTGGTTTGGATTTTCAACACCAGCATTTAGAAACATTAGGATTTGATGTATAAGATCAGCAATGTTGACATAGAAGATTTTGAGAAAAGAAACACTTGTGAAGAATACTTTTCAGTTTCTTTTGTCCTTCTTAATCAATTTAAAAAATGTTTTAATAAGGCCTTTGTATAGGTTGGTTCACTATTTTTTAGGTAGGAATTGTGACAGTACTGATAGGATATGTCAAAGGCAGGCAGATGGAGAATCCAGCTGACAAGTAATTTATGTAACTTCTGGCTTGTTGTGTGGAATCCATGGGAAGCACAGAGTTTTGGCATTACAAGCCACTGTTAGGTCTCTCAGATACATTACTAGTGCTCTTTCATTATTAGGTACATGAAAGGGTACAGTGAATCAAGTAAAAAGGCTCATGTTGTATCCTGTTTTAGCTAAGGGACAGGAGTAGCATGGCAGGGAAAAATGAAGGGCAAATTACTTCAGAAGGTGGAAGAGTTTACAAAAATGAAGACTTGTGATCACAGTGGAGGATACAAAGGGATGAGGAATCAGCACATCAGGAACCCACTTCATTTGACATGAATTCTTACATAGATGAAAGAGTATTCCCACAGCAGTCTCCTGACACTAAACAGCACCACATGACATAAAGATCATTACATGCAGAGCTCCCAAATATTTCAAGGAAAGGGAGTTATTCAGCCATGCCTTGAATCTTTCAGGCAGTTAACACTCTTCAGAGATACCCCTTTGGGACACCATTCACATTCCCTGATGCCTCTAAAGAAACAAGTGTCCAAACAATGAGCTAGACTTGAAGGAAAGGACAGAGTAAGGACACACTGTCCTAGCAGAGCTAAGCTTTGATGGGATACACCTCTAGCCTAAGGGTGAAGTCCTTGTCTCTCAACTAAGATTGTAGTGAAGTCATAAACAACATTTTATGGCTTTATCTCTTCATAATCCAGTAATTGCTGTAAATAGGTGCTTAATTCTCACCTGAGCTAATGATCTTGTTTATGCCCTCTCAGGTAATAATATTGAGCTGGGTAAGAGCCTGGCTTAAACAAACCTGACTGAGTGGACAGTGTGTCTGCCCAGGCCAGATTGATGTCCTGGGGATTTGGTCTTCAGGTGCCTTGGGAAATGAGAGCAGAAATAGGAGTTTCCCATCCTTTGCCTTGCTGGAGCCAGGGAAGACACAGCAGTGCTACAGATCATCCTGCACATCACTTACCCTGGCAGGCAACAGTCAGTCCCTCTTTGACAAGCAGTGTGCAGAACTGGAAATGGCTGATGGTGTGGGGAGAACACGAGTTATAATAAGCACAAGGCAGAGAGAGATTATGGGAGGTATTTTCTTGGGGAATTAACCACCCATCTTCCAAGCCACCTCACTAATTAATTACTCCCATAACTCCAAAATTCTTTAATCCTTTCTCTTATACCCCCAGACTCCATTTCTTTATGTCAGTCATTTTCCCAAAGCAGCCTTGGCAATGCCATTAATTGGTAACAAATTAAAGCAGCTACAGCACAGAGAAAACCGCAAAGTATATTCAGCTGAATTTTAAATCAGGCAGCAGGACAACTGTTGTGCTTCTCTATGCTTGCACAACAAACAGCAGTACAAACTTCAAGTAGAAAGTTTAAAAGAAGCTGCTGCAGGATTTGCAATTTGTGGTACTATAAAAACAAAGAACTCAGATTTCAGGTGAGGAACAGATTGCGCTTGTCACAGAAAGAATGAATTTCTGAAATAACTTTAGTAGATACAAATATTTGAATAAACTAAAGAAAAGCCAGAATTCAGCCACTAGTGCTTAGTACATGTTTCAGTGCACTGAAACTCACAAATCTCAAATTATCATGTTAAGGAAAGTTAGGAATGTATTGGTGGATACAGCTGTATTGCAAGTTCTAGTGTAATGAACACAGATAAGCCTCAATATTCCAGGTCAATTTTTGGGGTTACTGATGTATTTCTCGGTAGTCTTAGTCTTAATGAAGAAGTGCAAAACAATGTGAACAGAAAATCATTGTCTTGCAGCATGGAAATTTTTGGGTATACCCTTACAGTTTCACAGAAATAGGTGTGCTTAGTTTCTGAGTTGGTTGTTTTGTGAGTCAAGCTTGTCTGTTTTCACCTTGACTTCAATGACATCTGCAGCTATTGTTGGTACTTTTAAAAGATATGCTTATTTGTCTCCAGCCCTTAGGGGCTGAAGAAGTGCAGACTCACCAATTAAAGGCTTTTAACAGCTGGATGCTTCCTAACTGCTTAGCAGAAACATTAACTACTTAAAAAAAGAAAAATAAAACCCTCAGCAGTCTGAAGACAGCTACATCTCTCCAAAGCAAAGGATGAGAAACCTGTTGAAAACAGTTTGGATTATACATTGTTCTTCCTTCAGACAGCCAGAGCAATTAACTTTTTCTGCCAAAAATGCATGGCCCCACTTTCCCCAGTGTTGATTATTCCAAGGAGGAGATGGTGAGACTGTATGTTCATGGCCCCTCTCCTCACCCTGCTCCACTGCACCAGATGCTCTCCAGCACACAGAAGCCATAGCTATGGCCTGGACTGGTGCTCACACTGACTGTCACGGGCTGCTGTGTGACAGAAGTGCCTGTCCTGACAAGGGCAGCTCATGGACGGCATCTGCTTTGTTCCTGCTACTCCCAGCAGGTCTTCCTGTAACAACAAAGCCAGCTGAGCTTGTGGCACCTTGCAAGCTGCCTGAAACTCTGTCCTTCACATGTTCTTTATTGCTGACAGGGAAGTACCACCACAGTGTCTGGCAAAAATATGGAGCAGATTCTCCTGGAAACGATCCTAAGGGACATGAAAAATAAGGACACAATTTGTGATAGCCAACTTGGCTTCAATAAGGGCAAATCATGCCTGAAAAAATTGGTGGCTTTCTTTGATAAGGTTACAACACTGATGGATAAGGGAAGAGCAATTGACAGACTGTCTGGGCTTGGGCAAAACATCTGACATCTGTGTCTCAGAATTGGAGAGACAAGGATTGGATGGATAAGGAATGGATGGTCACTCTCAAAGACTTGTGATCAAGTGCTCCATGTCTGGGTGGAGAGCAGTGATGAGTGGTGTTCCCCTTGCTGAACAGGTACCAGAAATATTGGTCAGCAGAGAAACAAATGCATTTGCAGCCTGATCTACATTGGGAAATATATTCTAGCTAATCTCTGCTTAACTATTCTGCCTGCATCATTTCTGGTGTGCTAATAATGATAAACTCTTTCCTGATTAATATACTAATGTCTTAAATATGTAAAAGCTAACTAATTTTTTTGACTGCTGCATACCTAAGCCAATTACTGTATGTTAATTAAAGGGTTTGTCATCAACTAGCAATTCTAATGCTTTCCCCCATAACATGCCTACAAGTACATGTCATAGGAGGGCTTTTATCCCCTGTTCCATTTTAAATAAATATTTTAAACTATTCCCTGTTTGCTTTTCCAGTAGAACACTCTGATATTTGTGATCAAAGTTAAATCATTATATGAAAACTCCATGATTCCCCTCTTGACTTTTTTTCCCAGTCATCTGTACTCTGATCTCTAAAAGAGTATTTCCATTTCCCTCCAAGCATAAATATCATCATAGGATCAGGTTGTATGAATGTGAATAAATGTCTGAAGTTATGCACCACTGCCTCTAATAGAGTGAATTATGCACAGAGAATGCAACTCACATTTTTATCTGATGTTATCAGCACTTGATGTTCATCATACAAAACAGAATAAAGTTATCCTTTGTTTGTATCGGTCTGTTGCCAAATTATCATGCAATAGACTTAATGTTAAAGAATTTTGACTATTTAGACCTTATTTTACCATTGATTCTTAATTTCAAATGCCTGAGACTAAAAAATGACCAAGCAAACCCACAATAATCCTTGCAGAAGATTCTGTTACATACAAAAGTAATAAAAGTATTGAAAAGGCATTGGTGTAGGGTCCAAGTAACCATGAGCCAGAGGCAAATATGTTAATTTTCAGCTGCATATGCTAAATGAATGCCATGCTCTCTGGTTTCTGGGCTCCAATAAAAGGGTCATGAGCTCCAAGAAGGACAATGCATGTTCTGCACCTTAAAAAAAAATTTGGTTTCATGCCTGCAGGGGAGGCAGAGAGGGAAAAGGTACTTGTGTGCTGTCATTAAATATTTTGGTTAGAGAATGCTGCAGGGAGCCATTGCTACAGGGAGACCACTCACACTGCCCTCTGTGCCAACCCTGGTACAGGAAGGAGAGTGACTCTTACTAAAACTACAGTGTAGAAAAGATTTTTTCCATGCTGTTGAGCACATTTCACAGACATTTCCTTATTCTGATTTATATTATTTAAGATGGGATATCAAGATGCCTCTTACTAAATATTTCATATTTCAAGTGAAGATTAAATATGCTCCATGCAAAATCAAACACATAAAACACCTGAAATGAGTTTTTCTTCATTCAGACCATGAACCGTACACAAAGATAATTGGTTTTTAACCTCCACCTTTCATATGATAGGCTTCTTGAATGGTCATTTTTTTAAGAGAAAACTTTCTGGAATAAGCTGAAGAATTAATGTGCTTCCACTGGAAACATCAGTATTTACTGAGCAACTGCTATCCAGAGAGGTTGGATTTTTATTTGAATTCAGAAATCTAAATAGATTTTTTAATTCAAATGGCTATAAACCACTGCACAAAGTGCTTAAAAGGGACTTAATAATGTACACACTCTCTGTATAAAAGGGAACTTCTATTCATAAAAAAAAAAAAAAAATACAGAGAGAAATAAATCTTAGAACTAACACTGCTGAGTCAAGAAGTAAAAGTAAACCATGACATGGCACTAGAAACCTTTGACTGTTGATCTCATGCAGCACATCACTATGTCCAAGAGCTGTACAGCAGCAGAGGATGCAGACTCTGTGCTGGCAACAGAGTAACCACCTCAGAGTTGTGCTGTCTTGACAAATACCTTTCCTTCCTTCCTTCTAAATTTGAATAAATTAATGTTTCACTACTTTTTTGTATTTAGTCTAAGTTCCCAGCCACCTGGGTTCATTAAGGAAAGTGACAAGAATAATCATACATGACCTTTCTGAAGGGCAGTAAAAATAACTTTTTTAAACAACCAAATAGATGTGTGACAATAAATTACAGTATAACAAGAACCATATGTTAAGGGGAAAACATTCTCCTAGCAACAGAATGGGAAAGGTGCCCATTAGGGGATCACTCAACAAAAAAAGGGGTCTGGATCTTAATGCAATGGATATAAATGGGAGATGGAAGTATTTGGTGGGCTTCACTTCAGATGAGGAAAGAGAATGGAAAAATAAAGGACAGCAAAAAAAGAGCCACTGAATTTTAAATTTTGCTTCCATTCATTCGCCTTAAATAGGAAAGTTTATGATTTCTTTCCAATTTCCCATTGCTTCAGACACTGCACTTTCAGGACACTTGCATCCCCTGAGGTCATGGAAATCCTACAGATGCCCACATCTATCTGGTGAGTAAACCAACCTCTAGGAATTGACATTGTGTTGAGCAAACACAACAGCAGCTCAGGAAACAAAAATCAGATTTTTGATATCAGGGCGATTTGGAGAATTGACCATTACCCAGGAAACTTTTCTTACAAGGTTTTCTTTTTCCCCTTTTGTTTTTGTTTAGTTTTCAGATGCATCTCTAAAAAAAAAAAAAAAAAGAAAGAAGTATCAACCTAAGTTTCACTTCTTTTCTCTCCTTGTAACTCTCATAACAATTTGGACATCTGGAGGGGAAAATAAAGAGATTTTTCCAACTGTCAGCTCTACAAACAACCTAGGGTTTAAAAGCCCAGCTGCTTTTTGTCTAGCTTGTTCATTATCACAAGTAATAGTCTGTGTGCCATAAAACTTTTATAAACTGTCTGTTTGTTATTGAAGGCAGAGTCTACCCTCATCACTCAAAATTGGTTAAAATTTTCTTGAAGACAAGTCTGTTAGGAGAAAAATTCAGCTCCTTTCCTCATATTTTGGCTGTGTTTGCAATGTTAACTTTTGGCTCTAAAACACAGCCTAGTATACACAAAAGTAATATATTTATAAATCAAGAAACCATAGCTGAAATTTTGCCAAGCTGAACCGTGGCTTTAAGCTAAGTGTAAAAATATATTGCAGTGAGATGATCTCCTCTTTTGCACTAGCATTATACTGCTTTCATTTTCCTTAGAAAATGAAGCAATGTGTCCTGTCAAGCTGTTTTCTAACACAAATCTATTATTATTCTATTCATAACTAATGACAGATGCCAGAAATAGAAGCCTGGTTCATTCATCATGTGTATTTTCTTTCTGGCTGTGCACCTGCACATGGGTTACTGTCAGGGCACTCAAGAACTCCTACTGTGCTTTTGATGCTAAATTATATGTCTCTGCAATGATTCCAGGGGTTCATGGATGTAAAATATCTCTTAATCCAAAAGGAAAATAGATGGCTGAAAACTGCTGCTCTGCTGCACCTAGCATAGAGCACTCAACAAGGTAGGCATCACAAACAAGGGATTTTATCTCTGCAGCCCCATGGGGTAAAGATTATGCCAGAAAAGTGCACTCAGAGGTTCATAGGATCAATAGTAAGGCTGCACACATTAAAATGTTAATTAAGGAAAAAGTGAAATTAAAAAACAAAAACAAAACAAAACAAACCAAACCACCAAACCACCCAGAACCTTCAAAATGAAACTATACATCTGTGTTAGAGTTTTCCCTTCAGTACATCATGTCTACTTTAACTCCAGACAAACTAACTACTCTTTAGAGAAGAGGCAGGGAATGAGTTTCTATAGGGGATGAGCATTTTAGGACTTCCATAGCAGTTATAGGTCTAGAGCAGTTACATGTAGTGTCTTAAAGAGCTTGAAGCAAAATACCAGGAATTCTTGAGCCAGTCATGTTAAGATGGAAAAGCTCATTTCACACCTTTATAGAAAGGACAAGAGTTTTGATTCTGGTTCATCTGTAAATGTGTAGTGGGTTTTAGTACTTAAGAACAACAGAGAGAGACTCAAACTAAAGGTCTATTTAGCCCCTAAAATGTCTCTAGCTATGTCTAGCCATGGATAGTAAAGCAAAATCCTAAGACGAGAGCAAATATATCATGTTTCTTTTTTATCTACTGGCCCAGAACCAATGACATGCACTTCAAAATCCACTTAAGGCAGAAGTACTACCTCTGTATTTAATGACACTTTGTGAATTGAAAGGTGAGGAAAAAAAAATCTTACTATAGAGGAGGAACTTGCTTTCTGATGGTCTCTCGTCTGTGTGTTATCAAAACCAGTGAATAATGGTTCCCCACTTATCATCTCCTTGCCACTGATAATTTCACAGCCCCATATTCTGCCTGTTTTCATTATCTCTTCTTTTTATGCAGATGAGCCCTAGTTTATTTCACATCCCTTAAATGGAAAACATTAATAACTTTGATCATTCTTATCACTACTCTCTGCACCTTTTCTAGTCTTCTGCATCAATTCTTCAAGATGCTAAAACCAGAAATTCTTCGGCTCTTCATGACTTGGACTCACTGTGGATTAATATTGTGACACAAAAGTTTTCTGCTTTGTTTTCTGGGTTTTTTAGTAATGACTTTTTTACTCATGAATGAGTGAAGAGATGACATTTTCATAAAATTATCAGCTACAGCACTGGGAAGATTTTTTTTTATATAGACATTTTGGTATCAACCAGCACATACTTAGTATTTAGGACAGGTTGTCTCTGTCTACATTATTCTACATCCATCTGCACCATTTTTTCCCTTCCATTTCTTTGCCCAGTCATTTGGTACTCTGAGGTTATTCTGCTACTCCACACAGCACTTTTATCACCTCACTTAATTTTACGTCATCAGAATTTGCCACTCCATTCTGTACTTGTTTTGCCAGATAACAGCAAGTGAGTAACAGTATTCATTGCTGAGGTAACTTTGCTCCCCTTGGTACCACAGACCTCAGTTAGGACAGAATTAGACTGTCACAGGGACTTTTCCAGTTCATCTGAAGTGCAGGTGAAGTCTCTCTCTGTAGAAAGTGAAGGATAGGAGAGATATGCCTAATCTACAGATCACTTCAATTAGCTAACTGGAGCTACTAGCCGTAGCTGAATATCATGTTTCATATTTGCATCATAATTTTTATAAACAGTGCTAATTTGTTGCCTAATGAGTCTGTAAGATTTCTACTGGATGGTATTGATGATGTGAGGTTCAGTGCTTTTGTTTCCTTCCTATTTGAAAGTTTTGGAATGGTGCTGCTGATGTTAAATGTAGCAGTGATCAGAGGGGACTGAGTAGTTACTGCCAGTAATTTCTGCAGAGAATTTGCATAACCATTCCTTGCATGTGTTCAGTGTTGCAATACTGAATGGAGTGATAATCTGAGTACTGGGCATAAGTATTATTTGTGCCATACTCAGAATTTTACAGAGCAACCTGACTGAGGCTGGCCTTCCCAGTGATTGTCACTTGTCCACATTGTTTATTTCCACTGTGAACCCTCATCCTGCAGGGCTGCATTCAGAGGAGTGTTCAAAGAACTTGGTTCCATCATTGTACTCAGAGGAAACACTGCAGACCAATGCAGAGTGGAGAGTAGGTTGAAGACAGCAGGACCACAGCTGGTACCAGGTTTCCAATTTAAGAATCACCAGCTGTCAATGTCTCTAAAGTCAAAAGGTAGTTCTTTCTTAGAAGCAGTGGCTCACAAAAAATATCTTGATTTTATTTCTTTGGTCTTGATAGAAAGAGGGCAGTTATTTTCATCCAGCAGGTGAAATTCCTTGTCTTTTCTAGCTCTAATGTCAAAGACACCTAGCAGGAAATGTGAGACAATTTTTGGATAATTTCAGATATTTGGAATATTTTTATTCTTTAGGTCAAAAAAGTATTGACAGGTGCATTGTTTTAGGAAGAAAGTCTGACTATACATTCCATTTTGTTTATCATAGTCACACGAAATAGTATTATACTGAGCTGTAAGGCAGCAGCCATCAACGCCCTGTCCATATTGTTTGACTGCTTTTGTATCTCACCAAATGAAAACTTTATAGTGCAAAAAACCAAGTATGCAAACATACTCTGGCCTCCTCTTTGCACTGCTGTGAGGACTACAACACAATACTGTATAACTAATGCAGTTATTCCATCTACCTCAAAACCTCTCTTCAGCTACAATTGGATTAAATATTATTTTTTGGGCTAAGTAATCTCTTGACTTTTTGTTGTATCCAGTGACAGAGGCTGGGGACGGTTGTAGAGAATGAAATAATCTTATTATTTCTTCTTGGAAGGAATTTGCTGTCATAAAACAATGTTGATGTTTCTAATAATTAGCTCTATTGTGCTCACACCTAATTGGCTTAAGATTTGTAGTCAAATTAGAAAATTCAGTTTCTGAAGAATTTACAATTAAAAAAACCCAAAGAACAGGAAAAAAGACAAAATGAATAGATTAACAACACATTCTTAGTGTTGCTTCTCATTACACACCTTTGTATTTATATACAGACAGGTGTATGCAGTAGATTACTTAGAGGGACAGAATGGGGTTATATTTCCTGAAATTTTAGTTTTGGTCAGTTTGAAACCACTCCTCCCCAACCCATTCTCCCCAGTCAAAACCAAAAAAAACCCAACCAATGTGATTCCCTGGACTGAGTGAGGTTGCATGGGAATCAACTCTATTCTGAACAGGAGAAGGTTTAGGGAAGACATAAAAGTAACCCTCTGCTTAGGAGGAGATTACCAAGAAGAGGGATTTGTGTCCTACTCTTACCTTCCTAAGGTGTATAGAGAGAAATGAAAAGCAGGGCTCCTAAATTGAACCAGGACAGACTGCCACTGAATATTAGATAAGGTCTTCCTTATGCAGATAATTGACCATTCTAAAATGCTGAACACAGATTGCAGAATCTTCATCCTTAAAAGCTTGAGACATAATTCAATCAAGCCCTGAATAAGTTGCACTAAGCTCAACTAGAGACCACCCCACATCCCTTCCCATCTGAATTGTCCTGTGGAAAGCTACGCAAGAAATTTGTAAGTTTCAGTTGCACAGATTTGCCATCTGACTTAAGCTCTCATGACCAAAATTCACAGAAACAGTTAGAGTCTCTTCTGTTCCACATGGTAAGGGGTCCCATCCTTAAGATGCTAAAAAACCCAACAAGTAAACCCTCACCAAAAACCCAAATCAGTCATATTCTCAGGACTAGAAATTTAGGGTTGTCTTCATAATTTGCAAATATTAGCCTAGTAAAATTATAAATAGTTGTAGTTGCACATTAAAGGCTTTATCAAATGGTATCACAGAGATTATGAGAAATAAGTATACAGTAATAAGCAGATATCAGTTACTGCAGTTGGAGATGCTTCCTGGTTTTTATATCAACATTAAAGTACTTCCAGACTAATGAAGAGAAAAGGATTAGCTGTTTGTTTTATGTAGCAGTCTTCAGTGAAAATAAGCCCCACCTTTGCAATGTCTAAAAACATGGCAAACCTTTCAGCTTCTTGAAGGAAAAAGAACAGCTACATTTGGCTTCTTCTCTTACATCAGGTCTTTCTCAAATACATTGTCATCCCCAAAACACATCTCTATTTAATTAAACAATAGCTGGAAGCTTTGCTAAATTGCTTACACGGGAAGTGCCCTTCTTGGGGAGCAGTGAAAAAAAGCTTGTCGTCACTAGTAACTCCTTAAAATTATCTCCTCCCAAATTTACTGATGCAAACCATTCAAGGTAATAGCCTTGACAAATTCTGTCCAACAAAACCAGCTGACTGCTGCTGCCTTCTCTCTCCAAAGCATAAATCACTTATAAGCCATTTAAAATAGGAAATAGTAAGCAGAAACCCACCAGACATGCAAAGCAGCAGCCCAGACCTTCAGAGAGTATCCACCACACTTGGCTACAGTCATTGATTTTTCCCTGATCTATATCCATTGCAAATCTGGTTCACCCCCTGTGAACAGCTGCTTCTAATCTTCTTTAATACCATCCACGTCAAACTGCTTACTGTTATTGGTTTTAGGGCAATACAAAGAAAGAGAGGATTTGGATATAGTAATGGCTGTTGTTTATTGCCTGGTTATTAAATTGTACTGATTTTGGCTGGGAATACTTTGTTAGCAGCTGGGGTTAGACCACAACAGAAGTTTATAGGGTTTTTCACTGGATTTTTGAGAAGTGGGGGTACATTAGTCTAGCAATGATCTTTTAACTAGGAATATTAACCAAATTATAAACAAAAGCATATCATATTTTTAAATGCTTGGGACCAGTTAAGGATAGCAGCTGTTATTCTGAAAGTACATCAACATTTTATTAGGGTTACCAAACTATCAGTAAGATTATCCACTAGCAGAAACCCAAGTGTATTGCACTTGCAAACATCCCTTCAGGATGGAGGGAAAAGGTATGAAGTTTTTCATGTTTCAGGAGAGCAATCTAGGGTTTAGAGCACCTAATGTGATGTTACTGTAAACAGAAGACACAAAAGTTGCTATATGATCAGCTTCTCTACACAGGAAGGAGACTCAAGACTTCTTTCTGAGAAACTTGGATGAGTTATCTTTTGAAAGCTATCAGGGAAGATAAGAGGGAAATAAATGACTGTGTGGCCAAAAATTCAGGTAGTAGTATCTTTTCTTCTACCACAGTTAAAAATATATAATACAGATGTCCAAGTCTCTGATCAAACTCCATGACATGTTTTTCAGATGATGGTGGGGGTAAGCAGGTGGACTCAGTAGCTAACATTTTAAGTGTTTAGCTTTGGTTCGAAACTGCAGCTACAAATCCCAGGACCACTCACAATCAGCAAAGACTTTCCCATTTGCAGTCATGTATGAATATGTATGTGAAGTTTCATCCCTCTCTTCCCTAATCCTGTGTCAAATTTTCCTTGTTAATATAGCTTGTTCTAGGAGTGTGTATGTGTTAGAGATTATAAATTGCTGGCTTTGCCTGACTGTTTTCGCATACATTATTGAATGGAAATTAGAATTTTCTTTCTCTCTGCAAATCAAACCCAAAATTCCCGGGGTTTATGGTGGAAGAACTTCTGCTCTTTCAGCACATTTGTAGAGGAAAGTTCTCCTAGAGGCCCACAGGATGGAAACCTGCTGACTCCACAGCCCATCAGACAGGACTCACTGCAGTAACTCCACCACCACACCTTGTGTGTCTCCCACGCGGTTCCACAGCAGCAGCTGCTGCAGACTCAGCCATATAACACAGGGAGAATTACACACAGCTCAGTGAGCAGGAGCTCCAAAAAGTTAAAGACTACAGATTGGGTTTTGATTTCTAAGCTGAGGTTTTTGTCATCACTGTATGATGCCACAAGCTGCAAGTAAAAACAAAAGGCCAGATCTGTCCAGATCTGCTTGGATAAAGCCTGAGAAGGGAACAAGATTTGCATGAAATTAAACTAAATAGCAGAGAGATGGATTCTTTTTCTGCTAATGGAAAGTCTCTTTCAAAATTGCCATTTTAAGGGAGGCATAACATCATTGCTGCTTCTCTTTTGCAAACAAATACTCCTCTCTGCAGAGGAGAAGAGGGACTGAAGGGCCAGACAAGGCATATATAAATAATATTGCATGGCGGGAAGACCTAAACCATTCAGAGTCATCCTGTGAAGTACATTCCCAAGTGTAAGAACTTTTCACTAATAAAGAGTAAATTTTAAGATTACATACAATTTTTCTGTTTATGGCATTAGGGCATTTTCTTTCTTTATCCATTGCTCTGAGCCATTATCACACCAAAGATGCAAAATCCTTAGATGTCAATTACTGCTATGCTGGGAAATTTAAGAAAAAAAAATAGGTAGCATATCTAGTTGCCATAAATTTAGGGTGACAGCTAAAAAAGCAGTTGAGAAGTGCCCTGAGTCAGTAGAAATTTCAACCATTTAAATAAAAGATGCATTCACTTGTGTCCACAGCCAGGAAACATTACCCATCTTTTTTTTTGCTGTACATATCCAAGCAATGTCTTTTCATTTTATTGTTCAGGCAGCTTTGATCATCTCTGTACCACTATAGAAAAAGGCAGAGGTTCCCATGTGCTGGTAGAAATGCCTAGAGAGAAGCAGACAGAGAAGAATTCACCTCAAAGTTAAATTTATCCAGGTTCCACCTGCAGCCAAGCTAGGAGTGTAGGTATATCCTGGAGACAGTAGATTGTCAGCCCATGACTCTTGTCTCCCTCCATTGATTATAGACAGAATTAAACCACCATAACTTTCAAATGTCTGAAAGCAAGTGAGAAGAATCCCCATCTCAGACATGCCTTGGATCCATTAGCTCATTTATGACAGTAAGATGCCTCCTGGTATATACAAAAACTTCTTTTTTCTTTGTTTCCCTCTTCCTATTATCTTAGAAAAAATATTTTTCCTCATAAAAGAGTGATTCTATATGTAAGGAATAACTGGATTAGCCCTTGGCTTAAAATACAAGTTGAATTTTCTGGAGAAAGCTTAAGGAAACCATTAAAAGTTTCATTTGCCTACTCACACATACACACAAAAGCTTTCAGGAAGAAAAATTGTTCTCTTTTGAAAAGTTTAGGGCAATTTTTCATTCCATCAATTTTTTTTTTTATAACCATACCTGCAGATTTTCTCTGTGAACATTATTAAGAAATCAAGTCTAATGGTTATGGATATTTTCCCTCCTGCTAATCACTTTCAAAAATCATTTAAAAATCTTAATTTTTAATGGAGTAACACTTTTCATAAGGCTTGAAAAATAATAGGAATAAGTTCTACTTTTTGCTAAATATTTAATGGGAAAAATCAGCGCGCTTTTCAAGATAAAAGCCTTTTGTTCCAAAGATCCAGCCATCTCTAGTAAATTATTTTTCTTAAGTTTCATGCCTGCGACATTCAGAATAAAAGAGATGTCTTACAGTTTTTTTAATAAAGGAGATGGAATTATTCTTGTTAATTTACTGATTTTATTAAGAAGCAGATGAACTTTTATAACTGGAGAGAAAATGGGCTTGCAGGGAAACTGAGAGATAAATGCACTCCTGGATATGTAGCGATACTTTTACTCCATCACTCCCCACTTCCCCATACCAACGGAATTACATCACTGTTGCCCTGCAGCCATTTTATGTGTTAAAAATGTAGTTGATCAGCAAATGCCATTTCTTCTGAACACAGCTTGGACTCTAAGGGGACCTTAAAAATTGTAAAGTTAGATTAAGTCTTACCTTTTGGCTTCTTCAGCGGAAGGACTAAGTGACCTTTCTTTTAGTTTGTTTTTTTTTTTTTTCTCAATTGTTTAAGCAGACTAAGTGCTTTGGGCCAAGTTTGTAAAGGTTTTGTTGGGTTTTTTTGTGTGTGGGTTTTTATTGTTGTTGTTGGGTTTTTTGTTTTGTTTTGTTTTTTTGTAATATCTAAGGGCAGTAGTTCTACACCTGTCATTTAGACTTGCATACAAACACCATTGTGTGTTTATTAGGACTACGGTCCTGAGAGGTGTTTCTTGAGTTTGCAGTAAGATTGTTCTGTCACCATTTTATTAAAAAGTCTGCAGAATTGTGGGGATAATATTTTCTATTCTATCTATAAGCTACAGCCTGCCTGGAGCAGGAATGGTCTCCTCCAGCAGAGAATGAGATGCAGTGGCCACGGATTGGCTTCTGCTGTCACCGGCAATAATAGCAGCTGAAATTAATAGCAACAATAACAATAACACATCACTGCTGTGTAGAAAGTACAGGCAGGCTGAGTTTTCTTGTGCTGCTGTTAATATAAAAATATTTAGATAGATTTGTTTTAGAAACATGGATTTATATTTCTCAGTCCAAACAAAGTTGTTTGGAACTTGTGTGGGAAGAACACGATGTACTCGCCCTCTTTAGAAGCAAGCAAACAAGAAGCCTCTTGCTGTGCAGCCACAAGACATATTTATTATTTATTCTCTTTCTTTGCCCACTTTTTTTTTCAACACCAATTAAAAGCTTATTCCTGCATCCAAGTCCAAAATACCTTGGGCTTCAGCCATTCTGGGTATTCATCGAATTTTGTCTGCCTCTTTGTTCTGCAAAAAGTACCATCAGCCCAGACTGCTCACTGCAAATATTGAATCAAGACATCATCAGGTTATTTACTTTTTTCCAACTGTTTCCTTTTTCTGTGGAGGTGTCCTGGGGTGACTTTATGATGCTTTTACCCCCAGTTGTCTGTTGTGTTTATGCTGGATATTAAATTTTGCACCTTTAAGACTGGTTCTGAGAGCAGAGGGGGAGAAAAAACTATGAAGTTTGTTTTCAGAAACTTCACTTGCTCCCCTGCATTTTATTCCTTCTCCTGGACTGTGTTGTCTGCAGCATGGACAGACAGTGGGAGAGAGCTTTCCTTTGCTTTTTAGTTAGCTTTTTAGCTAGCTGAGGCAGAGAAGTTCCCCAGACTCTGTTTTTCTTTTTCTTGGAACTGTTCAGCCCTGCTCTGGACTGAAAACCCAGAAAAACACTGGGAGCTCACACCTGTGGCCCACCACAGCCAGGACGCTGCATTCCAGCACTGGAGGGATTGATAAGAGACTGAGCAAGCTGAGCCACACCCCACAACAAAGACTTTCTGAATTTGCCATCTCTTCAGAACAGCAAGAGCTTTTATTGTTTAATACTATTAATTTTTCATGTTTGTGAATACCTTGCTTGTTAAATAAACAAATTTTTCCATTTTTCTCCAAGGAAATCTTTTCCCAAACCAATTAAGAAAGAGGCAACTTGAATCTGCTTTCTCGAAGAAACCCTTTAGAATCCTTTCTTCTCAAATTCACCCTAAACCAAGACAAATACAGAAGGGGAAAAAAAACCAACAACAACTATTATAAACAGGGAGGCCTTTTTGCCTAATAAAAGAAGTCTCTATACATTAAGAAAAAATGAAATGAAGACAGAACATTGTCAATTCTCTGATTCATTAGGTTGCTTCAACAATTTTTTGCAAATATACTGTCTTGTAATTGCATTTCAGATGCTGGAAATTTGTGACTGGCTTTTTTTTTCCAGTTACCGTTAATTCTGCTTGGCACTGATGGTTTTATCTTCATCTGGGTATCAGTCTGTCTGTCTCTAGAAGACACATATCAAGACCTGCACTAGACATTTCAGTGGTCTACAAAAATGTTCATGTCCCTCCAAGTCATAGCTAAACCTGTCAATGAGTCAGAAACCAGCAAGTCAACTTGGCACTGAGTTCAACAATGTCCTTGTTAAGCCATGAAGGTGCCACTGCAGGGACATCACATGGCACCATGTACAAAACAGTGTGCTCTGTCTGGGACACCTGGAGAAAACCACTGAAGAGCCTAAGTTGCGTAATTCTGACACATCTCTTCTCCCATGGGGGCAGCCTTCAGGGAACAGGCTGAAATGGCTGCAGGGACATCCCTGCAGAGCTCTGCAGGCCTGTTTCCCCATACCTGCAAAGAACTTGCAATATTTCTTAACAGGCTGGGACATGGAGGGGGCCCAGCTGGAAATGAGTGAGCACTGAGGTCCATGTGTACTTTCAGTGCTCATCCTCTTGCAGTTGGCAATAACTCAGAGGCCAGGGCGAAAAAAGTTCACATCTCTTCTTTGCAACAAATTTTCTCTGTGACTTTAGCCACAGGGGAGCACCTGCATTGGTCCTAGCTCCCCATGCAGTTGTGCATGTATTTTGGATGTATTTATTATACCTGGATGTTGCAGACTGTCCCACTGGCTCCTTCCTCCTGCATGCTACATTCCCCAGCAAAACCTGCTGACCTCTGCAGGACTTTTGAAGCAAGACATTGGGTACTTCTGTGAGGCTGCAGATTAGGGAAACAGTCCTACAGCCTCAGCTGAATTGACCATAGCAGAAGTCAAGAGAAAAGGGATACAGGATGGAAGAAAGGCCATCAAGAGGTCCATCAAAAGGTCTATTAATACAGAATGTCACTTAATGTGGGCAGTCTTCCCTTCTGACATGACATGTTCTCTTCTAGAACAAATTCTACAAGTCTGTCTTTGAGCTCACAGGAATACTGTGATGATCACTAGTCAAGACTGAAACACTTCTCTGCAGAAACAATAGGAACTGCTGACATACTTTAATACAGATACAAATGAAAATAAAATAAACAAAATCTGGATCAAGACTGACTGATTATCTTCCTAAGGGGAAAAACTCACCCCACAGACTAGACAGTGAAGTGTAGATCTCCACAGCTGAATTGTCAGAGGACTAAAAGCTTGGCACAGTGTCCTGCAGAAGCATAACAGCTCCCATATTCATTATATAATTACAATTACTGATTAATAATCATCCAAGGCCCAACTGCTTCTTCCACAGCTTCTAGAGGAGTGCTCTCTCTGGAGAAAGACCCCTTTTGAAGCCAAGGGGAGTTCCCTGTAAAAATAAAGCAGAAAGCAAAGATTCATGCTGAGAGTGGAACAAGGAAATCTGACAGAGGATTTTCTCTCCATCAAATACAGCATGCAAAAAGCTATTTATTTCTTTGGTTTCAACTGATTGACAATGCTGGCAGAAAGTGCCAAATGGACCTGTGCAGGAACAGAAGGGGATTTACCTGTGCCACTGGAAGACTTTCTGTGCTCTTCTAGAGGAGCTATTCTGGATCTGAGCTATGACATCAGACTCTCTCTCTCAAGGGGCAAGACAGAAATTTGCTTTTGGCCATTAACTTCAAGAATTGCCTGCAGCTTGCAAGATCCCAGCTATTCCAGCATACAACCATGGGTCTGCCCACATCCTTTTGCAAGGGAACACATCCTCTTCTGTGGGAAAAGCCAAGGCAGGGATAGCTGACACAGAGTAAGAAGTACGTAGTCCAAACCTCTTTCCTTTGCTGAATTCTTGTTCTAACTTTTAACTTTCAGTTTTGTACTTGAATACTGGAAGCCCATCATTTATATGGCATTTCCCTATGACACTTTAACTTGGGAGTAATGGAGTGGAATTGACTTTGAACAGCAGCAGAGGATTTCGAGAATGCAAACATTTACCAAGTCTGCTGAAGAAGAGGAAGACAAGAGAGCAAAAAACAGGGAAGGGTTACATATAGACATGATTGTAAAATCAAGATTCTATTTGATTTCCAAGCATTTTTGGAAGAAAGGGACATTGAATGCCAATTGATTTAAATCCTGTTGTCTATGAGGGCATACAGAATGGAGAAAGATTTGCCATGCATTCTTCAAGCTCTCGGTCTTCTTCCTAGCAGATATGTAGCACACATGTGACTATAGCCTTTACTGCATCTCCTTTACTTTGGAACAATTGAGTATCTATGAGATTGGAAGGAGATCAGTACAGTAAAAATGGTAAGAGGCTACAGTAAATGGGAAATGGAACTCTTCATTTAGAACTGCTTTGCGAGCCATTACCTTTTGGTACCTCCCCTGATTTCAGGACAGATCTTTGTTAATAAGTTCTTCTTAACAAGGGTTACAGCTAGTTATGGATTTGCAAACTGGCAGCCATGGAAACAAGCTCATTAAGCTCCCCTAGCAAGCCCCTGTCCCTTTTACACTGTTAGTGCTGAGGATGACAATCTCTATAGCCTGACTTGTTTTCTTCAGTCAGGTTCATGTGTCTCTCAGGGTGTCAGGAGTGTTTGCCATTGGAGATTACAAAGAATCATTTTTTCCTTCCTCACTCCCTTTCAGTCAACATTTGGGCAGCACAAATAAAGTTCCCAGGAGCCCCTGAAACTCTGAGAACACCAGAAAAATTGTAAATTGGTGTGACAAGACCCTAGGTAAAATCTGAGACAAATTAAAAAGACATGAAAGCTTTTGAAGGAAAAAAAATAAAGAAAGCAAACCCAAACACTGTGATTGCCTACACTTGACCATAAAAATCTGCAACATTGTCATTTCTAAGACCGTGACACTTCATCTGTTTGTGTATTTTCGGCAAGAAGATAATTTTTTTCTCACACAGAGAAGCGGTAAGGGAAAGATCCTTTATCAAACCTTGTGACCCTTAAAGAAACTTACCCTCAGTCACAGTAGGGGTGCTGTCAACACTCAGACTCTCTTCGAGAATCTGTAGATAAACAGGGTATCCAGAGGCTCTTGAGACACTCTTTAATTTGCTGCTTTATGAAGCCTGGACATGCCTACTCCCATCCCCACCACGGTCCTACTGTAGATACATTAACAAAAGGTCAATCCAGAAGCACTGACAGCCATCACGAGACTTCATTGTTGCACTCAGGAGGAACAGGAAGTCTTATTTTACCACAAAATCTGACACTCTTACAGATATGTTGGCATAGAAGGGAACTGTTATTGCAATAGTAGGCTCTACACTTCCTTTCTGCTGGAAGAAATTACTCAGCCAACATCAGCATGCCTGGCAGTGTCTCCTGTTAAAATGCTCTGCTCTGTAATTTCTGTGAATCTTTGTATGGCACTAGGCTCACACAGAGCAGCTGGAATCCATAAGACATCAAAGACACCAGACACGGGTCAGGAACTCAGTTTGCCACTAGAAAGTTTCTTCAGAGATTTTTGTTTGCTACTGTCTTAAGATAAATCTCTTTGAAAGCTCTTCAGTATCAAAGCAAACTGGATAAAAGGTCAAGAAGAGCTTGATTCTACTACTCTCTGCATTCAAGTTTGCTTTCCTCACAACCTTGATTAGTCTGTAATTTTCTATCTTTCTCTATATCCTTCTTTCCCTTGAAAAAGCCCTTAAGTGTCCCCAGACAAGGTGCTTCCATGACTGATCTATGAGCTCTGTATTAGAGATTCACACACTATTTCCAAGCAGGCTGGTGCATTCATACAGTGGACAAGGCTCATTTCTGGACTTGGCTCAGCTGGTTTAATTCCAGAGTTTTGTGCACTTCACCATTCCAAAGTTTTCTTCCAAAAAGAAACCTTTCTTAAGCCCATGAAGGACTGTCAAGCTTTTGGCATCACTTGCTCTACTGTTTGTGTCGTCTTCCCCATACAGGTGAAATCCAGTAATTCTGGTTCACGGAAGGAATAAGGAATTGGATGTTGGCCCTTTGTGGGTCAGTGCCTGAGCAATGTTTGTAATGTCCTCCACAAAATTTCTGGGAAGTGAGAGTGTTAACCTGTGATAAATCTGCAAGTGGTTTGGCAAATTAAAATCTCAGTCATGTGGTAACAATTAAAAAAACTTCTTTGCCCATATAGCCAAGAGGGACACTAAGAACAATGATCCACCAGTCAGTCCTAAGGTATTAGTTGCCACTGTCAGTCTTTTGGACTCTAGCAAATAAATGGGAAGAAATCACCTAAAGGACCTGACCAGCATTCCATTGTAATGTGCTCTTAATTGTCTGGCCCCCTCTCCAACATTGCTCGGGTTTCAGGAACATTGCAGAGACTTATTTGCCTTGTCCACTGCCTCTATCCTCTCTTCCCCAGCTAAAGTGGAGCCAGACTTTCCCAGGCAGACACCATGGTAAAAATGAAGGTGCCTGGACCATCCACTGCTTTGTGTTGGCATCACCCCATAGATTTCATTAAAGCTTAAATGGTATTTAAGGGCCCAAGTAATTTAAATTATTAAAGTATGATAGCTGCCACCTAAACCCATGATTTAATACTAAAACCAGCTTTTGCTTCCGTTCATTAGTTTCTGGAGCAAATAATTTTAATTTAAAGCCAGAAAAGATACTGGAGGTGTAGGTCAAAAAACTTGAACATAGAAATAATAACAAAAAGAGACCATTGATGCAGTTAATGTCATCAGGACAAGTCAAGTATTAGCTGTCTGTGCATGAAGATAATCAGGGTTTATAGTGCAGAAGTGAGTCTGTGTGGGATTGGGTTTGGAGTATTTCATCAATTACATAGCTGTAAGCTATAATAAAAAATAATAATTCTTTGCACTTGCACAGTGCTTTCATCATCAGATCTCATCTAGAAGTACTTCATAAACATTAATTAAGCTACCCACCCTGTGAAGTACATGTTAGTTCATTCTTATTATTATTACTATTATTTTAATATCAGGTTTTTAAATGAAAAAAGAAGTTGTGACTCACCCAAGGTCACTTCCATCATGTTTATGAGGTCTGTCATAAAGGATAGAGTGATCTGGGGATGATGATAAAATGATGCTGCTTGTCTCATGTTTGTACTATGATTCCATAATTTTAAGACTAGTATATCCATATTATGATGTAGATTCATTAATGCCTAATTTGATCTGTCTCCAATACCTTTTTTTTTTATTCACAAAACCTACAGAAATAGAATATCTGTGATGTCTTTACACTCTTACAAAATTTATTTTGAAGCTGTCCAATGTAATCAAACTTCATAGGAGGCAGCAAAAAGAATCATAATGCTACCACAGGTTTGTTTTCCTATGTCTTTCACTTTTGCGCGTATCATCTGACAATGACTGGACTATAAAAAAGCTTACAATTTAGGTAAAACATAAGGGGGATTTTTTTCTTAAGTGGACTTTCAAGAACTAAGGTTATACAGCAAAGTGATTGTTGTTTGACAAACCATGAATTCCTTAACTCACTCTGCTTTCAAGGCAGCCCATGTCATTACAGGGTTTCCTTAGAGGTTAAAGATACTTGCTTTTATAGAAATCAAAATACCTAAAGATATAGGTTACAAGAGATATCACTGGCACAGGGAATAACAGAGAACAGCATTGTGTCACAGTGGGGTGACCACTGAGATCCTTGGCAAATCCAGTTATTTTAAAGCATTTGTTATGAGGAGATCTCAAAGTGACATGAAAAAGGTGTAAGTTTGGTTCTCTTGTCCATGTATGGAGAGTGGGAAAGCCAAGACACAGAGCAGTGAGGTGAGCTGCCCTTCACTGCTCAGAAGTGGGGTCCCCAGACATCAAGGTGTGCACCATGATACTGTGTATTTCCCTGTAAAAATGAGTCTCCTTCACTGTGCTTCTGAACTTGCTAGAACCTGTGAATGTGACTTTCAAAAGACAGATTTGGAGGAACTCTTGCATTGTAGCAGAATTAAAGAGAATGAAAATGATTTGACATTTGTAAAACTCATATCCTATCTTATTTATCTGTTATCTCTGCCATGCCTAAATCCAAGGACAAACATCTTCAGCTCCCCTTTTTGGGGATACAATGCTCTGTGATGTAAGGCTCTCTCTTCTGGAGAGTTTCTCTATGGGTTACACCTGCAGGAGATTTGAAAACCCACAGAACCTTTGGGGCTTATGATCACTTTGCTGTGTCTTTGAAGGAGGGGTGGAATCAATATGTTTTCAAAAAAGCAATAGCTTGCTAAGTGGCTATGGCATACATAGCAGTATTGGATATTGGTAAAATGACTCTGCATCTCCACCTCTTTGAGTTGTGTCAGATAAAGCTGCTTGCATCAGGTCTGTACATAGTTACTTCTTGTCACTCTTTGAATTTGGAAATTGAAGATGAGGCTTGGCACAAATGAGAACAGATCTAAATATTTTATGGGTCCTGATGGGTTCTTAAGTATGCACAACACCTGCTCCACAACACAAAGTGACCTAATATCTGCAGACAGTGATGAAGAGCAAAGACACCTTCTCTCACTCCTTCAGGAGAATGGCAAATGTGGTAAAACAGGGCAAAAGCAGTGAAATACTGCCTTGGCCACTGCAGCCTGGACTTTGGGTGTGGGCTGACTCCAGACCAGGAGTACATTCACTTTCCTTATTATCTGGCCTGGTTTAGAGCTCATTTGCTCAGATTCACTATACTGAACTGTGAAACTATTTTCTCCTTTGCCTCTCTCTCTCATCACAGATAGATTGCAGTAAAAAGCGAGGAAAAAACCCACAACATTTCGCTCTTTGCAGGAGGCATCAACCCCAAGCAATGTCTGTCCATTTCCTCTGGCCACAGACCTATTCACTCTCAGTTTCCAGTCCTGCTGCTGGGGAAACAATGATTCTGTAATTGGTTTCCTCAGTAGCATTAAAGCTAGTAGTTCACACAGGAACACAACAGGAAGGAGTAAACAAGCTCACAGTCACAAACTGATTGATGGGAGACTTTTAGTGGCCCACGCTGAAGAGATTTAAGGCCTCATTTAAAGGCCTTTGAATGCCATTTAAAGTTTTCCATCCATGTTACTGGGTGGTTTGCATTAGCTCTCTGACAAGTGAGATATGTGTAGGGTTTTACAGAAAAACTATTGGGTTTTTCCCCTCAAATTGAGAAAGCACCTGTTTTCTTCTTGGCCATAAAAGTACCTGTTAGGTGCTTGTTTGTGTGTGCCCAGCCAGCTTTTTTTTTTACCTCTGATTGTTGCTCATACAGATGTGCCTGACACAAAGCATAAATTAATATTTTATTTTTTCTTCAAGTTTCATTAATTTATAACTATAATGAGTATGTGCTTAAATAAAAGAAAGATTAAATATATTCGTTGAATGTGGTGAGTACCTTTGGATGCCAAAATTAATTAGGTGTTGAAACTGCAGCTATCTATTTGAATTTGCACGAATAATAGATATGAGGCATCCCTAATAAACTAAAACCCCTTGGGCTTTGAACTCTCCACCTCTGCAATAAAAGACAGAGAATTTATCTACGAAGTTACACAGCCAAAAATCTATTCAGAAAGACCACTTTAGATTAAATAGATTAAACTTTTCCTATTTCCTGGGTGTAGTTAAAAATAGTATACATGCATGTGTTTTTACAGATGTTTGAAATGCAGGATAGAGTCCAAGGGAGTTTGGATTAGACCTCTCTGACAGGCACATCACAACTGCTCAGTATCCCTTGCCCCTGGTCAGGGTCCCCACTGTTCTGCAACTGGGTCAATGCATTTTAATGATAAAGTAACTCCTGAATATAAACCACTTGGGATACAGAGGATGAAATAGTCTCTGATATATATATATATTTTAAATTGTCTTTTTGCTACACAAAGCCACTTCACTTTAATCAACAATAGCTAAGACACAACAGAACAAAATAGAATACCACAAAATTAAAAGTGACAGGAATAGCTATTTAATTTCAGGAAATTCTATCCTCGCTTAATGATATCATAAATGCCAGAAAATGCTCTGGTTAGTATTAAAAAAATATAAAGATGAAACTTTCTCATAAACATTTTTTTCCTCACTCTTAAGTTATTAGATTAATATATGTCATTTAAGGAAACAGAACCACTAAAATATATTAGGTAAGACCCATTATCTTGCTTTGCTTCTTTATATTCCTTCACATTTTATCCTGGAAAGCAGAAATTTGACTTGTTTAATTTTCCATGTAAATTTAAAAAATTCACATGAGATTCAACCAGCGCAGTCCCTGCAAGGAAATATTCTGCTTAGGAAATGCCTCTGCCAAAACAACTTGCAAGAGGAAAGGGGGCGAAAAGGAACCTGTGTGGTGGCAAAAGAAATGTTTTGGACCCTTCTGTGCCTGTGGGGTTGGGCTGCATTTTGTGGACTGAAAGTGGAGCTTCTGGGTGTGCTCCATTCAAATCAGGCAGTTTGCTTCAAACCCACTCTGCTACTCCAAGGAAGAGCAGAAATAGATGGAGCTGTGGTGGATTATCTGAAAATGAGGAGAGAGAACTGCCTCTGGATACAGCACCTTGAATATCCCTAAGCTACAAGGAAATCACGCTTATATGCAGTTAAATATCCTTTTGGTGTTAAAAGAGCATCTTCCAATCAGCTACCTTTAGCTCAACTCCCAGCCTGTTGTACTTCCCTTCTTTATCTCTCTTGGATAAAAATCTGGAGTGAACTTTCCTGAAGGGTTTAAATAAAACCATGACAGGAGCTGCTGAAGAGCTGTGGGATGTAGAAGCCAGGTCTTTTCAGAAATTGCAGGTAGGACTGAAAGCATCTTGGTGAAGGTATCGTCTCTCATTATATGTTTGCACAGTGCCTGAAATATAGAGAACAGCCGCCCACAAACTTTTTATTAAAAGTTTTTAAAGTACAGTTGAAGAAAATTGATGCAAAAATAGGAAAAATAAGTCAAAACAATATTACAGAATATTCAAAAATAGATTTTTTGCAATCTAGTACTTCAAGTTCAGCACTGTTTTTCTATCCCAAATCTATCTGCTTGCTTGTTTTGTTAAAAAGTTGACATTTTCAGCTGCAGAGGAATGAATTCCAGGGAGTTTCAATTCTACGGTTTACTATAAATTAAAACAGCATAAGAATAATTTACAAGGAATAGTCAGTCTGTAGGTTGTTGTTATTCTATAGTCTTCTTTAGACAGGCAAGCTGTCAGTTAGTAAACAGTGACCTAATATTTTGCTCTCACTTTTGCTGCAAAACTGGAATTCTCTGTACTTTTTTACCAGGAAGTAACAACAACAACAACAATAATAACATGCCTCACAATTTAGGCCACTATTATTTCTTGCTGGCTTTTTGAAAGAGCAAAAGAAATTGAAGTCTTTTCAATTTTTCCTGGAGAAATTAGCCCATTCTTTAAGTGCTTATCTGTCATAAAGCATTTGTATACACTATTCCTAGTGAGTGCATGAGTTAGTGAGTGTGTGAATATGTACAGGTGCTTGCATGCACATTGTTCACATCCATCTGCCTTGTAATGCATGCATAGGTAAATAGATATGTCAGAGCTCTGTACACGAAATTATAATTTCTGGACAGTTATGATTACTAAAAAGGAATAATTAAGGATCCCTTGAAAACGTTTTCACATCTCATTATGGTGGGAGAGCTGTATCTAAATACTAAATCCAAAAGCGTCCTGCAGTATCAGGCAGTGTTGTAAAAACCCCAGGTGATTTGAAAAGAAAGGTGGCTGATAATTCTTACAACTAAAAATTCTTACTACTGAGTTACTTCTTCAAGTCTCACTAATGGCTATGAAAGAAAGTCACACAGGCACAGCAAATTGTTATTTATAGGTATGAAATGCTTTCAAGTTAAGACAAAACTAATCTGAATTTCCTTAAACATATCTTATTATCTAGGTCTCAGATAAAACTGACGTGAAATTCAGATTCTGAACCTGTCTTCATGAGCTTAAACTTAGGGTAATACCTTGAGCTTTCTTGTAGTTGTTACAAAAAACCTCAAAACCTCTCCCTCCTCTCTAGCAAAAAAAGCTGTTATCTTTGGAATTAATCTCACTGCCTGTATAGAATTAATCCTATCTAGTTTCAGTAAGCCTTTGTATACGTATTTATATGATCATACATGCTTTTCTCAGGCATCAGAGGATTGCTTGTGGAATTAATTCCCTGGCAGGCTTTACAGCAGTGTATAATATAAAATTGTTTACTAAGCTACAGTGTGATGTTCATTTACTGGAGGCTCAAACAAAGCAATGCCATGTTACAGAAATGCAACAATGCTATGCCAGAAAAATGACATTGATCTTACCCATACTCTGCATTCTGCTTCCAAATCTTGAAGCTCCCAAATAAGCTACTAAGTGAAAATGGTGGCTTGAAGGTATTATGGAAAATGAAATTGAAAAAAAAAAAAAAAGAAAAACTGAAATGAAACCTCTCTCAGATGAAATAAGATAACATTTTTATGACATTCATTGGTAGTTCTTGAGCCAGAATATACTGAAGCATATTGGGTTGCTTGCCCAGAATCTAGTTGTTAACAAACACATTTGGGAGTTAATGACTACAAATCTGCCATTGTGCATATGCTGTGTGATTGTCTCATATCTTTTGGGAGAAAAGTTATTAGGGAAATTACCTGACTGTGGACACTCCATTTTAGTAGGTTTTGTCATGCACAGCATTTGCCATTTACGTCCATAAGAGCAAATAGAAATACTTCCAGAGGGTGAAAATTGCAGCCAAAAAAAACCCAAACATATAAACAGGAAAAATAAATCAACCACTGAACTGTACATGGACTCAGTGCTTTGCTGAGTATCATCAAATGTTAAAAGCCAAACCAAATCAAAAGACACACAGACAAACAAAAGTATCCTCTTTCATTAGGAAAGTGAATGCCATGGTTTTATAGGTTCTAATTCCCTGTTGTGATTCATTATCTCTGGTGGAGGATAGGGACTGCAGTAGCTTAGTTAACCATTTGTCATTTAGACAGTCCTGTGTATTATACAGGTGAGAACCAAAGTCAGACAGAGTTTAGTCTTCTTGTTTACTATGTTTAATCTTGGGGTTGCCTATGTTTAATTTTAATCTTGCGGTTGTCTATGTTTAGAGAAGTATTGTTTGTGCTTTGTAGCCTCTTTGTGATGTGTCACCTGACCACTCATTCTGAAATAACTTTTCATGGGTTTTTATTTAACAGAATCATTTTATCATTGACATTCCTTTTTCCATTGAGCTACAATCTAAGTGCCACACAGTCAATAATGTCCACTGGGAAAGATCCAAAACAGGAGGCTGGAGCACATCGCCAGGGAGGACTGAGTTGCCTCGGAGGTGCAGCTTTGTGGTGAACTTGGCAAAGTAATTATGGCAATATTTAATTCTACTTGAAGTCAACGTCATGCAGGTGAGGATTTAACGCTCTGTGGATGCTAAAGCTTTTAGAGTCAGACTTCACAGAAGTGTCTGTATTTCTGACCTTTAGGGAAGTTCTTTCCTAGTCCTCTTGCAGAAATATGCAGAATGTACCTCTCACTCAATTTTTCTGTCTTCCAAAAATACCTCATCAACTCTTTTTTTGGTTCTGGAATAGGCTCCTACTGAAATCTCTCCAGGAATTAGATACATCAGGACAGAATAATCTGCAGAGGATAAAGCACTTTTAGAAAAAAAATGCAAGTTTACATGGGCCTTCCAACTCTGTTGTAAAGTCTTGAAGTCTAATCTTGTAGATTATTAACTTTTGTGACTCTCTATAGCTTCAATGAAAGATAGTGCCTTTAGTATAATTAAACCAATGTCCTAAATGTATAAATCTGGTCTGTAAAGCCTGATCTGAAATCTCACCAATCTGCTTGAAGCTGCCTGGAATTTCTGGTTTTGATCCCAGCTGGGAATACCAGGAGAATCAATTGGTTTTATCATTGAGAGAAGACTACAAGGCAGTGAGTGCACATTTATAAATGAGTATACATATTTATGTATACATATAAAAAATAAGATTTAGGGAAAAAAAGTCAGTTACATGTTGCACTGGCAGAGCATAAAAGTTTAGGACGGAGTCCACATTTATCCAAAGAAACTCAGTAGTGCTACATTCAAACCCATTTTAGACTTGAATTTTCTGCTCTGTACCATGGACACATGCCTGGGTAATAGCCTTTCTGATAATCGTATTCAAACTATTGTATTAAATTAACCAAAAATTAATAACCAGAAGGCCTCAGAAGTGAATTAAAAGGAGCAATGTGTTAAGAGCACTGAAATGAAGGGGAGACCGAGCAGAATTAAGGAATAAGGAGAAGATAAGTAAAAGAAGTAACAATTTGGTGCTTTTAATGCAAAGCTTACAGAAATCTCTATCTTGTGGTTTAAGGCTGGAATCAATTTATCTATATTTGGACATGCCTCGCAGTGCCAAGGGGAGCCAGGAGCACAGGGGATCTATAAACACTTGCACAATAATTAAGGCCAGCCTTGCTAGCAGGCAGCCCTGGTGCAGCATGCATTCTGCCCATCAGCAAGCCCTGGGAAAGATTGGAATCATTAGGGAGTGTACACTGTGTGACGTGTGAGTCTGCTTAGCACAGCTGCATCTTTTTCCTTCTGCATGGTGTGGTGACCCAAGCAAAGCTGGTGTGCTGCTGCAGAAACTCAAAGGAGGACCCACCCGAGTGCCTGAGAGTAGCCAAAGAAAGACTTGTGAGGGAGAAAATAAAGAAGTTTTTTTACTTAAATCCATGCATTTTTAAAGAAATATTGCTACCATGAGCTGGATAACCAAGCAGTTTGAAATGGCAAAGTTATGTGGATTTCTGTCTACATGATTCAATGGTCTGTTAAACATCACTAAGGCTCATTGAAAGCAAAAAAAAGCATTAACTGAGCCTGAGTGGGATATATTCCCAGGTTCCCAGCAGGACTGGGGAAGTGGTAATTCCTCTGTTCTCAGCAACAGTGAGACCGCACCTCTGTGTTAAGTTTTAGGGCCCTAATTACAAGAAGAGATTGAGGTGCTGGAGTATGTCTAGAGAAGAGCAAGAGAGCTGGTGAAGGGCCTGGAGATCAACCAACCTGTGAGGAGTGGCTGAGGGAGCTGGGGGTGTTTAGCCTGGAGAAAAGGACACTCAGGGGACGTCTCATCACTCTCTACAACCACCTGAGAGGAGGGTTTAGTGAGGTGGGATTGGTCTCCTCTCCCAAGTAACAAGAGACAGGACAAGTAAGGACTGAGAAAACCTCCAAAAGGAAATTTTTCCCATGTTAGAAAAAACATTTATGATGACAAAGTTAGCTGAGATAAAACCCTCATTCAGGAAAGCATCTGGTGACATGCTCTTCTCCTATTGACAGCAGTAGGGCTTAAACTAATGCTGAAAATTAGGTATATGTTTAAATGTTGAAAAACCCCAGATGCTTAAATATTGAAAATATTGAAAAATTATGTGTTCCAGGATTCTGGACATTGATGATTGAGTGGATATATGTCTAAGTAGCATTAGGACAACATCTTTCTTGGCACATTTACATGATAGAAAAGTCTTACATTCATCTCTTTATGCCATGGAAATTTAACTGCCCATAGTAGAACACCAGAATTCAAGCAGGTAGT
>VXBB01001408.1:106655-130713 GCA_013399915.1 Illadopsis cleaveri
AAAAAAAAAAAAAAAACACCCCAAAAAACCCCCACAAGTTACTATGTTTTCAAACAGCAGTTGACTCTCTCTCTCTTAGGAGTTACAACCATCACAGTCTGAACTAACACAGATCACCCTTACGACTGAGTACATGCACTAAATATGGAGGTGTCAAGAAGGCTGTTCCTCAGTAATTTAGTCATTTCTTTTGGCATCCAGAGCATAAATATCTCTCCCATCTCTTTATGGGAGGTAATAATTTGTCTCAGACTAAGTTTTAAGTGTTTCTCTGATGGAAAACCTCTTTCCTACTGGTTTTGCTATTTGAAGAATAGATCCCTGCTTTCAAAAAGACAAATTGAAATTTGAAGCAGACAAAATTCCAATTAGCATATTAATTTGAAAACTCCATCATTGCTTTTCTTGTACTGGAGGACACATTGATGATACAGTCTGTCATATTTGGGCTTTTTTATTTGTTTGGGTTTTTAAGTAATTGATTTGAAAAAATCCTACCATGGAGTTTATTTAAAATCATCTCTACAAGTTTTGCATGCATGTTGAAGGAAAATTCCCAAATGTATCTTCTTGCATGGTAAAGAGGGTAGTATTTCACACAGTTATCACAAAAAAACCTCTAAAAAGTGCTTATTCTCACTATCTTCAAGTACTTTTCTATTAACACAGAAGTATGGAATCATATATTCTAGGGGACTAGGATTTCAAGTTAAAATTATTCTTATCAGAATATTTTCAGTAAATTTTAAAATTCATGTATTACTGTTATCAAAAAATTTCAGCCAGAAAAGAAGATCAAAATACTGCAAGCAAAACCAGCTGCCTCCTGTATCATTCAAATAATGAGTCAAATATGGGATAGAGCTGTTAACCCCAGTGAGAATATCTATCCCACTGGTCTGTTAAATATATTTCCTGGAAGTGCATGTACTTATTTCATGCTTGGAAAGATACATAAACTCTCATAAAAGTGCTATGAGGGGATAAATAACCAAAGAGGTGTTGTGACAGGAAGTCTGTAGATAAATGATTAACCAAGCAAGATATTTGCTTGTGTAGCAAGAGGGAGAATAGGAAGGCTTTTTTTGTTCAAGGGGTGTTTTGAGAAAGCAAGGGTGGAAAAGGAGCTTATGGTGAGGAAAAAATCACTGACAGGCAAAAAAGGGAAAGTAGGGGAACAAGGAGTGATATTCCCAGTACTGCTCCTCTGAAGAGCACTTTAGGAAATGTCACTCTTGCCCACAGCCAATTCCAGATGTTCAAAGCACAGAGAGAAAGAGCATGCAAGCTAGCTAGGCAGAAACTAAGCTCTGGTGGTCTTTAGCATTCTTTAGCACAAAGATGCTTCATGATACAGTTATGTAAATGAGGTTTCTGTAGAAAGGATGTATAATATAATCATTTTAGAACTGTAAGCATCCAGCTTACCTCCATTATGGAAAATCACTGCCTGGTGCTTCCAGTATCTCCTTCACTTGCCACAATCATCACAGATGTGGATGATCTATTGAGTATCATCTCAAAAATAGGGTAGTCAGAAAAGTTATGAGTTGTTTTTCCTTAACAGGGAAACCCACACTATTTTCCTTTCAAGCACAAACTTCTGTCACTGTCCTTAGGGGGAAGAAGAGGTGGGCATTGTTTGACAATGATCTACCAAAAACAGATTTATAGAGTCTACCAGACATTCTTTTTTTTCCAGTTTTAGGCTAGATTTTTAATCCCATGCCTCTAGGGTCAAATGGGATCTGGAGGGAGGAGAAAGTCCATTTCTTATCTGTTTTCTTCAGCATCAAAAGTTACTACTGTGGCAATAGGAAAGGATTTTATTATACACTAGTTCCTGAAGGGATCCACAGTCAAGGAACATTACCTTAGCCCTTGTGAAGCTCACATAGCTCATTTGATCTATAAAGAGCTTTACAATTATAACTCACCCTAATCAGTAGTTGGCAATGAGCTGCAATCACTTCTGCACTACCTACAAGAAACTGTGATGCTGTGAGTTGAGTGATAATATCCCAATCTCCTCTGTAAATCTGTGCTAAAACTGAGACAAGGATCAGAGACCCGATATGCCACCTGAAGTTGCACCAAGCTAGTGATAGGTCAATTACCTCTAACTTCCACTGCATTTGAAACAGGGATAGAAAACTTCAAAACTCAGGTTTCAAACACATCTTCCTATTTCTAGAAGACCCTATAATCAAGCTAACTTTGATAGTTGTACTCCAGCCATGATTTGGTCAAAGGAGTGAAGGTACTTCAATATATTTAATAGAAATAACCAATTAACAACTTAAATTAAATTTAATAGTAATAGAAAGAAAAACTCTCTATGGAATTTATAGATTATACTCTGGGGGTATATAAGACTGATTTTTAAGAGAAGATTTGATTATGCCATCTTCACTTTATTTGTCCCCTGCCTCTCTGGGTAATGGTGCAACTGCTCTCTAACAATTAAACCTTTTAAAAACTTGTTATACTTGTGGCAAAGTAATTTCTACCTTTGAGGTTTTAGGTTCTTTCTGTAGTGGAATAATGAAATTTATCTGAAGTATATTTGGGACACTTGAGGTGTTGTTGATCCAGATAACTCAGTAAAGACCAAGAGGATGCAGCTGCCATCCAGAACAACAAAGCTCAATTCAGTAAATGTTGGTCCATCTCTGTGGGAATACTTGAATTCTGGGAGATTCAAGACCAATAACTCCCAGCTATTTAATACATTTCTATCTCATGATGGAACTTTATGACACAGAGCAGGTGACTCACTGAAATTCAGAATGCTGTCACAGGGCTGTAAGGTAGGAAGAGAAGTTTAGTTAATTGAGGAGCACAGTAGGCTCAAAAGTCCTACCTCCCATTCACACACCCTGGGGCAGTGGGTATTTTATTATTTATTTGCACCAAAGTATTGCCATATAATATATTGATTCCATATTTTTTGTATATCCAGTCTCTCCCTTTGTCAAACAAAGTCCTTGGGTGAATGTCCATGTACATTGCAAAGATACATGCAACTTTAATCAGATTCCTGGACTTCACAAATGGGGGATGCTTTTCCAAATTTACTCTTTGAAATAAAAATCCAGTCTCTTTATCATTTCTGTGGTCAGACAAAGTTTATGGATCTGAGCTTTGATTTCAGAAGGCAGGAAGGAATAAGAGGTGGCATCCCTTTATTCCTTCCTTGAGGAGTTTATTACATCCATGATATTTTCCTACAGCACATCAGTCTCTCTTTTTATTCTGACTTGTCTTTGCCTTCTTTTATACTTTTTATTGATCATGTCATTAAGCCCCCAGATCTTCCACAACAAGGAGTATATTCCACTAAAGGCAAGAGTAAAACATCTGCCTACTGTAATTGTGCAGATTCTCTCCTAATACACTAGACCCCTTTTCTAAATGACTGCAGAATTTCCCTTTATTTTGTTCTTGTGCTGTGGGACCATGCCTGCCATCGTGTTACATGCTGGGGATTTTTACACTGGGAGTGATTGCTGAGATTCAGTTCCAGAAAAGATGTGACACAAAGAATCTAAATATGCAGTACAGAGTAATTGTTCCCCAGGTGACTGTAAATCTGGGCCAGGGAACATAGTTTTGAAAGGTACTGCTCACATTTATGGAATAGCAGCTGTAAATTATCATAGTCTCTTTCACTTCAGAAAAGCTATGACAATTCATACCAGCTCTAGGAGTATCCCTGAATTCATGAAGAAAATTTAATACTCATACTTCAACACATTTCATGAAACAAGAGCGTTAGCACATTTATATAGAAGTGCAACTCAGAAGCCCACATTAAAAGAGAAATGTCTAATGTCTTTAAAAAGGCATGACTGTATATATTTGAATATAAATCTTCCCCCTAGGATTTCATGAGCAAATACAATGTACAAGGCATTTAAATTTGCTGTTTAAAAATTCATGGATGGGGTAATGTGAACTGTACATATCCTAGCTTCTCTGGGGTGAAAACACAGTAACTTTCAAAATTGGGTGCAGGTTTTTTTCGGTCTGGCATATTCTCCTTCAATCTACTTAATTCCATGGGCCTTAATAAACATTGCTCAATTCATAGCAGCAGCATGGAGAAATTGGCAGATTAGCCTTGAATTGATATGGTAAACCAAATAAATCTGCCAGACTTTTTCCTTCTTCCCTTCAGCTGCTGAATGCCCAGCTGAGGCCTGAGGCAGGCACACACAGACAGTGCAGACTGGGATGTGCTGCATGATGCAGGGCTGTGAAGCATGAAGAGGTTGACTGGAGTGAAAGCTCTGATAATCACACTTTAATCTAAACACCCTAGCGGGGCTGGAGAGGAAGGAGGGCTGTGTGCAGAAGGTCAAGAGTGGTTAATATTAGGACAGGCTAAATGACACCTCTTAAACAGCTGCTGTGGTGCTTCAGAGAGTGATGCTCCAGACATGTCAGTGGTGGCAGTCAGGTAAAGCATGGATTGGAAATTAGGATTTAGGCTGTAGCAAGTGAAGACAGTTGAATAGCCAACAGAGCCAAACTTTGAGAGCCATATTCAGCCCCAAAAATCTGGTTCGGTTTTTCAGGAAAACCATTTAGTAGGGATTATAAGATAAATGCTCAATTCTTTTAAGTCAACAAAATTTGCTCTCTGTAAAAATGGAAATTTCATGCTTATGACTTGAAAAAAAGACTGAAGCTGGCTGAATCCTGGATCAAGTTTACACAACATTTAGCGTGAGAGTTTTATGATCACTACAAGTTTTGTTTCAATTTTTTTCAGGTTTCCACAAGACAGTTTATACTGATTACGTCCACTTAAGACAGAATATATTAAAATTCAGTGTTGTTTGAGTTATGGATAAAAATATTATTTGAATATGTGATAACCAACTGGGTGTGTTTTATTTTTTTGTTAACCCCAAAGCAATAAATATGTTTTAATAAATACAGAAAGAAAAAGAGTGAAAACAATCAGCACCTTTTGTTTGACCAGAACAAAGGAAATGTCATGCCAAAGAATTAGTCTCTTCCAGAAATTTATAAGCATCTGAAAAGAAGAGCTTATAATGGATGTGCTTCCTCAACCAGAACAAGCACACTGTGACTGCAAAGCTATCATAATGCAACACAGTGTACCAGTGGGAAATAAACACACATCAAGAAATCTTATTATTTCTATGAGTGTGCTTCAATGTGAGCAATTCCAATGAGTACAACAGCAACTGCCTCCCTACAGTTACTCTGCAGGTGTTCTTCTCACACAGAGTGTGGAGGGACCCAAGCTTTGTCAAACTTCTTTGTGCCCAGAAGATACCTGAAGGAGAGACTCCCCTGAAAGCTCTTTTCTTAGCTTACAAATCTACAGGTCACTTCTGCCTCACCCTTTTATCCACTCCAGTAAGGATATGCATGGAGCTACAGTATCAACAACGCTTTCGTATCTCTGCCACACGTTTTGGGTTTTGGGTAAAGTGCACTGCTTCCTTTTGCTCTTTATTTCCTTGAGTGCTGCCAGTAACTCTAGTTTCCCATCTAGCACTGTAAATCCCATCTAATTCTAATGTAGTCAGTGATTAGTATTACTACTAAGATAGTCAATTTTTTCTTTCTGGGCCAGTCTAATATTTTAAACAGTTCCATGTAATTTCTTATGTGGTGAGAACAATTTAGACAATCCTGAGGAGAAACAGTTGGTTCTAGAGATTCTTTGGCTGCATCTTTCAGACAAGAAACTTTCAAACTCATAAAACTATATCTAGATGCAACCTATCATTTCATTTTTTTTTTTCATAAGCTATACTTAGCCCACTGCAAAAAGTATTAGGAACAGATTGTCAGTTGCAGTAAATAATTATAGTTCAGTTACAGCCAAAGAAGATTTTGTGATTTATGTTCCAAAGGATCTGACCTACAGAAGGGTACAGTGGTTATCTCTCCAATCTAAGAGAACTTTTCTCGTATCTCATGTATTTTATGTCTTCTAAAGAGTTTTATTTCCACATAGTGTGTATTCTGCCTCCCTGATACTTATGACTTTATTCATTAAATATTCTCATATTGATACCTTTCTTGATTTAATTAACTTTTATGGATATTTTCTTTCAACTTCTATGATTTTCTATTATGAAAAGTACCAAGTGCTTTAATGCTCTGTAATTTAGAATGGCTACACATTGCTCTGCAGGTCAAAATTCAAGGAGTGCATAGTAAAATTAAAAATTGTCCTAAAGTTGTTCAAAAACTATCTCCATTATATAGAAGATAGACAATAAAACCTTTGACATTCCAAATATGCAGTAGATTCTTACTTAAAAGTAACCCATAAAGCCAATGGATTTTAGGAGGATCAGAGCTCAGGATCCTTCACAATCTCCACTGCCATTTGCTCCCCCAAACAACCCTGTCTTTTGAACTGAGATAACTGAGATAACTCCCTCTTGCCTTTATGCCTTGATGCCTGCATTACAGAATGCAAGTGTGGTGTCACAAATATCAAAATAAAGAACTTACTTTCTCATGAGGAGCATCAAGATCATCTTATTTCAGTTTTGAGATTTTACTGCCTTTTGGACAGGTGCTCTGAAATAAAGTCGATAGGAAATGAAGCCACCTGGCTTGTACTCAGCATCTGCAGTTGAAAAATGTTGTAAATGGCTCTCCAATACCTGCCACAACTTCAGTTGGGAGGGAGTGTGGGGGACAGGACAGGCTGGAGATTGCAGCTGTGATTGTGGAGGATATCATTGCTCTCAAATCACAAGCACAGAAAGACAAATGACACCAGTGTGTCTGCAAAACTCTTGGTTCAGCCTGAAAACTCCTCTGTGCTCCAGAGGTATTTTGATTTGGCTTTGAATTTGTTTCAGTCTGCTCAGAATTAAGCTAAGCATTGTGATGGGGTTGGGAGACTGTGCAACCTACACAGTTCCAGGTAATAAGAAAGAGAAAAAAAAGATGGATTAGTGCACTTCATACGCTGTTCAAGTATTCCCACATGCTTTGTAAAGTAATGAGTTTGATGCTTGAATAGGCTCAATGCCTCTGAAGACAAATCATTGTTTGGTTTATCTTCCACCCTTTAAAAAACTTGTCTTGGGATCTTTAATTTCCATGTAGGCAACCAAACAGATCCTTAATTTAATATGTCCTCTGAACAACTTGCCTTCTTGCAGTGCAGCAGCTACCCCTACCACCCCCAGCACTGCACTGCACTGTCAGCACAGGCACAGGCCCTTTCATCTAAGCTGGGATGGTTTCAGCCAAGAGCAAAAGTGGGAGCACCACAAATCACAGTGTGCTGACCTAGTGCTATTCATGTCTTGTCTCTGTTAGCACTAACAGCAGTACTGGCTCTTTGTGAATTTTCAGTTCAAAAAGAATTGTAGATTAAAACCTTTTGTTCTCAAATTGTTGGTAGTGACAGCTCAGAAGGGCTTCATAACCATTGGGAGCTAGTGGTCTTAAGCTCTTCTTCAATATTCAACACAAACTTCTGATTTATGTTTCATCTAGCAAGTCCTGTATCAACTTTCTCACAGCCCTACTAATACTTTTAACCATATATATTCAGTTTTATTTGAATTTACTGCATAAAATTTATAATCCCATTATTGGGAAAGGAAGGGGTTCTGATTTGACCAGGAGAGCTGAAAATGCATTTGTAGTGTATCCCTGCACTCTCCTTGAGAATCAAGATATTGTGTCACATTCCACTTTGAGCAAGGTCGAGAGTAAGCTTCTTAAATACACCATTCAGGGGATCTGTGAGAAATTGCAAAGTTTCTCAGTTTCCAGAGCTTTGTCTCAGAAGAAGCACAATAGGGATTTGGAGCAATTTCTCTGAGGTAATTAAGCATTTAAATATCCTTAATGTTTTACTTATTCATCTATTGCTGCAAAAATTTCTGCCCTTTTGCACTGTTGTTTAGCTCTGCAACCTCACCAAACAGAGTGGGCTGCTGACACAGAGTCTCTAGCACATGGCAAGACCCAGATTTACCAGTATTTTCCTACTGCTTCACATCAGGGGTCTTACCAGTGGTGACTGTTTCTCTGCCTCCTTCAAGTTGGGTTTTGTACACAGAAGTCACACAAGGACCCTGTAACTATTAGGGGGTTTGGTCATTAATGAAAGTATAAGCTTTGTGCTAACAGCAAAGGTAAAACAAGTGCTGATATGACCCCTTCTCATAGATTTCACTCTACCTTTTTTTTTTTTTCTCTTTTCTTNTTTTTTGTCACAGAAGCTGTCTCTTCCATTTCTGCTAGATATCTTCTAGTACTGCATGGCTCTTATAACTTTATGGTAAGGTTCTCCTGATGTTACATATTAACTTTATTTGCCATGCATCACCCAGAGGTCAAGAGAGCTGTACATGATAAAATGGCAAAAGAAAAGGATTTCTTGAAAAACACTCAGTACCTTTGAGGACAATTAAGAAGTACAATAAGAACCCTGATGAAGAATGAAAATTGTAGTGATAACAGTAATGTCAGAAAGAAAAGAGCCAATCTTGACTAAAGATGAATTTGTGTGATTGACGTAGATTTATTTGACTTTATTTGTTCATTGCCTTTCAAACTTGTTCTTGGAACCAGTGACAATAAACACAGAGGTCCTGTCGTGCTAGAGATCAGAATCACGCTTTAAACCAATTACCTCTAGATGTGAAAAGTAATATACATATCAAAAGAAAATGATGAAAAATTAAATTATTACTCCCATTTTTCCTCTTGAAGGACAATTGAGCCTCTGCTGAAACAAGACTGTGAATGTTCCTTAAGTGGAATTTTCCCTTTTCCCCAACTTTATCAATTATATATTTTGGAAAAGCCCAAGTAGCCTATTATGCAGAGCAGGCAGATTCAGAGGATTCTCAGTGCTCCTCCAAGACCTGCTAATTGTTGAGAGCATCCAAGTTAGCTAGCAGGAGATGAAACTGAAATTCTTTAAGAATTTATCCATTGCACTTTGTCACTTCAATCCATTAGAATAGCAACGCTATTCAGACTCTGAGCATTCCCACAATTTTTTTCCATGTTCTGTACCTGAAAATGAATACAGTTAATCAACAGATGCCTTATAAGCACCCAAAGAAGGCATTTCTCAGGTGGCTTGTAACATCTATTCTTTTTTATATGTTTTCTTTCAGTACTTGCCCTTTTTGCAACACTGTTAGCTGGCATTAAGGTTGAGTCTTCTCCATATTCCAGGTTAATTAAATATCATTTTCCAATCACTCATTCCCTGCTCTGTGTTTTGGCAGACAATTACTCCTAAGCACAGGTGGTTGTATTTGTCTCTCATGAATCACAATTTTTCTCCAATTAGGCAAAAACATTCTGAAAGTTGCCCTGTGCTCACAGGTCTCTCTAATTTGCTATCCTCCTCCAATTCATACACTCTGTGCCATCACTCTGCATGTGAAGAAAGACAGGGATCAGAATCAGGTTCAGGAGAGATTTCTGCAGACACTTAATTGGTAATTGCTCTGCAAGTACAGTTCCACATGAACTTTCAAACTTGCCTGCACTCTGGACTCTGCCTGAAATCCCTACCAGGCTGAAAGGTACCTCTTCTTGCCCCTTTAAACAGAACCCTGTACTTTGTCATATTAAGTATGGCTCATTTTCTCCTCACTACTTACTCCTGACAGACATTTGGGCCAGCAGCTTTGTTTCTTATGACTTAGATGCTTTTGAATCCAAGGGCACTTAGACACAAATGACTTCTCCAAGGTCACAGAGAGAGTTGATGCCATCACTGGAGAGAAATTTAGGAAAACCAAGATATTATTCTGCTCTCAGACCACAGCTTTCGCAATGCCTTGATTAAAGTGAGAGTTTTCAGGAGTCATGTAGGGGATTGAAGACTGCTTGTTAGTTAAGTGGTGCTAGGCTGAACACAGAGTGTATAATGAGCAAAGAGAGAAGAACAAATTTACTGAGCTTGGGAATTCAGCCCAGTGCTGAAGGATTGAAGTACAAATTTTGATTATTTTTTTTTTTAATATATCCCAAACCAATCAATGCAAAAACTAACTACACCTGGAAGCAGGGTTTTGTCTTGCAGGATCAAGGTGTAGAAGCAATTGGCAAAGGCTTGTACAAGTCAAAAAAATAAATTCAGAGAGACCTTTCGCAGTAAACTTCTTGAGGTCAGGAACGACATGAAAATTCTGTAGGTCAAGAACAAATGTTATAAAGCATCAGAACATATTGGTCAAGCAAGGTGGGGAGGAAAAACTGAACCATAACAAACCCTTCCCTGGAGGGGGTTTTAATGACAGTTCCTGTCTAGACACCTTGAGAACTATTCTAGTGGCCAGACACAGGCCTCTCATGGCACCTTGGACTTGGAACACTGTTGGAGAGATGTCCACATGGCTCACAGACATGGCAAAACCTATGTGAGACACGCTTTCTAGAGTGGAAGCTGGAGCCCAGAGATCCCACCCAGGCACCAAGATCCCCTTCTGTGCTTCAGAAGTGATTGTAGCCTGAATTGTTCTGATTAATGCGGGAAAACATGAGGCTGTTTGCCCAAAGCTTGTGAATACGCAAAACATGGTAAAAGGTTTGTGGAATACAAGATAGTTATGAAATTTTGCTTAAACTAACTTTTTGATTTATTGTCTTTCCAGAGAGATTTAAAAGTGCTTGCATTCCTTCATCAGGAATCACTAACATGAGGAAAAACAACCAGTAACAAAAGTTCTAAGAAGAATTAGTCTTAATAAAGACATACATGAATGGTTTATGTTACTAAAAGTTAATTTTGAGGGTTTTATTTTTGGTGAGTTTTAACAAGATTCAAAACTCATGTATTTTCACTTTTCTCAAAATCAGATTCAGGTTTGGTTTGTTATGACATAGAAGTCAGCCTGTTCTTAAATCATTTTTTCAAGCCAGTCCTTCCATCTGCAATAAAGAAGCAGACATTGCACTCCATCTTTGAGTTTGCTGTAACTACAACAATCCGTAAGTGCAGTTCTCAGAGCAACTGTCAGTACAAAGTACATCTTGCCTTTTGTTGTATAATAGAGGAGGATAAAAAAAAAAACAAGTGTGCATACACTTGTACACTGCAGTTGACATGAAAAAGGAAAATTCAGCAGCAATAAAACCATACCCTGTGGACACAATGCTGGTCCCTTTCTAGTTGAACCATATTTTCACTTAGGATGGAAGCAGCCTCACTTTAACATTTGGCCTCTTTGGAATGAGTGGGATTTTTTCTTCAGCAGCTGCTTTATCTGCCCTCTACGCAATCTGTGCTGAAGATGCCCATGTGAGGAAGAGGGAAGAAATGGCAGTAATTTGTTAATCAGAATTTGCTTGCAGAGCAGTTTCTTATTGCCTGCATTTGCTACAGATAGCTGTTAAAAATTTCTCTTTTACTCCAAGTTTCCAGGACTAACTTAGTAAAAACCAAGTACTGCATGCAACAGTGAACTTCATTATGTCATTAGCAAGCATTTGCTTTCATGTTGCACAAAATAACCAATTTTTTCTCTCAGAAGAAGGTATGCAATTTCAATTACTTTGAAATAGGAACCACACCGAAAAGCAACCAAGAAAATGGAGAAGCCACCATATTTTAGTATAAGCAATTAATAGCAGTGTGTATTTTTTTAGTGTGATGGGAAATACAAGCAAAGGGTTAGGATTTGTGGGCTTCCACCTACAGAATGCCCTTCAGCACATCAGTCCTCACTTCTGTAACTGGGACATCATTTACAGCAAGCAGCTATTCACATGCTTAAAGAACTATTGCTAGGAACATGTGTGTGCTCCTAATAAGCCTGATGCTCTCCTTATTTGAGGTTCATCTTTGTGTTTTAAACAGTGAATCCACATACAAAGTGTAAAAAAAAGAGAAGAAATTAAATACCCTTTCTAATCACCCTTGCTCATACACTCGTTACTTCCTGGTGATAATTACTAGCTGCAGCATTAAGAAAGGATTGTGATCATACCTGTGAATTAATTTCAAAAGGCAGGTATTAATTAGAAAACATGATGGTAAGTCTATTTATACATACTTGCTGAGACAGGACAGTTAGCAATGATGGGAGAGGGAATCATAAACCAATAACCAGCAAGCCTAATTTCTTTCAAATACTCAGAATTTCATGTGAATTGTTACTAAAATGTAAAGATAAGATTCTCAGCTGATGGAAGTCAATGGAAGTACTGCAATTTACACTAGTCAAGTATATGGATCTATATATACAGTTAAATACACCCTTCCTGAAAAACAATAGTAATTTCCCTGCAAACTCTGCAACGTCTGGCAATTAGAGCAAGAGACCATGAGTCAGACCTCCTGAGAGCTATTCTGAGCTGAGCTAGTGCTGCAGTCTCCGGCCTGTGAATTTGGGAGGATGAATTTCAGAAGCTCTGAACACCCACAACCCTAAATGAAGCCAAAAAGAATTTGAGTGTGAGCACCTGTGAGAAAAAACAGGTCTTCAGTTACCTACAATTTATTGCTGTCTGTAAGTCCTATCTCCACTGTTTTTCGCCCCCTGGGGTTCACAGGTTTTCTGATTAGGCATTTTCCATGACATTCACTCAGACTTAATGGCATATTCTAAAACAACAACAGAAAACAGAAAATGGAACAAATTGGCCAGAGAGGTTATGGAGTCCTCTTCACTGGGACCAAAGAACCATCTGGACACTATTCTATGCAATGTGTTCTAGAATGAATGAATTAAAAGTTACTGTAGTAAGAGTGTAGTAAGAGTTCTCTTAACAGAAGACAACTATTGTGTTCCTGTAAAGAGCAGTAGGAATTTAGCAAACATCCATAATTTTTTTCCAGAGCTTCAGCACTAAATGCTATTTCAAAAATGGCAGTCAGGATTGCCCTTCTTAGAACTGGTTTTGAGAAAGTAATTTCCCCCCAAAAAAGGTTCCAGCTAAGCAGTTCTGAGCAAATACATAGATGGATCAGTTGAAAAATCACTACAGCTTGTCAGTGAGATTCTGGGTTGACATTTCAAGGGACTTAAATCTGTAGTTGGGCTTCATTTCGTAAGACGTAGATAGCAAGCACTGATTTACTTAGATAATTTTTAAACATTTGTCAAGTAGCTACAAAATGGACTTGTTCAGAGACAGTTTTCTGTGTCTACCTTTTGGGGGTCTGCAATGCTGCATCTGGGTCACAAGCTGCTGGGCATCTGGAAGAGGGAGGAAAATAGCATGTCTGACAATTTCAAGAATCTGCTGCAGAAATAATCATAATAAAAAAGTCTTTAAATGTATTCCCTGACAAAATTTACTCTCTGACCTATTCCCTAATAGCCTAATAACTTTTTCTGCAAGAGCTTTCTTGTTTAAATTGCTAGCTGATGAATATAGTGCAATTGAAGAAATTCCACAGATGCCTTTGAGGGGAATTTTTTGTCAGCATGTGAAAATATAGTGAAATGAAGAAAGGAGGGGCAGAAGACTTCCCAGACTTGATTTCTACCCCAGGCTCTGCTAACAAGTTATTTTCTGCCTGGCTCAGGACATTTATATTTCTCACCTTATACAGCTTCTGCAGGGAAAATCCATAGCCCTAATGCTCTCAGAGGTACTTTGTGGGGTTTACAGAATGTCAGTAAAATTTAGCAATGCTGATAGTGAAAGACAGATCTTGCAGTTTGTATGCACTCAAATGTGGGGCCTGGGCAGTGGCCAGTGCCCGCAGGAAGGCAGTGTGCTAGCACAACCAGGTGTCACCTTCTCATAGGATAAACACTGTGAAAGTGTGAACACAGGCATTAAGTCCATCTTGGCTCACAGGTTTTTGATTTTCAATATCCAGGAGGTTGAAGATAGGTCACTGGAATTTTTATCCTCAGTAGCTCCAAATTTCAGCTCAGCCCAAGTTTCTGTGACCTGCAGGTGCTCCCAGGGTGCTGTTCCTTTCCCTTTCATCCCCATATGCTGCTGAATTACAGTGGGTTAATAGATTGCCATGTGTCAGCCAAAGCAAAGGTCCTGATTTTCCACACAGTCTTAACCTGGGGCAAATATGAAGTAATCCAATTTACTCTCTAAAAGTAAAGCTTTTTTCATTTTTCAACATTTGCTACTTTTCTTCATTGCTTACTCCAGTTTCCTGGAAAGATTGATCCCTAAGCATGATTTTGTTTTTACAATGTAAAAGACACAGGTAGCAAGAAAAGCTCTTTGCTGCACAGGAGTTTGGGAAAGCCATCTTCCCTTTTCTGTGGAAATGACCGGGCTATTTTCCTGTTCCAGGTGCTAGGGAAAGGGTGAAACCAGAGTGTCAGTATGCCCCTTTCCCTTTCATCTCCTTGGAGACAGTACACTCCCACCAGAAAAAGAAATACAAAGATAATGTTTAACATGTTTTTTACTTTATTGACAACCAAACCATTATGACTTTGCAGCCCTTAGATCAGAGCAAGTAGTTAGTAAAAGTAAAAAAGATACAACGACAGATTTAAAGATCTATGTGGTATCTGACCTTTCAGTGACATCTTTGTAAAACACTGGTAGAAATCTCTTGGGGAAAAATCTTTCAGATTAGCTGCTTTGACTCTGGCTTGTAGTTCAAGTACAAGTATAAAATGTGTTTCAGAGAACGGTGGTGGTTAGAGTGTTATTCTGTGCATTGCTCTCAGTGTTCTCTGGTTATAGAGAAACAAAAGGAGCAATTCCACATCAGGCAATCTGGACAGAGGCTTGAAAAGGTAGTCCAAATGCAGACTTAACTCATAGATATAAAGCAGGTGACCAGACAGTTTCCACTAATCCTTTCTGTAATAATTTCTGCAAAATGAAACACATCCCCAGATATCTCCATGGTAGATAGGTCAGTGTCAGGATTGGTTTTAGTAGTTCTCTTTACAGGTTAAGCATAGGGTTGAGCATACGCAGCACACAGCCTGTTCAGTCCCTTTGCTGTATCAAGCTGGACTTTTCTCATCACCTAACTCAGTGACTAGATTTCTTCCAGAAACACAGTTTTGCCAATGAACCAAATTCTTTAGTTTATATATAAGGGAAAAATAAACAGGTTGTTACCTTACCCCCACAGTTTGTATACCAAGAACAGCTGTACAACAGCAGCTCCCACATGTTCCTACCTTTCTGATCATGGGACACTTGTCAGCTACACTTAGCAGCACTTCCTAGAAAACATATACGGATTGATACAGTCAGTAGTTGCAGGAGTGGAGTTTTAAAAACAGTTGCATCATGTAGTAGATTTAGCACAAGGGGACATAGGTTACTCCTTTGTAATTTTTTTCAAGCTATAAACCACCTGGTGTGCCCACAGCTATTGCTCTGAACTCAGTATTTAAAGCAGTGCTCACAACTGCAGCCATGAGCTCACCCATTACAGAGACTCCTTTCTCTTATTTGCCTGTGGGTTTTAACACAGCTTTCCAAGATATCCAAGATCCACACTGGGTAACAGCAGCAGCTCTTTTCCCTCCAGTATGCCAAATATCAGCTTTCTTCACATCCTTGCACTCCCCGAGAAGCAGCCCAAGCAGGCAGCATTAATGAGCCAGTCAATTGTACAAAGGTGACCACACCTGTCTGCAAATCCTACCAGCAATTGCCTCGTGGAACTGAAAAACAGCAGTTGGGAGAGAGGGAAAAAAACAACCCTGAGCTAGTCACGATATGAAGGATGGAGCTGGGTGATGAGAGATCCAAAATCATTGAAGGGATTTTCTCCATGCACTGAGTGGTTATGCAGTTCAGCTGCTGTTCATTGTATTGGAAACAGCTGTCATAATATTATGTTCACTTCAAAAGTACATAATAATTAAAACATTTTGGCAATTAGGAGATTCAGCTAGAGGCAGTAAACCAGGTGATCTGCACTGCAATTAGAACTGAAAAAGGTAGTGTTCTTTGCTCCTTTTATGCAAAGCAATTATCAGCAATTACTCAGTATTTTGCTTTCCCAGCTAAACAGATTGTACAATAAAATTACCTACGGGTGCAAGGGGGTTCTGGCCCCATCAAGGAATTTAGATGTTATTTTTCAAAACATAAAGGAAATGGGATGGGCATACTCAGCCAATTAAAGAAAGAGGGTTTTTTTCTGCTGAAGCTAAAAAACATTATCAATATTCCCCAGTGAATGATTTGTTTCAGTGGGTGCAAGCTGAAAGTTTGCTGGATTAGAACAGGCACGTGGAACTTGTAAAGATGCAGATGGCTGCAAAGGTGAGGAGCAGTGTAGAATAAACCCTTAGTCTAAGGGATGTTTGAAGATAGTGCTGTAATATGGCTTATCTCTGTCCACTGCAAAATTATTTACCTGCAACCATTTTTAGAGGTCTTAAATACGTCAGTGTAAGACAATTTCTAAAACCCAGTGGAAGCAAAGCCTCTGAGGCTCTGACCAATAACAAGATTTATCTTTAAATCTTTTTCAAACAGTAACTTTTTAACTGCTTTATCTCAGAGTATAGGAGTATTAGTGAAAACAGAAGCTGCAAAAAAAAATTACTTTTATGCTAAAGTTGAATTATAAAATGTTCCTAGAAATTAAGCTCCATGAAAATCTCAAATAGATGTATTAAATGACAAATAGTAGAGGAATATTTACATTAAAAAAAGTAAAAAAAAAAAAATCTCAAAATGTTGTCTCTATGGCAATACTCTAGAGAATATGCCATGGCTTATCAGATGGACACAGAAAATTTGAAAAGAGTTCTCAGTAGCAGAGCTACCATAAGTGGTTTACAACCAGCTGGGAAGGCTTGCTACCTGTGAGGTGGAAGGTCATGTTTAAAACTGAATTCCAAATTTTTTGAAGCTGCATGATGAAACAGACATCAGGATTCCAAAATTGGAGGTGAATGACAAGTTGGAAGAGGTTGCTAACACCCGGGAGAATGGAATTCAAATTCAGAATTAGCTGGAGATATTAGTTTAAAATTAGCATAAATATTCAAGAAGTACTAATGCATGAGTGGAAATGGAGAATAATACAGGGCCTACAAGGAAACCTGAACTAGAGTCAACAAAATGATGCTGTGCTAGAGAAAGGAATCATCATTCTGAGATGCATGAATAAAAAGTAAATAATGAACTCCAGGTAGCGCTGCAGAGACTTCAACAAGAATATGATGCTCTCTTTGGGATGTTGTTACTACAAAAGCTGCAGACAAACTGTGGGGAGACTGACAGATCTTATAAGGAGTTCAGCAGCCATAGCCTGTGAGAAAAAACAGAAAGGATCCTGTATGTTTGACTCAGGAAACAGCAGAATTCTGAGGCTGGTGGAAAAGAAAAGCTCCTTTAAATCCATAAAAGTTGCTATAAAGATGTGTATGATTGATTTGTTGCCTTTACTCACTTGAAAATGTATTTGTTGTAGAGAAGAAAACCTGGAAGCAAACCCTTGCTGAAACCAGATTCTTCTTTCATTTGGAAGTTTATATGCCAGAAAAGCTGAGATAGAGCTGTTTGGGTAGCAGAGAAACATTATTAAAGTTTTTAATTTACATTCCTCTTATTCCTGCTTAAATTTCAGTGAGAATTTTCACTAAAAATCAAAATGTGAAATAAAAACTTAATCCCTTGACTGCATTTTATCTCTATTATAGCTCAATGATGTCAGAAAAAACCTAAAAAGATTAACCAGAAGTCAAAGTATTCATTGGTCAAAAGATTTTTCAGTGTTGCCCTGTTGCACTAAAAATTATAATTTCTCTCCAGTCTCACTGAGGCAGATAAAAATAGAAAGTGTGATGGTAGGAGGAGCATAAAGGAACCCAACTTTTGCCTCTAGGTTTTGAAAAATAAATGAGAGAAGTAGCTCATTTCTATTAATAGCCACTCAAGGCTGCCAAAGGCAAAATTTTAGCAGACTTTTTATCAGTGGAAAATCCATTTATAACTTGCTTTGATTTCTGTTCCATTTTCACACTAGGACAAGAAAATGATAAGCTGTAGCTACATCATAAAATCAAAAATTTGTGGGAATTTCTGTAACAAATTACCACATATTTGAAGATACGCTGTTTTGCTCACTTGGGCTTCTCAGACTTTCAAATACAGTTAAGGAATAAATAGAAAGCCATTTCTCCTGCCCATTATTTGAGTATCTTAAGACATACACGGAGTTGGGGAAGGCAAGCTTTAATCTTGTATCCCATTTATGCAAGTAATTGAGGCTTTGCTTTGGCGCATTCCCCACCCTGGACTGCTCTGATGTTTCTCTGTGTGAGTGCTTCAGGTGAGGGTGGTTATAGGCATGATACAGGACTGGAACCCAGAGTCAGTCAGGGAGAAGGATCTACAGGGAGAAAACCTCTTTTGAAGTCCACATCACTGCATTTCTTCCTCCTTTTTTACTAGTATAAAGATGGAACATTCTTCTGTTTTGTTGCATCCTCTAGAAGAAAGAGAACATCTTTTCAGGGATAATGTTTCTTTTAACACAATTGTATTTTCCAGTGAAAATGGGTTTTATGCAGAAGTCTCTATGCACAGTTATAATAACATTTAGACTGTAAAAAGCACTTTTATTTTGTCAAAACATTGCACAAACATCAGCTAATTAACCTCACATACGTCTTTAAAATAGGCAAGTACTCTCAGCTCTATTTAATAGACAGCACAGTGAAAACATGATGCAAGTTGCTTGCTGAAGCTTACACAGTGAAAAAATGGAAGAAATGGGGTTACATATGAAGACTTCTTTTTTCCATAGAGTAATTCACTAGGCAGCAGAGCTTCAAAAGAAAGCAGTGTGTTTAACCCTAGTGACAGCATTTAGGCTCAGCAGTCCCTGCACTATTCTGCAACAAAAGGTTGGGAACTCTTGGGGTTGCTGGGAAGTATAAGGCTCCTCTGCCTGGAAAAGTGGGATGTAAGTGTGGAGAGGAAAAGCATGGGCAATTCCAGCCTGTCATCTTTTCAGCACAGAAAGTGACATTTCCTGCGAGCACTCCCCGAACACCGAACAAAGGGTGCATTGGGAGAGGAGCTGCTGCTACATTGGTGGCAAAGAGAAGCTCTATCACGTCCTGTGGTGCATGGGTAATGTGGTAGTGTTTGAATAAATTATTTATAGGCTATACCATAAACTCAGAGGTTTCTCCAGCGTCTGGGCTGAATTCCAGTTCTGCTGTGATGGTTAAGAAGAATTACCTCTGACAGTCCCTGAACCAAACTACAGGCAGTGATGGGCTGATCCATATAAGACATGCCCATTGTACAGTATCTACCACAAGCCTCAGGGCTGAACAAGCATCTGCATGGAAGGGGATGGATGATGAGCAGAATTTTTCACTTTTCTAATGTTCATTTGAAATAATACTGCTGTATGGTTGAGAGCAAAGGTACCTTAAACAGCATATTTACTGATGTATTGCACAGAATCACCAACATTATAAAGACCATAATGTATTTTCAAAGGTTTTATAAAAACTGGCATTTCTGTTCTGCAGTAAATTCTGAAATATGACTTCTACATAGGATAGAAATATCATGCTGGAATGAACAGCCTAGCTATTTATCCTGTCAGGACCAAACTCAGATCTGAAAAGCCAGTGGCTTCATAGCAGCTCCCTAGAAAGATTTCTGAGGGGCATAAACACGAGAGCTCCGTGGCTGCAGGCTCCTCAGGAATAAGGGGCTGAGTTGTAAGAGAGATATAAAAATGAGTACATGTACAAACAATAGCTGCCATTAGAAATCTTCCAGACAAATCTGACAAAGTTTTAAAGTTACTTTGTAATTCTTTGTTTGCTTAATAGTCTTTTCTTGTGTAGAAAATAGTTTTAGTGCAGTATAATGGAAACACAGGGTCCTTTTAGAAAATAGACTTTATAGTTTGCTTTAATGCTAGCAATATTCTCGATTCACCCTATTTCCACTAGAAGTTTATTTTCTAGCAGGTTCCTCTTGACAGAAAAGGCTTTAATATCAAACCTACAAAGTAAATAGTCTCAGTAAAAATGGGTCAGCATTTCCTGACAGGCTGCTTTTTGTCAGAAAATTCTGATATGATTCAATTAAACTCCTGTGTAAGAATGTGACAATTTCAATGAAAGTGTCCTCAGGAAAGGATTTCTCTGAAGATAATGTTTCTAGCAACAAATCAAAGAGTCAGAGACTTGAGATATAACTGCCAAAAGTCCACTGTTCAGACTGTTCTGAAATTTTGGTGATTCACCTTCAAGACCTGCAATTCTCCTCTCTCCAAGTGACTGACAAAACAAGACTACAGAGTCCCCCTTTCGGTCACTTTTGGGGAAGCACTTATGTTTTAATAAATAATTTAACATTCCTTGGTTTGGAGAAAGACTGGTCTCCTATCTGAGAGAATGAGGCATTCAGTAAGACTACTGTGGATCTGGTTTCCTGGTCTGATTCATGGCAGTGAACTTAAAGTTTTTCTTTTATTTTTTTTCAAAATTTATTTAATTCGGAGGAAAAAAAAAATTCTGCCTGCTGCTGGCACTGTCAAGGGAACTGCACAATGAACTGAGGTGCAGCTTACCTGATGCACCAACCAGGAGCAAAGGTGGTTTTTTTCTGAATTCCATCTCTTCGTGTTTTCGTGCCTAAATATCTTTCTAGCCTTCTAGAATCAGTGAATGAACATAAATGAGGAATGACTATTGAGAATGGGAACTCTTAATGAAGCACTAGCACTTATACAATTCATTTTGTGACATTAGTTGAGTGTCCCTTGCATAACACTAAAGATCCAGAGAGAGAGTTGCTTTTCCACAACTCCGTAGTTGAACTTAGCTTTTGAACAGAGCTGGTTTTGCTAGATTGCCTCTGGACTCCTGAGTGATAAAGGACATCAGTGTGTATATCTTCTTCAGTTAGGCAATTTTCCTTGCTCCTAGTATCACATGTCACAAAATCTTAGCAGCAGCTGTCATTTATGAGATAAAAAGATGGAGTACATATGGATATAACTTCTGTTGACTACAGGAACTTGTGCGCAGTGTTAAGGATTCTTTGAATTTAATGGTTTTGTAGGTGAACAACACCTATTGGCAGTGCCTAAATAATGATACAAATGGCTTTCAATTCTCTGGGAAAAGTTTACATAGCATTATCTCTTAATCCTACAGACATTTTAAAGACATCCTGCTACAGCATCTTAACAGAAAGCAGAATAAAACCTTATTGTGAAAGACAGAAAAGCGTGGTAGGTTTTTTTGGTACCTTCAGTAAAGGTGCTAGACACATGCAGAAAACAGTGTCTCTGCAGGATGCATTAACACAATATCTGCTTGCTCTCTGACTGCCTTGCCAATCTGCTGGATGTGAAGCAGGTCGGCATCACATCTTTAGTGTGAAGGGAGAGAAATGAAGCCATAAGCATAGGAAACCATTTAAGAGCTGAAGCCAAACCCCTCTTCCCTGGAAGGATGTGACTCCAGAACAACCTTCACACCTCTTAAATTTGGTCAGTCTGTGCCTAAGCTGTACCTGGCAAAGAAATGGTTGTTTCCTTCCCTGGAGAAAGGAGGCAGGCAGGGTAGAAGAACCCACAGGGAGAGCTCGAAACCACTGGCACACAGGCATCCAAACAGAGGGAATATTTTATCCTTGTTCCTCTGTGGCAGAGGGCAGGAAGCTCTGCAGAACAGCACTACCTCAGTAGTGTCAGGTACATGCAAACTTCCCTCTTGTCCTTGTTGCACAGTCACCACAAGTTCTGAAGGCCTCCCCCAAGTCTCAAAGCAAAGCTTCAGAGCCAGTGATGCAGGCTATCATTACTTACACCACAAAAATGCTTTTCCTGCTCTTCTTCCTGAATCACAACTGCTGATNTTACTTGGGAGATACAAGAACAAGAGCACTGCTCCTTCTTTTTTTATTATTTACTTCTCTATAAGATTTTTGATGCATTTTCTTAGTCTATAGCATGATGCATGTATTATACACCCACAAAGCCAGGTCATCTGAGTGTTTTTAGCAGAAAGGCCTTAGTGGCAATGTCAAGTTTTTCCAGAGTATATGCTTATGTGGGTTTAATAGATGTCAGGGTCAGGAAAGCAAATCACAATCTGCAAATCTGACCTCCTCCTAACACAGACTGTTGGATTGCTCTTTATTAATTCCCACTTCACTTTCACTAGCTGTCCTTGAGCTAGAATATCTCTTTGAGAGAAAAATCAAACAGTTCGATGTACATTTTCAGTGATGCAGATTGCATTAACTGTCTGGACACATTGCTACAGTGACTGAATCCTTCTGTTATTAAAAATCCCACTTTTGCTCTTGCTCTTGCCTGAATCTTCCTTGTTACCCTGTAGAGGAAGAAGATATTCCTTGCTTTTGGATGAAGTGTAACAAAAAAGGAAAGTAATAGAAATCCCAAATTGCTAATGATTTTCATCTCTTCCCCAAATATATAGATTGTAAACAACTCACCCATAGCTGGTGTTTTTTGTAATCAAAATAGATTAAACTCTCAAAGACATGCATCTAACTAATTTTTCTCAGTCTTTTCTGAACCTTCTCCATCTGCTTAAATTCCCATTTTAAAGGACAGGTTATAAGATGTGGTACTCCAATACCAGGCACTTCAGTGCTGATTGCAAGAGAGAATGTAAATTCTCCTGTTCAGCACTTTCTCAGTTGCATATTTAAAAATGATGGTGACCATTTTGACCACTCTTGTTACATTGGGAACTACAATTCTCCACCATAAATCTCAAATCTTTATCAGTGTTTCCTATAATAAGGTTTATTCTTCTGCAATTATGTTTTGTATCCTGCTTTTATGACTTGTATAATTTTATAATTAGATATTCTAAGAAATTCTTTCAAGGTTATGACAGAAGATTAATTTATTTAAATATGAGAAAAAAATTTAAATGTGTTCAGCCATGAGCCAAGCCCTATGGGATCACAGTAGACACAGCAGCTCAGCAAGATTTCCTGTTACTAAGAATATTTTAGAACTATAATTTAAGCAGGTTTTGGTTCTTTTACAATCTAGTCTGTTGATTTCATGCTATTTCAATTATTAACCAGGAAGTCATCATATACCAAGGCAAAAGTTTTCCTTCTATCTGGGTGTGTACATCAACAATTTTGATTTTGCTGTCTAATTTCATAGCGTTTTCCGAAAATATCCAGTCGACTTCAATATTTTCTTCTATAAACTCTTTAATTTCTTTAACAATCAGGATCCCTTACTAGACTTTCCATTATTTATTCCATTGATTCCTATCAGACTACGGAGATCTATAATTACCCATGTCACGCCTCTTCTTTTTAAATAATTGCACAATGTCATCCCACTGCCACACCACTGAAAATACCTTTGCGCTGTAAGGGCTGCTGAAAACCCCTGGCAGTCGGGATGACACTGGATCAGCATTGNATTTAAGAGCTGAAGCCAAACCCCTCTTCCCTGGAAGGATATGACTCCAGAACAACCTTCACACTTCTTAAATTTGGTCAGTCTGTGCCTAAGCTGTACCTAGCAAAGAAGCGGTTGTTGCTTCCTTCCCTGGAGAGGGGAGGCAGGCAGGGTAGAAGAGCCCACAGGGAGAGCTCGGAACCACTGGCACACAGGGATCCAAACGGAGGGAATATTTTATCCTTGTTCCTCTGTGGCAGAGGGCAGGAAGCTCTGCAGAACAGCACTACCTCAGTAGTGTCAGGCACATGCAAACTTCCCTCTTGTCCTTGTTGCACAGTCACCACAAGTTCTGAAGGCCTCCCCCAAGTCTCAAAGCAAAGCTTCAGAGCCAGTGATGCAGGCTATCATTACTTACACCACAAAAATGCTTTTCCTGCTCTTCTTCCTGAATCACAACTGCTGATGCTGAACATTTTATTAAGAGGTATTTGCAGTTTCAAATTTTACATGTGTGTTGGTCTTACCCTGGGTTTTGAGTATATGTGGCTTTAAAAAAGAGAGATGTAATCTTTAAGAAACTCTGAGACATACGTGGACCACTGGAGCCTGTCTGGGCACGAGGTCCATGATGCATCTCTCAGACCGGTCCTGAACACCAGCACTTCTTTAGTCACCCAGGTCTGAGAAATAGCTTTGCCTTAAAACTTTTTAATTTTTTTT
>VXBB01001408.1:130763-183256 GCA_013399915.1 Illadopsis cleaveri
CTTGCTTTTGGATGAAGTGTAACAAAAAAGGAAAGTAATAGAAATCCCAAATTGCTAATGATTTTGATCTCTTCCCCAAATATATAGGTTGTAAACAACTCACCCATAGCTGGTGTTTTTTGTAATCAAAATAGATTAAACTCTCAAAGGCATGCATCTAACTCATTTTTCTCAGTCTTTTCTGAACCTTCTGCAGCTGCTTAAATTCCCATTTTAAAGGACAGGTTATAAGATGTGGTACTCCAATACCAGGCACTTCAGTGCTGATTGCAAGAGAGCATGTAAATTCTCCTGTTCAGCACTTTCTCAGTTACCTATTTAAAAATGATGGCAACCATTTTGACCACTCTTGTTACATTGGGAACTACAATTCTCCACCATAAATCTCAAATCTTTATCAGTGTTTCCTATAATAAGATTTATTCTTCTGCAATTATGTTTTGTATCCTGCTTTTATGACTTGTATAATTTTATAATTAGATATTCTAAGAAATTCTTTCAAGGTTATGACAGAAGATTAATTTATTTAAATATGAGAAAAAAATTTTAATGTGTTCAGCCATGAGCCAAGCCCTATGGGATCACAGTAGACACAGCAGCTCAGCAAGATTTCCTGTTACTAAGAATATTTTAGAACTATAATTTAAGCAGGTTTTGGTTCTTTTACAATCTAGTCTGTTGATTTCATGCTATTTCAATTATTAATCAGGAAGTCATCATATACCAAGGCAAAAGTTTTCCTTCTATCTGGGTGTGTACATCAACAATTTTGATTTTGCTGTCTAATTTCATAGCGTTTTCCGAAAATATCCAGTCGGCTTCAATATTTTCTTCTATAAACTCTTTAATTTCTTTAACAATCAGGATCCCTTACTAGACTTTCCATTATTTATTCCATTGATTCCTATCAGACTACGGAGATCTATAATTACCCATGTCACGCCTCTTCTTTTTAAATAATTGCACAATGTCATCCCACTGCCACACCACTGAAAATACCTTTGCGCTGTAAGGGCTGCTGAAAACCCCTGGCAGTCGGGATGACACTGGATCAGCATTGGGAACAACAGAAATAATGGCCATGCATGAGGGAATGGGAGACACAGTAAAATGTGGAAAACTCTTTACCACTTTTTTAGTTTTTCTATCACTCCCTAATGTTTTCTCTTGTTTTCCAAGTTGTATCTTCTTTCTTTCTTTTTGGTGAGGCAATGGTATAATTTTGCTGTCCCAACAACATTTTACCCTTTTTTATTTTCTTTTTTGTTTTCATATAGAAAAAAGATCTTTTGTAGGGCCTTTATTCTAGAGCATATATTGCCTTGGATTCTTTTCCTTTCTATTTGCTGCATCCATTTCTATGTTCTTTCTGTTCTCTTCCCTTCTTTGGTGGTTTTATACAAAAGTCTGTCTGCCTCTAATCCCTTTATTTCCCTCTTCACATTCCATGCTTTGTTGCCTCGTTCAGTCTTTCATTATCCTTCCAAATAAACAGCTCATTCTGATGTTTCTGTGCAAGGAAAGTTAATTCACTCATTATCTGATTCTTTCCCTTCCTGATCATTGCAATTCTGAGCAGTACATTTTCATGCTTTTTTTCACTCATTTTCAGTAATTTTTTTACACACGATCCTTCTCTGAAACACTGGTTTGAACTATGCTATATTTGAAGGGACCCCTCAGGATGACTGAGTCCAGCTCCTGGCCCTGCACAGGACACCCCAAGAAAATCCCACCATGTGCCTAAGAGCATTGTCCAAACATTTATTGAACTCTGTCAGGCTTGATGCTGTGACCACTTCCTAGGGAGCCTGTTCCAGTGCACAACCACTCTCTGGGTGAAGAACTTTTCCTTGATATCCAACCTAAACCACCCCCAACTCATCTTCATGCTGTTTCTGAGTCATGTCACCAATCAGGAGACTGAAGGGGTCAGTGCCTGCCTCTCCTCTTCCCCTCATGAGGACATTGCAGGCCACGATGAGGCCTCCCCTCAGTCTCCCCTCCAGGCTGAGCACACCAAGAGACCCCCCCCAACTCCTCATACAGCTTCCCCCGCACATCCTTTGCCTTCCCTATGGCCTCCTTTGGACACTCTCTAACAGCTTTATATCCTTCTTACACTGTGGCACCCAAAACTGCCCCAGCACTTGAGGTGAGACCTGCCCAATGCCAAGCAGAGTGGGACAATCCCCTCTCTTGCCCAGCTGGCAATGCTGTGCTATATCTGTTGAAATAACTTGAAAACTTAGTCATTTGAACCTACTGGTTTATTACTGTATTTTATTTGTGTTATAAATGTGGTTATTATATGAGTCACCTCTAAGTACCTTAAATAAATGCAGATATTATCTGAGTAATATGGTGAATTATGTCTATATCTGCTCACTCATAATAAAATACATTAAAAGATGGACAGACTGTCTTCATCCCATCAAACTGAAGTGAGATTCATGTGCTCTATGGGTACCCGTAATCTTAAGTAAGTAATCTCCAGCCCAAGTGATGGTTCTTATAGTCTTGGGTAAGGGATCTGCGAGTCACATGGGTCTCTTTGCAGGTTAATCCCCACAAGAGATATTGTAAGCAAATCACCTAATGCTGAGGTCATGGCTGCAAGGACAACAGCCCAGTGAAATGCTCCTTTTTTCAGACCCTGCTCATAGTCACTTCAATATTAGTAATGTTCTTCCTTTTAAAATTACCCTGTCAAGTAATTTGAAATGGTAAAAAATCCAGCCGACCTGAGTCGTTAGTCCTGCCTGTAAAATCCATCAGATTTGTTTTCTGAACACTTGTGGGTGCACAGATCTAGTGTCATCACCTCTTTCTGCTCCACCATGGCATTGAAAAGCTGTACTGTCATTGTACACCCACAGGAAAAGTGGCAGCCAGATAAACATATGCCCTGTTCTCTGCTATTGCTTATGTAAAGTGAATCTGATGGCAAAATGGGAAAAAGCTATTTGCTCCACTGTCTAATCAGGAAACTGCTCTTTTAATGAATGTATTGTTCAGCTCAGAGTGCTTCTATTGAAGCAAATTTGCTATCCCCAATAATACTGTCGCTCATCATGCAAATCAAATGGTGCTTTTCCTTAACTTCTTCCAGTTACAAAATACCAGTGCTTGTCAAATGCAAAGATAAATTACCTTGCCTTGCCTCTGCTCTTATTTATAGAATAAGGCAGTGAGTTATTGTGGCCCTGAGGACTATCAGCTCTATGTTGCTCACCAGTGTCATATTGCTGTGTGATAGGTTAAATTAGATCTTTAGGTGGAAATAAAATAAAATACAATACCAATTTGCTTCAAGATTCTTAAGAATGGGATACCTCATGTAAAGAAAAGTCTGGAATATCTGGAAGGACAGGAATCTCTAATGGGATGGAGATTCCCAGCCTGAGCTTAGTAGGTGTTTAGATAAATAGGATAAATCAGTCTGAAGCTGTATCTACCCATTCATTATAATCAAAATTTAGGCAACATTTACTTTTGATGCAGCAGAGATTAAGTGGGGCAGACATTTACTCAGCTTTGAATCTCTCACAGTCTCTTTGAACAGAGGTGCAAGCAGACAAATATTCTCATGAGTTCTACCCTGTTCCTCCACAGATAATTGAGATATGGAAATGGTCAAGTGAAAAGAGCAGACAAAACACTACTTTGTTTTTAGGAAATACGCTCCATTGTCGCAACAAAAAGAAAAAAAGTTTTGATTCAAAGTCCCTGAAGCTCTTGACTGTATTTTTAATTTAATTTAGTGAATTTCAAAAAAGTCTCAGTGGTGGTATTCATGCAGCAAATAAAGCACATGAGCTCCTCAATATATAGTGGATTTGCACACTCTCCTGTACGGTATTAAGACTCTTCCTTTCTGAATAAGGGAAACATGATTTAAATCGTCATCTTTCTAGCAGGATAAAAAATATGTGTCATCCTTCTTACATTTGTAGGTTGGGACACTCTTGGAACAGGCATAAGTCTCTTTAGTATTTAACAAGCTCTTGAAACATAATGTGATGCTGTAATTTAACATTTATCTTTCAATCCATTTCCTATGGAAGGGGGAACCTACAAGAAATTCAGAAAACACTGACAGATCACACAGCAAAGCACTACTCCATCAAAGAATTCATTTAAGGCCAAACAGAGAAACTATCATAGGAACTGCAGCCTCCAGTTCCAATGCTAACATAGAATAAGATATGCAAAAAAGTAAAGCATGTGGGCACAAGCTCTGAGCTGCCTAAAAGCAAGGTGGGTGAAACAAATCACTCTATGTGCCCCATGCAGCTATGGAAACGTGAGATAAGGCTGGTGGCTGATGAAAAGCTTTCAGGTCATTGAACGATTGCTTGTGCCTAAGCTCCTACCATGGGAAATGACCTGGCAAGGATTGCCACAGTTGTTTGTAATCACATACTTTGGCAGCCTGGTTAGGTGTTGAAGAATGGATAAAACCTGATGGTGAAATGCTTGTTATGGCCTAGTCCCATGATAATGTTTTAGATGTAGTTTCATTCTTCATTTGAGGAGATTTGTCAAAGGCATTTCCTTGCCCTCTGTGGGCTGACAGAACCCTCACATGCCATTCTTTCTCTTTGACTCCAATGGAAAAGTGCCATCGAGTGACTCAACACTGTCCCCACGCACAAGTCCCTGGATTTAACTCCTATGTCTCACTTCCAGCTACTGCCCTTGCCCAATAACATTCCCTGGTGGAAAGATGCTGCCTTCAAGCTCCTGCATCACAGATGAATGGTAAGGCAAGACTCTACAGAGATGTAGAGTTGTTGCCAACAGAATGTCGCACATGAATAAAACACTTTGAAACACACCAAAACCACTTCCTGGAGAGATACTGAGATCAGACCATGGCTTGAAAGGTCCCTTGCATGAGGTAGAAATACAACGAAGGACAGATACTAGGATTGCAGTTCATTGTATCCAGGCTGAATGTCTGGTATATCTGCCTTTTATAAACTCTGTTTCTCAGTCTGCTATCCAGCCTTTGAGCCAGTGAAAATTTCTGGGTGAAAATTTTGTTGGAACCAGCAGGTTTCAAAGAAAAATGTCTGCTTTTTGAAAAGATGTAGGGCTTAGGATTTCAGGGCCAAGTAAAAGTAGAATCTGCATTCATGATGGCATGAAAGACTGTGCTTACATGACTGATAAGTAATCAAATTAATGCAGTTCTGAAATGCAGAAGAACCCTGCAAGAAAAGGAAATAAAAAGATAGCAAGGTACAAGACAAGCACAGAAGAGAATTTTAGTATCAATAAGAATAAACATCAAAAAATTAAGGCTAGAAACAACAGTTGGTTTGAAAGTTAAATTTGAGAACTTGACACCTTGCTGTATTCTGCTGCCTCTAAATTAAGCGTCAGGATTCAGTATCCATTCAAAGGAGATGATATTTTGTAATAATTATGTCTCCAGCTGCCCTGGATGTGTTATAAGGAGAGTGAACTAAACTGGCCATCAGAACTTATTCTTTTCCAGATACTAGCAACTACAGATTTCAAATCTTATGCCTTTGTCACTTGTTTTGGGTCTGCCATATATAACAGAAGTAACTGAAAGCAAAATATCCCCAAATCTTTAAAGTGGCGGTTTTCTTCTCTCTAAATTTGAATCTGGAGCCAATGGCTTTATGGAAACAGCCCCTTTGACTTTTGGACCAGGAATAGCTGATATTCATCTCAACTTCCCTCAGAGGAATTACACAGGGGGAATTCTTGCTATTGCTGAAGACAAGTAATTGTAGGAATTTCTCCTAAATTAGATTGAGACTTTTCAAAAGTGAACTATACTGAACTAACCATTTAAAAAGGGAGAGAAGGCAGATGGGAAATGACAATGATGTACATCTGTATTATAGAACCTATCATGACCCAGATCATCCATTTTGTACATTATATTATTCTCCCAAGTCTACTCAGAGTGCTGTTTCTGGTTGTGGAAAATACAGAATGTTTTTAAAATACTGAACAACTTCCAGTTTCACGGCACTTGCCGATGCCACAGAGTATTCATCAGAAGCACAGGAAGTCATAGTCACCAAGTTCTTATCTGATTCCTTCTCTCACATTTTTGTTTTATTTTTTGTTTTTTATGTTTGGTAATGCAAAGTGGGAGCCGAAGGAAGTGTGGGAGAGAACGAGGTAAATCTGGATCATTCCAAAGGAATGTACAAATACTGGAGTACTTCAGGATATGGATAAGTATCAGGAAGGAGAAAGTAATCCCTCCACTGCCTCTTTGAGCTTTAGTAAATCTGACAGCGTCAGCTGTAAGGCTTCCTTGCATGGGAGTGATACTTTAAGGACATGAATACTTTCCGTAAATCTTGGAGGTCATTCCAAGGCTTTTCTTCAAACATTATGGGCCTGATTTAAACCACATTTATTGCTATGATGAGTTTGTTGTTTATATTAACCATTCTGAGGAAAAAAAAAAAAAAGGAAAAGATAATCTCTGTGACTAAACCATATCCCAGAAAAGTTTTTTGTAAGGATAATGAGATCACTGTTTTCCTGACTCATCTCAGATAAATGGGCTGCCGGAGAGAGGAGTGTGTGCTGCACCCAACCAGACAAGCGTCATCTGCAGTGATTCAGACTTCAGATAATTAGCTTGGTATAATTATTTCAGGAATCCCCACACTGGGGCTATTAAAGATGACAAGTTAACTACCTGAGCCTGACAGGCAGGATCACCAGAAGCTGCAATCCTCCAACAGTACTTGTAACTCTGTCTTAAGAAACCTCAACTACCGAGCATGCAGCACCAGGCTGGGATGGAAGCACTCTCACTGGCTCCCTCCATTATCCTGCGCTGCAATAATTCTATTTTAAGCACTTGCATGGACAATATGGAAAGGAAAGTTTTAAAATATTTTGCCTGTGCCAGCACTCTAGCTTTTCTAGCAGAGTTCAAGCCATGAGGATCTCAGTGTTCAGTCTCATGAATAAGTCTTCATAATAACATTTTCTGAGCCTCTCCAATGTACTTAGTACATGTTTAAGAGGAAGGGACTCAGGAAGGAGAGGAAATCTATATTTCTTCCACTATCAGATTGCTCAGACCTCATGGCATTAATATCAAGTTTCAAGACCGATCACAAACCTCCAATGGGCCAATATATTAGAAACGTTTTGAGACTAAGATTCATCTTCAAAAATTATTTTTACTTTAAAATCTTACATGTTCTGCTTGAATTTAAGGGAAATAAACATTTTTCATCTTGCCTTGTCTGGATTTATTCATAGGCAAAAAAGGAGAGATAATTCTTATATTCTTCCAAAAAACAGAAATATTTCCAAGGGCATTTAAGTTGCAAAGAAAATGAGGCCATTGAGGGTTAAGCTCTTAGGCTACAAAGAAATTCTAAAAATTTATCAGATAGAATTAGGCTTGTGGTTTTCAAGCCTATCAGTATTTACTGAATGGAAAAGCTATGAAGTGCTAAGTGGTAATTTACTTCTTTTTTTTCCTTTGTGAATGATGTTTTCTGTTTACTAGACTGTCATAGAAACAGAGGGAGGACAGCTGTCATTGTCCTCTGCGCTATGAGAGAGAATCCTAAACCCCAGAATTCAGAGAAGCCTTGGGAAGAGATGGAATTGTAGCCTCTGTAGCCTTCAGGTTGGTAAATGTTTTTGTGTATATCTAAAGAAAGGTGCAGGCGGTATATGGGAAATATAAAACAAAAAGGTCTGTGTAAGATTAGAAAGATAAAATCTGATCTTTCCCAAGTGATCAGTAAAAGCAGTCAAGGGGTCTTTGCCCTGCACAAAGACAGAAAGCTGATAAACAGAAACATGGGTAATATTATTTAAAAAAAAGAGGTTAAGGATCTCTCAGATAAAACACCACAAAATATTTCTTGTACGTTCTGAGTCAAATAGAAGGTGTAGTTTTCAAGGAGAAGGTGGGCTTACCTCATGCAAGATTAGAAGATCACAAGATTAGTTCCTACAAAATTTTTTCATATTTATTGAAGATAAAATAGTTCCATTTCCATGATGTAGCTGAAGCTTCTCTGAAGTGGGATGGATCTGGGGAACACTTGGTGACACAAGGAGCTCTTTTCCTGAATTCAGATATGGCTCAGGTCACTCCTGTGGCAGGCGCAGAACTCTTTGCAGACAAGAGTTCTTTCAGCACAGTTCTTGGCTGTGATCCCAATACCTGCTCCTTGACACCCAAAGCAGGATTTACAGGGAGCTGTTTTTTGACTGTTTTTACAGGCAAGGAGAGAGCATGGAGAAATGCCTTTGTGCCTGTTGAGAATGAGGGAAAAACAACAAATGTCTTAGCTCTACTCCAATGAAAAAGACACTGATTTTCTGTATGGTTGGTTCAGCAAGGTGGCATAAGAATAGCTGAGGAACCCACCTAAAATCCTGAAACTGTATTTAGGGGAACATCTGATTATCTGCCTTGGTCTCCATTGATGAATAGTAGCCATCCATCGAGACACCTTTTACAGAAATAAAATTCATTATATAGTCGAGGAGTCCTTTAACCCTCCAGAATACAAGAGCTTACTGATGTGCCTAAATAAGATAAAAAACATTCTAACCTAGAGTATAGCTTGTAAAAGGATGGTGGCACAGGGTTCAGGCTGAGAACAAAGGCCTGGAGCCCAAATATTCATATAGATCTGCTTGTGAAATCTTCTAGTGACTACAGGAAAACCTTTAGAAAATGATATTTCATTAACAGGAGACAGTGCTGTTCAATATTTTTTTCCAGACCGACTTTCATCCTGGACATTTCTCCTGAGCCTTCTACAGATCTGTTGGAGGGAAAAAAAAAAAAATCTGACTATAAATATTCATCAGTCTGTTATCAGTTTAATATGCTTAAAATCTTCATGGAGTATTTGGAGGAGGACAGCTACTGTGCTAGAGTGTTTTTAAGAAAGAAAATGTTGAAGCTCAGGAAGATGAATAATGCCATGACATTTATGTGGCTAAATAACTGATCTGGAGGGGGTATGCTTTTATTTTTCTGCTCAGATACTTAAAGTCAGCTATTCCTAAATGAAGTTTTCACTAGATTTTTTTTTTCCCAAAGTCTATGAGAAAATAAAACCAATTATGCATTTGAGTACTTTGCAATCTATGGGTGGAAGAAAAAGTTGGAAGAAACTAATTTCATTAACTGTTCTAAATTAATCTTTCTTTTCCTCCCAATGGCCTGATTCTCCTTTAGTAGTTTTTTGGCCAAATGTTCATATTGTGACTCAAGATAAGAAGGAAGAGATGGAGAAGTTTCAGGGGAAAATTTTCTAAAGTGGAAAGAAGAATAAGAAAGAAAAGAGATTATATAGCTTGTAATATTTAGGAAACTGTTCTTCAGGAGAGGTAGATACATCTGCAAACAAAAAGAGACTGAAAATAAGTTCTCCACTGCTTATGCTTTTCCCTGCTCCTGCTTTGTGCCCTGTTTCGTCTAGGCATTATTTTAAGTTCTGGGTTTTTTTTTTCAGTTTGTAAGTGTAGGTATTAATATTTTCGGTCCAGATTGCTGGGGTGTTCAGAGGAGGCTGAACTGAGCTTGAACTTTGATTAACTTTTTTCAGAGACAAGGAGTTCCAAAGCTGTGTGGAGTAGTGGTAATACAATGATTGCATCAGCCAATGTCCTTCAATCTGCCCTCTTAGAAAGTGTGTGTGTCCTGGCCTTAAGATGCTTATTCATTGAGAGACAAATACTATTACCCTGGCCAGAACATCGGGTTTTACTCTTATATTGGTTCAGTTTTGTTTGGTTTTGGTTTTTTAAAATGAAATAGCCACCATATCAAGTTTATCTTCAGCACAAGTCAGGGTATTTTTCATAGCTTACATGAAGTGAAAATTTTGGAGCATACCTTTTAAACAAAATTACATTTGATTTATTCTTAATGTTTAGTGAGTTTCTAAAAAGTGTAAGGAAAGACGTCTGTGGAAATGAGTTGCGTCACCCTAACCATGCAAATGAGTTTTGACCCTGGGGAAAAAACAAAACAAAACAAAACAAAAAACCCCCCAAAACTCTTTAAGAAGAAGCTTCATCATTCCTTTAATTCACATTTGCTTTTTTATCTCACTGAAGCTGCTCAGGTTACTGAAGCAAAGCAGAACCTTTGATTAGCAAATCCAAATTATTACAAAAATAATAAATAATAAACTTCTAAAGTACACCTTCGGCACAGAGTTTATTGTGCTTTATTTAAAACACATATATCATAAAGTGACAGAGACAGTAGTGCTTGATTGGTCATGACATGAAGCTCCCAGCTGCACAAAACATTTTGGTAGGCTGGCTGGCTCCCTCTGATTAGACCTGACAGATTATTAGAATAGTAGTATTTGATGGACCATGAGAATAGAAACTGACATACGATTTCAGTGTTCAGTATTGCTTCTTTCAGTACAAAACATCACTATTTATTGATGCTTGATTTTATTAGTAATTTTTTCTCTTTTCTAGGCATCTTTTTTTTCTTCTTTCTTTTTGGTTTTAGTAGGGGGGTTTTCTGTTTGTTTAATGAGTTTTGGTGTTTTTTTCNGGTTTCTTGGTACTCCCTCTTAGCAAGGTGACAGCAAACAAGGTAATATCTTGATCATGAGTATCACTATGAGATGTAGAGGAGCATTGGATACCATCCCATATTCTGTGCTTCACCTATCAGGTTCATTTTACATTGACTACAAAGAACAAAATTAGTTGAAATGCAAAAGGAGATAAATAACAATAACAGCAGAGACATATTTTGTTGTGTATGAGAACACTGGGAGGTCTGACAGGTATTAAGCCTTCATTTCCATTCACTAATAAGGGAATAGATGTATGGAGCCTTTGGAACAAATGGTACACTTTTAATGATGTGAGAAAATGTTGAGTAGAGCAGTATGAGTGTATCCTTTATGCTCTAACCAGTCTTTTTTTTCATTTATCTAACACGTAGCACAATCCCCCTGGCAATTAGTGGAATGATGATACTGATACAGGGCACTGAAGAGGCTGTATCTGTGCACCTTCCACATTGTTTAATGCCCATCCCTTGCAGTCTGCTTAAGGATTTTTCTTCCCAGCACTTACTCTTACAGTGCCACTTCCAAGTTTGTACCAAGTGATACAACTTTCTATAGGGTGGGCTGACACTGATCATTACTGTAAAAATTGCTTCACGCTTCCTATTATTCCTATTTCCTTCTTTAACCACAGCTTATCTGCTAAAGGGAAGCAAAATACTCGTTTGCATAGCAAAGGGTCAAGCAGTGTGCAGAAAGAAATTGGATCTTACAAGGCAGTGGTTATACTATAAAATAGAGGAAAAAATGAATTCAGGTTAAGACAACCTGCATTCCACTTTGAATAGTGAATTTTCCACTGCAATGAAACTCTTTTGATGTGCTTTTGTGTGCTGCATTTCTCTATGTAGGATGATATGCCCTGAAAGGGCATATTTAAATTTTTATCTTATTTTATAGCTACAATAAATGATATGTTAAATCGTTGGAGATAAATGCTTCCTATCTTCCTATCTCTTTTAAATAGTCAAGCACTTAACTTTGGCTTTACAGTTTCCCAAGTGCAACCATGGCTGCAAAAATAGGAGAAGCACAAAGAAAATGCACGAGTGGCATAAACATTCTGAGATCCTCATGCATAGTGGTTTCACTTATCAATAATAAAATAACTTAAATGTGAGGCAAGGGATGGATTTGGTGAACTCCCTAACCAATTTTGTACTATTTTAAAAACCTCCCACTATCAAAATCTGTATTGTGCACCACAGGACTGTACGTTTTACACACAAATATTCTGTCAGTAGAGTTTCTGTGGCTCACTGTTGAGCTGAAGCTCTTCTTCTCCCATCTTTACCACACCTTAAGAAAGATCTTCATCTGAGAAGAGCTCCAGGACAAAAATGAAGTACAACAGATTAGAACATTGAGAAAACCTCTCACTATATTTAATTTCACTTCCAATTTTGGGCAGCGTTCCCCCATGTTAAAATGGTCCTCTGGCTGAAACTAGCCCCAAATAGGTTTTGAGAAACCAAAGCACAAATATCATAATTAACAATCCATGGTTACATATAAACTGGTTCCCCACTCAAGTTGAAAATTTTCATGGGACAGAGGCACTTGCTGTGAGAAGATAGGTATAAATAGGTTTTATTACAAATGTCAATTCCTTGGTGGTTTCACACCTATTGTCTCGCATGAGCAATGATGTTGTTTAGTGTCTAATTGAACCATCCACTCACACCATCTTTTAACATTAGAGTGGCAACACCATCTCTTTCAAAGAAAGATTGTGGAATCAAGAGCTGTCACAGCCCAGATCAATGCAAATTTATTTGTATAGCCTAGGGAGGCAACAGTTCAGCCTTTAATTTGCGTATCAGTCTTTTCCATGACTGAGTGCATTTCAAAGACAAACCATCACACACAGTTAGTGCTTTGATTCATCCCTGTCTAAGGAAACCTGCAGAAACTCTTTAGTATTTCTACTAGCCCTGCTAGACAGGTCAGTTCCTTCCAGGGCAACTGTGCTTGCCTCAGATTGCAGTGGTATTTGTGATATACCTCAGATACATCAGTTTTGCTGAGGTTCAGTTTTGCTACATCCAGTCCTAACTGGGAAGGATCAGCAAAGGAGAATCTCTTTCTTAACTGATAATTAGTGGCACATGAAAGAGAAAAACACATGAAGTGGAGGGAAAAGATAAAAATACAGGTAGCAAAGAACAAGGCACCTTCATGATTGATAATATTATCCTAATGGTATTTTTAATCTGATTTTGGGGCATTGGCTTAATAGGGGCAAAATGGCAGAACAACCACTTAAAGAAAAGCAGTCTGTGACAGATCTGGAGATCTGTGTCCTGCAGTGCTCAGAGATCTCAGCAGATCTTTTCTGAAGCCCTCAACACCCTACCACCCTTTCACACATGCTAAGGGCTGTAGCACAAAAAGGAGGGATTTTTCTATATCTCCATGCGGGAGCATGCTGCTGCCGCCTCTCTCAGTATGTGTCCTTCCAGCTTTGGCTGCTGCAGCGCAATGCTTTTCTCATCCCTCTTATCAGAAGTGAGGTGAGTTGAGCACGGGTGAGAGCTGCAGAGTGATGTACAATCACTTTGGGAGTATGCTGGGGGCATCAGTACAACCTGCTGTCTGTTGGTTTGGTTCCTTGGTTGGGCATGGCTGTTATCACCTGAGAGCTTAAACACTCTGCGGGAGTGTTCAAGTACAAAAGGTCTGTGGGAGATTCAGAGGAGATGGACATCTAAAATTACTGCATGTACTTAGAAGTTCTGGGTTGTTATCATCAAATGGTGAAAATAAAGAGAAAAAAGTGGGAAGTTGTGAGCGCTGATGTTCAAGATATGGAAAGTCACTCTATGTTAGTATTCCCATCAGTACAATAACATATTGGCTCAGTAATGTTGCAGTGATTAGTTAGTATCCGTGCAGCTCTTCAAATTTGCAAGTCCTTATTCATCACTCTGTTCCACCAGTTTTATGAGGTGGTGCTAAAAATCACTGCCAAATGCTATAAACGTGATCGATACCACTATTAAAGCATCAATATTCTTCCTGCAATCACTCACAAAGGATGAATATCCAGAAAAATTTTAGAATCAAAATAGTTAATAGGGTGGATAAATTATTCAAAGATGCTGACAATGATGTTCTTCTGTTAATTAATAAGATATATCTAATGACTTCCAATTGTCTCCCTGAGTAAGCTCCACTTTCAGCTGATGCTAAAAGCTTGTTACGGAATGGTTGGTCTTTTGAAATATGCCATTAAAATATTCCAGTTTTCATAGATGATATATATTTATCCTTTGGGAAAAAAATAGAAATGTATTTTTATGCTCTTCTTTTTTTTTTTCTTTTAAGAAAAGAAGCCTGAGGCTGAGCAAAGAAAGAAAAGGAGGATGAGGCAAATTCATATAGTGTTCAATGTAAATCAGCTGTCACCACTCCTTATAACTCCAGCCATCAAGTCTTTGAAGTGCTACTGCAGCTTCAGGTCTGGATAACTCCAATCAAAATTCCTGCTGTTTAAAAGGGGACCAAGGAGACCAAAAGCAGATGGATGTGTCCATGTCATTTGCACTGGGACATGGTAATCACACATTACCCAGTGACCTGCCCAGAGAATTGAGGGAGGAGTGCACTTGGAGCCTGCAGCATTTATTTTCTTCAGGCCTAATAAAGCTGTCTGCAACCAACAAAAACCTATTCATTTTCTTAAGAGACCTTGCCTCTGGAAGGATGGTGTGCAGGGACATGGATGGAGAAAATTTTACTGCTGCTAGAAACAAGCAGTTCGCCGGACAAAAAACTTGATTTTGACTGTGACTCCTGCGATTTTATCACACAGTTCAGGAGTCATGGAGAAGAAGGAGGAGAAAAGGAAAGGCTTCTAATGCAAGCCTATGCACAACAGCAACAAAGAAACAGATTCTCAGGAGGTGACATGAGAAGACCTCACTGATGCTAATCACTACTGAAAGGGTTTGTTTATGTTCTCCATTTTATTTTACATCTAAAAACCACATGGTAAAAAAATAACATTTCATGTGATTGCTTTGTGCAGTGCATGCTCAACTTTTGATAAATTTTATTTCTTTGTTGGGAAGTGATAACACAGTCATTGATTAATGTGAATTCTTGAAAATAATATTTTAAAACAGGGAGAACGCTTGCATATGTTTCAAAGTGCTATGGAAATGAATGTATTAAAAATATTTTCCCTTTATTTTAAGAGAAGCTACGGCAAGGGATATAATATATTACCCTGTAACTCTGAAAGTAATTTTCAACACACCACCTACACTAAAAATATTAATACCTTCCCTAAGGTGAGCGTCATGCAGAACACAGATAAATGTTATTGCTGTTTTCAATTTTTAAGGCTTTTAAGACTTATTGCCTGAAATGTTTGCTTCTTATTTTCATGTCATTAATTTTGCATGTTTCTCACTGTCAGTGTATACCAGGTTAAGACTCAAAAACATTCTGAATAACTTCTAAAGAGTAGAATAGAATTTTATATTTGACATTTATTTGAATCTTCAAATAATACATGCTTTGGTTTTAAATTATAACCAGATTGTCTTCTTTTGCTGGAGTTCCCTCCAAACCACAGAGTAAAAAATAAAGAATTTATAAACTCATTTAAATTTTGCTGACATTGAAGACTGAAAATTGTGTAACATTCTTAATAATTAAAATATATTGCTTGTTTGCATTTTGAATGGATTAGAAAAATCACAGCTCATTTCCCTATGAAATAATAGATAACTAAAGAGTACAAATTTCTAGTGTAGCAAAACTATCCATCCTCATGATCCCATGAATCTTAAAACCAGAACTAGATTTCATCTTTGCGTCTTTTCACCATTCTATGAATAAATTTCACTACCTGGCCATTCTCCTGATGACTCTTTCACTAGGAGAAACTCCCTTTCTGACTGGCATGAATTCTTAGCATTCTGTTAATGACACTGAAGAAATTTCTTCTTCTCTTTCTGTACATTCTGCACTGGAATTGGAAGTGACCTGGTCCTTCACTTACTTCTCTGCTGCCTCAACTAATCCAGCTTTCTGAAAATCTTTGACTTCATCACTGATCTCATCCACTCCTTAACCATCACATCATTGACCAGAGGATCACTTAAGTGTGGAAGATACAATTTCCATATAAATTAACCTAAAGTGCTTCAGTATCACTTTTAGTGCTACTTAACTCTAGTAATGTTTAATATGAGTAAAAAAAAAATAAAAAAAAATTCGTCTTGATCATGCGATTCCTTGCCAAGAGGAAAAGAAAGAGAATCTTTTGGATTGCCTTACTGTCCTAGACACTGTCACAACTACACAACATGAAAAACAAAAGAAAATCCCTTGATTAATAGCACATATTATGGTATTTCTAGTATGGTTTACACATGGCAAGTCAGGTCATGTTCTCTTCAAGAACTTGAAACATGGATGTTGCATAATAGCATGTGCAAGTTCAATCTCACATGGAAGAATAAGAAAAATGTATGCAAAAGTGGAACAGCACAGTGAAAAATGATCTAGTGGCTTACTAGATTAATAATGTTGAGGGAACAGAAAACAGCTCCCAGGCATTTGAGACTCCAAGACCCACTCCACTCCCATTGGTTGTGCAGACCAGTCTAACTTTCTTTAAAGCCCATTCTCAAGACTTCCAAAAATTCATCAGCTGAAGACCAAAGAATCAAAGTTGCTCAGCAGCAGCTTGGCAAAGGTTATGAAATAACACTTCATGCTAGGGCAAAATCAAGCTGATAAATGGAAGTACACAGACTAGAAGTAAGTTAGCTAAATCAGGTTTCTTCACCACAGTTTGAAACGTTGTCAGGCTTGTTTTAGGAACATTTCCTCCCAGGTCAGATAAACTACTCTCAGACAAGCCTGCAGTAGCTGAGGCCCATTTGCTCTCTCTGATGAATATCTCTGAACTTTTCTGCAATAATGTTTGCCTGTTTTCCTTGCCAAAATTCCTTTCTCTGCACTCTATTCTAGGATGACACATGATATGTACTGTTGCTCTTTGCCAGCTTCAGTTGCATTGCAGCTGGGAGCTGCAGTGTGCTGATATTATTAATACAATAAATTATAGAATTACACGATGAAGTGCTTTAATTTCCCCCTTTGATCACCTTCTCTCAACCCTGCCCTATGCCCCATCTTTACCCTCTAGCATTTGAAACCTCTTAAAGGCTTCAGAGAGCTGCATAACAAGGTAGGCCTTTTCCTTCATAGCATGTTACCCCTCTCTGCCCCAGGTTAGAGACCTTGTTGGAGGTCTCTTTCCATGTAATTTGGAAAATGTGCAAATAGTCTCCTAGTACCCTTCACTGAGAAGGTCAAAAGAGCTCACATCACAGCAGATGAACTACAATTCTAGAATCAGTCTCTCAGAAATCACCTAAATCTGAGACCACTTTCTATTGAATAGTCAAGTGGACTTTATTTATGAAAGCTTATCTTCCTTGACCCTCTGATTCCTCTTCTGCATCCACTGTGCAGAGCCCTAGCATGTCATGTCACCTTCAAAGAGTACATAATTCGCACCCACCTGACACTGCCAGGGTGATGAAAGTGGATCTGGGTGTAAATTAAAACAACATACCTTTGCTTCAGGTAATTTGGCACTAGAGTTGCTTAAATCAATATTTGAACATTATTTAAGCTTAATTTTGTATTAACTATAAAGAAATGCAGAATCTGATTCACTTCAGAGTAGATGACATTATTTTCCTAGACATGTCCTTTGAACCAGAGTTACAAAAACTTAATACATACCCTCAGCTGAAATATTTCATCATCTAAGCCATATTTATTCTCTCTTGTGCAATATATAATGTTCACTTTTAATCACAGATATTCCCTTGATTTCAGAGGACTTCAATTGAATGGTTGAGATGTGGTGTTACAACTTGATGGGAGGTATTTGTTTGGCAGTACTCTCCATTAGACATGGACAGTCTGACCCTTTGGAACATCTGGCTGGATTTGCAAAGGTGATGAATGCCTACAAGTCTACCTGAACACTGTACACAGATCCTCTGCAAAAATCAAACAATTAGTAGATATTTGACAACTCAGGAGCTGCAAGAAATTAGCTGGTACTATATGCACATGCAGTTACAAGGGGAAAGCCCAAGAGTATAACTATTATTTGATTACGACAACCAAAAACCCAAAGTTAAATTTCACCTTGCACCTTGCTGAACTTTACTTTGAAAAACCTATTCTCTGAAGAGCCTACTTTTTTTGGGTTTTTTTGACTCTTGCCAAATGTGAAAACTGCCAGAATTGTCAGCTTTCAGAGAAAGAAGAAAACCTCTTCCATTCTTGTGGGTGTTTGAGGTAGAGATGGACAGTTATTGTTGCTCGCATTAATCTTTGACCATGGCTGTGGGCATGAGAGGAGATGTAACTCCTAATTTGTTTTTATGGTGCATCCATAAATATATTTTAATATCATGCTACTGGTACCCTTTTATTACTTGTTCACAGTAATGTAAGTCAAACTAGATAAAAAACAGCCAGTGGCTTGGACTATTTGTCCACAGAAAAAACAAAAATCATCAAACCTTGTGTGAGTTATCTGGCCATGTCATATGGAAAACAGGGATAATTTCTGCTCATGTCTTTGCCCTTTCTTTGACCTCCATGCCAGGAAGACTGAGGGAGTAAACAAATTTACCTTTTCTCAGCAAGAGTATCAGGGCAACATAGAAGAGTATTGTTTTCCTCTCCTCCTATAAGAACAGTGTTAATTACAATTCTGAGGAATAAAAGGAAATTATGGTTACTATCTTTGATGTCTGTGAAGGAATCCCAGAGAGAGGATCAGGCTTGTGTCTGATCATGTGCAGTCACATGTGCAATCTAGCTTGAAGAAGAGAACTCTATCAGAAGAGAACCCTTAGAGATGGATGCCAAAAGGGACATTTCAGAAGGCATATGGAACTTTATTTAAGGTTTAAGTACATTTAGATTGGGAGAACATTTTCAAAGGAATATACTGGAATAAGGGATAAATTCTGACTTCCATGCACGGCTTCATTTCCTTTGAAGACAACTGCATGTCCAAATTTCCCAAGGACTGGGTCTGGACCTGTTCCAAGTGATAACTGTTAAAGTAGGGGGCCAGCACTAGATTGAGTATTCTTCTTGTTGTTATTATCCAACCCCTCAAAGCCACTGGGATACACAGATAAGAAACTGGTATGAATGAATCACTGAAGGAAAATTACAAGTCAAAGAAGAAATTGCATTTCAGACTCGTTGACTTTCCTTCTGACTGAACGAAAACACTACCCCAGCAGGTGTGCCAGCAGCATGGAAAGTGCTGTTAATTTAGCAATACCAACGTTTGCTTTGCAAAGAGGCCGTGTGGCCTCCCAAGCGTGGCTGAGCCTTCTCAGCTGCCCTTGGCTAAGCTTTGGTTTTGTTCTGTGCTGCAGGCTCTCCGCTTTCACAATAACACAGCACCACAGTCAGAATTAAACACTGACTTTGGCTGGATTAAAAGCAAACATACAGATGACACAGCTTATATTGCCTTTTGTAGAAAGCCAGGAAAATCCTGCAGATGACCTGCCCTGAGGGGGAAAGGACTGCTGTTCAACACAGAAATTGCTCCAAGCAGTCACACATCTCAGTGAGCACAGAAAAGGTGCAATCCATGTATTTGAGAGGATGGGTGATGCGGGCTGCTCGTGCTGGGTACAGTCCTTCCATCTGTTGGGCAGAAAGGTCATGTTGCAGCTTCATTACTGTGTTAGCAAGAGGGGACAGTTCAGCCACCTTGCCAGTTGCTGTTGCTGTTCAGATAAAGTCCCTGACTCGGGGTCTAACCTGTCATTATTTTTACACAGCTCCATCTCTTTTCTCTCAGCTAATCCAAACTATTGAAATGGTAAAGACATATCCCTGCTGGCAATAATCATCTCAGATTGGTTTGGTTTTGATTTTGAGGTTTTTTGTTCCTTCTTTTCTTGCCCCTTAGGACCACCTGCTTGAATTTATTGTTCTCTAATAAAACAGAGTTTTAAAGAAATTGTAGGACCCCTGCATTGCCAGATAATTGTAATTTTCTTCAAATTAATAACCAGCTCCAGAGAGTACAATTAGGAATGAAAATTGTGGCAAAAGAAATATTCCTGATTGTGTAGGGTTTTGTTAAATAACTGAGAAGAAATAGGCAATATAATTATTAGAAAGCAGCTGGAGTATTGGTTATGCTTTGCATTCACTACCACCAGGAAGCATCACCTGTGCTGTGGGACTTGGAGGGGTATGACACCATTCTCATTGGTGATCTGGTCTTTTCTGTTCAAAACAGCTGTAGGATTTCTTTTGAATTGAATAACTTATATCCTATAAGTTACAAGGTTGGCATTGACCTAATTCACCTCTAATTTACGGATGTGATAAGTACGAGGAGGGGAAGTCTGAATTGTCTGTAGGCTGTTACCTACTCATTTCACATGTAGACACAAGGGACTGAATACAAACAGGAAAAAATGATCTTTTAAATATCTATTTTCAGGTGGTTTTGTTTGTATCATATACATATTGTATTGTAGTCTGATTTGTTTGGATGATTGATATTGTGATTTTTGGCCACAGAATCTCAGTTAACTGAGATATGCTCACTAAATTCACATCAGAAACATCTGGGGTTTTTATCTGTTCTTTACCTGCTCAGATGCAAGTGGAGAATGAAGTTCACACCCCTGGGGAGAAAGCTTTTTCATCTCTCCTCAGCTCTGCTTTTGATGCCCATCTGACCAGAGCACTCTCTTGCCCCATGGATAAAACCTCCAAGGATATCAGCAGCAGGAGTTCCCATCACCCTTGCAGTAGGAACCTCTCAGAATGCCTGTTTCTGGGGTGGCTGCAGACACGTGCCTTGGGTTCACAGTTAGGATGGGCATCCTTGCAAAATGACAGAGTAGCTTTTGGCTCCTTCCACCTGATGTCCGGAGGCAGGAGAAGGATTACTGAGCAAAAAAGACCTGATTTCCCATCTGGTATTTCCTGGCTGCAGCAGTTGAAGCATATTATATTTCAAAAGCTTCTCTAATTTAGACTCAATTTCTTTGTTAATGCAATGGATGAAACAGGACACCCATTTGCACTTGACTTACAGTTTAGCTTCTTCTTCTCATGTAGATATCAATTGCTATTATTTTCTCCCACAAACTGTGATTTTCTATGGGAGATGTTAACCCAAACACTTTATCTTTTTATGCTTTGGTATATTTCTTTTTCCAAATCTTATCTAGAAGTCAATGAACTTGAAGGACATACTCAGTGAAGAATATTAGAATTCTCTCAGGGAAGCTTTATTGTAATTATTGTTAGTTCTGATCACGTGGGTACTTTATTCTGATTTATATTATACTAATTTAAATTGTGCTATTATATTCCATACCTCGAACATCAAATAAGAGAAATGAGCTATTAAAAGACAGTTCACTTCTGTTATTTGAATTGTAAGCCATTTTGTAAGAAAAACACACCGTGACCAAGCTATCTAGACTTTGATCTCTTCTGAAGTGTCCATTTCAGAACTTAGCATGGGGTGAACATGTAGTCTATTCAAATCAGACTGAATTATTTGGGTTTGTATGCCCAAGGCAGCAGATTTAGAGTTGTTATGTGCTTTAGGAGTGACCTGGCTTCATTATGTACTCAAACCCTTGAGCTGAGAGTGAAAAAACTGGGTGAGTTGGACAGGTCTACCAGGTCTCATTTTCACTCTCATCTGACTAAAAGAAGAGGGAAAGGAGAAGCAATCCCTGGTATTTAATGGAATTTCTCACTGACTAGGAGATATAAATCTGTTTTGTAGCTGAAAATACATGCTTTGTTATTGTGCTTATCTTTTTGAGATACGGGTGAAAAATCAAATGAGGATTTTTTTTCCTATCAGTTTTAGATTCATGTTTCTCAGCTCTGCCTCCCACCAATTTCTACAGATGAAATCCAGTCAGCCTACATGAAATTTAACAAGAGCAAATGCCAGATTCTGCACCTGGGATAGATATAATAGCAGGCATAAGTATAAATTGGGAGAGGAGTGTCTGGAGAACAGCCCTGCAGAAAAGATTCTGGGGATGCTGGTAGATGGCAAATTTAATCTGAGTTAGCAGTGAGCCCCAGCAGCCAAGAGAGCACAGCTCATCTGGGGTGTCAGACTACATCATGCTTGTCACTGTTTCAGAGGCATTGGACAATACCCTTAAAAATATATTATAACTTTTGGTCAATTCTGAAGTGGTCAGGCAGATGGATCATAGCTGTAGGCGCCTTATAATTGAATTATTCCATTCCATTTTATGTCCTGAGAGTTTAGTGTTGATGGGCTACCTGACTGAGTCAAACTCTACTAAAGGCATAATGAGTTTCTCTACTAATTTTTAATTGGACTTTATTAGAATATGAATTTAAAAAAAAATAAAAGCCTCTCACATGATTTTGCTTTTTTTTAAGTCACTACCATAACTTGTTACTTAATTGAACCTGTCACAATATATACTTATGTCATAAAATGTCCTTCAATAGGTTTTTGTTTGTTTTAAAAACAGTTCAAAATCAGGTGTCATGTATAGAAGGATGACTTATTCTACCATATAATTCTTATGTTTATTTCTACCAAGGGGAAATAAAATCTTGTGGAAAAAATATTGTGGAAAAGATATTATACCACATGTACACAAAAGAAAAATTTTCTTTTGCAAATCTTAACATGAACAGAAGTTGATTCTGGATATAGAAATTAAAGAGTTGCTTCAAGTTATATATGGGATTTTCTTTATTATTTTGTACTGTCTAATTTAAAATGTAATTCTTCCTGGGCAGGAGGGGAGGAAGTCTGGACTATTTTATCTGTAGCTTTTCACACATGGATTAGTCTGTTAGTTTGATCTAGATTATAGTTTATCCATGTTACCAGCTTTTTGCTAGAGATGTTTGTGCTTTCTCTCATGGCAACTCAAACTTCTACCATACATTGCAGCAGCACATAGCTCAAATTCTTCATCAGTGATGAATGAAGACTTTTTGTGTGTCAAATCAGAGCTGTAAAGCAGCCTGACTAGTTCTGATTATCACCCAGCTAGCTGAATGGTAACCAGAGTCTCCAAGAAGGGCTTTAGAAAAAATAGTGCAAGGGCAAGCAGATAAAAAAATATACTTCCCAATGTCCTATGCACATTTTACTTTTATTACATGTTTTACATATATACAAAGAAATAATTAAGCCTTTAATCATAGACTAAAACTTACTTACTTAGAGTCATGGTATTACCTGATAATAGTGTTATAATCTGTTTCTACGCTGTAGATCTTTTGTTAGAAAATATGTGCCACATCTGAGGACTCCTGAAAAGTGTCCATATCTGCAGAACACTGGCAAAATTTCTTTACTGGAATTTTTTTAATCAGTCATGTTTTCTGTGTCTTACATAAAGTGTGTCATGCATGCTTTATCAATTTTGAGCCTTAGGCCTGTGTTTGTGAGTTGGAGTTCTGTGAGGTGGGCATGAAATAACCTTTGAATAAGAGAAACATATCAGCTGGCTTACTGACATCAATAATGGGAACTGGGTGCCAAAACTGATGTGAATTAAAATACACATACCCATTGCATTGCCGTACATGGTATGGCACAGCTCAGCACTGTAAACTAGTTTGGGATTCCAAAACTTAATATCTGCATTTGATTTAATCATTGGCATTAGTCTGATTATTACCAGGTTGCAGTCTGATTTCTCAGGCATCATGACTTCCTTCAAAAACTAGTGTATGACTAGCACAGAAAGAAGGTTTCTATTAGAAATTAAATTCCGCGAACATTTAATTTTTCTTTGGAGTTTTACCAGGAGAAGGGAAAGGCACATTGGTCAAAGCAAACACAAACCCTTCAGAAAAGACTGACATTTTTTTCATAGGTTGCATCTGTCACTGGCTGGGGCAGGCACAGAAGTTGTGCATTTAAGAGCCTGATGTGGGCTCCAGAAAGATTCATGCAACATCTTGAAACTGTTTGATATGGCCAGGATGCTGGGGAGGTCTCACACACAGGACAGGAATTTATACCAAACCACTCCCTCACCCTCCTTCCCCCAAAATAAGAAACTGCTCTTAACCCTACTCAATATATTGCATATTGTGTGTGAAATACTGATGTGAATAAAAAGGCAATGTGGTGGTTCAGGAATGCTCCTCCAATATGTTGACATGTTTTTGAAATATTTATGATGCTTAGTTCTTTCAAGTCAAACATCCATTCTCTTAACCTTCAAGAATCACTATTGCGGCTCAAATATCTTTGAAAGTCAGATATTAGCAAGCTCCAAGAGAATGAATTTGAGCTTTCTGATGTCACACAGTGGTAGCAAAACTCTCAAACAATGTCTTAGCTTATCTTCTTTGTAATCCTCACAAAAAGGAGAAGGAGAAAGAGGAAGAGAGGGAAGAGAGGAAGAGAGAGAGAGAGAAAGAGAGAGAGAGGGGGAGAGAGAGAAAGAGAAAGAGAAAAAGAAAGAGAAAGAGAAAGAGAAAGAGAAAGAGAAAGAGAAAGAGAAAGAGAAAGAGAAAGAGAAAGAGAAAGAGAAAGAGAAATTGTTGAAGAAGCACTGTACAATCTTTTCCTTTTTGGAACTTCCTTCGTGTCTTCTGTGGAGACTATTTATATTCAGTAACATTCAGAAGCTCTCGAGACAAAGAATTCAACTGCTTTGATTCAGATTTTACATGAAGCATGTCTATGTTTATCAGTACAAAGGGGAAGGAATCAGCTCCTTACAACAACACAGTACTCAATTATAAAAGAACACAGTAATACTCCAGCCTGAGCCACACTGATGAATAATGAAAAAGCAAATGAAATCCAAGAAAGACAGAGTTTTCACACTGGGTTAGCTATATGGGATTGCCAATAATCCAGGAAATGTTAAGGAAAATCAATGCTAAATGCCAAATTACACAGAAATTTCATGGCATCTGCTCTTTGTTCTTGTCCTCTGCAGTAAAACAATCAGATATGGCAATACATAACCCTATTAGCCACACCAGAGGAACTGTGTGCTCAATCATCTGCAGTGAAATTTTTTTTAATGAGGTGTTTCCCTTTTCTACCTATTAAATGTTTACAGCCTCTTAAAGATGTAAAGTCAGTAGCTAGAGACATCAGTAGAAGATAAAATTATCCTCTAGTTCAATGCCTTCCCTAATAACAGAGAAATGAAACACCGAAATGTGATTTCAGAAGTCAGAAGGGGAAATATGGCTCTGTTTCTCTTGTACTGCTTTCTCCCAACACTATCCAAGACTGGCTGCAGCCAGCAGGGGTTGCACACTATTTCATGACTCTCCTCTGCATGGATAGTGGCATGCCTGCACTGGAACTTATTAAAGGGCAGATAAAGCTGCAACAATTCAGCTAAACATCTCAGGGACTGCATCTCTGAGCTCTGCAAGAGCCAAACATTCAGATCCATCCATTCATATTGCCCTATACTTTAATCTTCCCTGTACCAAACCATTTCAGGTCTGCTGAGTAGGACTGATCCTCATCTATTAGGGAATCATCACCCTTGTGTCTCAAAATGGCTGCACTCTGCTAAGATTCCTCCTCTGGATTGTGGCCGCTTCTAAGAGTTGTTTTTCATTTAAACTTAATGGCAGGTGCTAAAGCTGCATTTGCATCAGTGAGAGTAGCTCTCACCTTCTCAGGTGCTTGGTTCTTAGGCAGCTGTCAACAATGGAGAAGTCTCAGTGGGGATGTCAGAGGTATCAGGAAGATGTTGCAACTATTAAAATCTGATTCATGTCACTGGCTGAGTGAGAAGATCCTGAAGCCTATATTTGTAAAGTCAAATAAATAAAAAAGAGTTTAACTAAAGAAAGGGAGAGGAGCTCTACAGAAATGTAGTATACACATAATGAATTTTGAAATTAAACAAAATATGTATAAGAGATGTGAATCGCTAAGCTGAGAGCATGTTATTTTATTGTTTTACTTTATTGTTGTGAGCAAGAAATCCCACTGGAGTATTGAACTCCACTAAAAAATGCTTTCTGGAAAAAAAATGGAAGATTGTTCAGTGAATATATCAAGACTAATTATTTCTAATTAAGCAGCTAGACAAGAGCACAAGATTGTGTACAAACACAGCTAGAGAAATATGTTGCTCTGATGTATGGACTGTGTGCATACAAGATGAGAAGATGTTCAAGTTTAACAGGAATTAGATTGAGAAATTAAGGCTACAGGCAAACACAATAAACCACATGTAGCAGTACAAAATGTGTAGTTGAAGGGCAATTGGGGAGTCAATTAACTATATGAGATGTAGATCGTACAGTTAATGGTAGCAAATATTCCAAATTCAGTTACATATTCAACAAAATTAGAATCAGTGGGAAGAAAATTACTAGAAGCATACAGTGTATTTGTGAGGAGATCAGGCAGGAAAAGGGAAGAGGAGCAGTGCAAAACTGGGGGTAGATATGGCAGAAAATGGACGGAAAGGTGTAAAATCCAACAGATCACAGAGGAGGTTGGACTTTCTGATGGCAGGGGTGTAAACACATACAACCAGCTGTTCTTGCAGACCCAAGCCCCATGGGATGACAGAGCCAACTCCAAGGGACAGCCCCCTGGACTCTTCATCAGGTTCTGTGGCTGGAAGGTTTGGTGTTGGAGGGTGGAGAGAAGAGGGACAGAATTGCATTCTAACACTAAGGAAAGTGAGGAGGAGTAGGTGGTAGAGTTGTATTGTAACAGCAGCTGTGCTATTAAAAATGAGAGTGATAAATAAAAGTTTCATAATTGTCTATAATAATGTGCAAAACAACACAATTGTAAATTGTTAACAGCAGTGTTATTCCATTATTTGAATAGGTTATTGGCTTTTAATTTTTTTTCTTTCGGAGCAATTTGCTGCTAAATCAATAATTATTGACTCTTGTACCAATTGTGTTTCAGGGCAGCATTCTGAAGGGGGAGTGTTGGACTGTGAGGTACCAGTTACCCCATATTCTCCTTTGCACAGTAGATTCCTTAATTTTAGAAGAGGAAATGAGCAGCCCTTCACACAATCTCACACTATTCCTTTTCTGCACCTCCAAATTCAGGTGTCTCTTGTGTAACTTAACTCCAGGGAGGAGAAATCTGATTTCAACATTCAATATAATTGCAGGAGACCTGCTTTGTCTCACTCCCTGGTACCAGGCTGCTGTGCCTACATCAAAAGTTTTGCAGCACTCAATGCAGACTCACTCTCTCCTCAGATATATGTGGTCTGTGACACTCTAGTGAACACAACTTATGAGCTGCTGATAGGAAGAAATCTACCTGCATGGAACCATTGAAAAGTTTTGAATTAGCATATTTATTTAAACAGATTTTAAATTCAAAAGAGTAAATAAATTTAAACAAAATGTTTGTCAGTGTTATTTCCACTTAGTATTCGCTCAGATGTTTGATTTCACAATGACACAGTTACTTCTTCAAACTTGTTTCTAAAGACATTTCTCCAGAGAAATAAGTAATCTACATTTTCAATAGACTTGTCTCAAAATTCAGCAAAGATGGTGGAGGGGGGGTGGGAAGGGGTGTATTTCTATAATATTTCTGTGGACATTTTCTGTGTGGGTTCTGTCATTTTGAAAGATGAGAAGAAAATTGATCCAACATTACTCATTCTAATTTTGGCAAATTCTAAATTATAGTTAGTAATTGTAGGAACTATCACTCAAAACTAAGATGGACATTTCATCATTTTTTTCCTCACTGAATATTTTTCAAGATATATGGGAATGATGGGCTTAAATATCACCTCAGTTATAATCAGAATCAAAAGATCTTCAAAGTTGGTGCAAGCAAGAACTTACTGCAAAGAATTGTGGGCAATAGCATGTAAATTACTATTTAGAAAGCAAGGTTAGTTTCTGGAAAAAGATAAAACATTCCAAGAGCCACAGAATTGTCTGGCTTTTAAAAAATAGCATCCTTACAGGCTGGAGTTATTTTGTTACCATGTAATTTTAATTTCACTTGTATTTTCAGGCTAGGTCATTGAAATAGATTATAGGAAGTTTCATAATGCTCATATTGCTTGGTAAAACCACATCTCCCTGAAAGGACATCTGCAATGCTGCCTTTCAAAATTTCATCAGCCTCCAAGAGCAAATGTGCAAACAAGGAGAAAATGGTTTTAAAAGCCTATGAAGACATTACTTCCAGTGTTTCTGCAATTAAAATGTAAAGCCTTCTTTTATGCCTGATTATTGCCATTACTATTTTCCCAGACCTCCTGATTTTCTACACATTTATTCCCTTTGGATCCAGCCCAACCTGCCATACAGTTTGATATCTGCACTGCAAGTTAATGTATTATCTTCTATCTCTGTATTATCAGAAACAAAAATTCCAAGAGTATGTATATGTTGTGTGCTAAAAAGTCACCTTGGGTACTCATTAAAAAAAATTAAATCATTCAATCCTTTTAGAATAAATGCTTAAATAATTTCTTGCATTTATTCACTGCCTCCTCACGCCTACATCAAATAGAGATTTACCAAAATTATTGTCACTTCTAGAACTCTGTAGAAGTGCAATTCTAACACACAGGTTTCTGGAGACATTGAGAGAGAATGGGGCACTGACTAAAGATGAAACGGGCATTTCTTTCCCCATTCAAAGTCTAGCTGTTTTTATCAAATTACAGGAATATTTCAAATAATTATTTCATGCTTCATTTTATCACAAAATCCTTTTATCTCCTGCTTTTAAGCCTATTTTGGTTTCTCTTTTTTTATTTCCCCTTCCCACTACCCCTTTAAATTATAACTTTGATTTTCTCTTTCTGATTTATCATGCTTGTTTTCCTTCCTTCTTTGCCCCATTTTTGATCTGTTAGGATCTGTGTTCTGAGTCTTTGGTTTACAGTTCTGGTGGAATTATTGCTGTTGTGTAAATCTGAGTGCTGTGATAAACAAGTAGCAATTCATATTGCTCTTCCTACTGTTGCTGTGCTTTCCTGATAATGAAATAAATCACTTCTGAAGTCCTTGAAGCCCCACTTATCATTTGCTAATGGGTACTCCATAGATGAGAATTGGAAGATTTGTCAGTGTTGGAGCATAAGATTAAAATATTTTATTTGGGTAATTCAAATATTCCCATAGCATCTTTTAATATTGCTGCTGCTGCTGATAATGGAAAGAATCCAAATATAATTCACAGGTTTTTTACTTACTCTAGAGCTGGGCTTTCTTGTCAGAGGAATTTGTGGTTAAAATTACTTATCTGAAATTTAAGAAGAGTTCTTTGAAATTCTCTAAATGGAAAATATCTGTGGCTATGAGTACCTAAAATTGAGTAGGATACAACCCTCTGCTGAAGATCTGAAATTTGTCATAACTTTAATAACCTTTGTCAGGAAGTTTAGTTTAACTAACTGCCAAGTGGCAGTCAGACAAGTAGCATTATATGACCTCATCCTGTTGGAAAACTGTCAATAATAGTTACAGAAAGAAGGAACCTAAAAATGTTATTTAAATTTGTAATAGGGAAGTGTTGTATTATATAGGCCTGTAGAGAAAGACACCTCTTTTCCGCAGGAAATTGTCAAGAATTTATTCATGCCAGGTTTTTTCCACCACGTTTTCTTCTGTCTACACTTAAAATTTTTAAGCTCGTAGTCAAAAAATTGACATAAGTTTCTAAGGAATTTGTTTGGCTGTGTTTGCTGCCATCAGTTTCTTAACCTATTTTTTCATTAAATAAAATTTACCCTTCTCTTTATAAGTTATTTCATTGGCAAGTTGCTTGACTGCATGGAAACTGATTTTAAAACTGCATTTAAAACTGACACTAAAACTTAACAAAGCATTCCTGTCTCTACTGGTTTTATCACTTCTAATGTTTCCAGATTATTTCATTCCTTTCTCAGTGCCTTATTCTGACTGATTAGCAATCCTTCTATCATTTTGTGCCCTCTGTTTAAACCCTGGTGCAAAAAATCTTCCATTGAACTCAGTTCTTCAGAGCAATATTCACAGTTTTTTCACTAAAGGCTGCTATTGGTTATATAATTCTTTATCAGCTGTCAGCTCTCAAGCTTTGTCAATCAAAAATATTCCCATACACATTCTGAGATTCACTGCTAATTTACTGGTGCCACCTTGTCCTTCTCCAATATCAGATTTCTCCAGCATTGCGTCTGAAAAACAGTTTCTGACACACCTGAAAACACTCTTCAACAACTTTTGTGTCTTCTCTTGCTATAGAAATGTTTCCAAACACAAAAAAGAACCAAACCATACTGACTCTTCTATTCATGGAAATACAATTTTATACTTTTTTTAAAGTTCCTGACTAAAATGTTATTAATGTGATTGGAAACAGCAACAAATTTGACTTGAACAGCCAATCAGGAAGTGTAAATAATAAGCATTGAATAATCACTAGTCCAAGTAAACCACAGATGAAAAATTGAAGGTTGAAATGCATTTACATAAACGGAATTGGCTGAATTATTACCAATGACAAATTCTTTATCAAAATAGTAAACAGGAATTCATAGAAAGAACTAACTGCATCAAATAAATTATTCCTAGAAAATAATTCAGCAGTGAAATTTATTGTTGACTAATGCTTTATAATGTCCATGAAAATAATCTGACCTACTCACACATTCTTGAACTCTTTGGAAAAAGCCCAAAAATCAAAAAATTAATGTAATGCCACATCTGATATCCTGGTAAACTTGCTATTCAGTGTACAGCATAAGTAGTAAATAAAATTGTTAAGATGAATCAAATGTAAATGAAATTTTTAGGATGCATAAAGGCTGAATAGGAAATGAATATTGGGAAGTTCATAACATCACTGTGTAAATTGCTTGTGAGACATCACTTGACATTTTTCATTCAGTTTCATCCTGTCTCAGAAAAGATATTGCTGAAGGTGAGAGGTGGAAAGGGGATTGACAAAATATTATGCATAATACATTAAGAAAGCACAGTGATTTCCACACAAGGAGAGTTTTGAAAGATTGGTCTGTTTTTTAGTGAAGACATGACTGAAAAAGGGCATTTCAGAAAACCAGGAGAAATTTCTAGTGAACATACAGAAAATGTAAAACAGATATCCAGCACCTACTGTCCTCATTTATCAAGAGGGAAGAGAGGGAGTTCAGTAAAACAATATACAAGCTGAAGCTGATCAATAAAAACACTTTTTATATAGCTATGGCTGAGGTACAGAGCCCACTGACACAAAATAATTGCAAGAATAAACTTAGCAATGTTTATAAAAGGCAACGGACCTTATGTTGATGTATGGGCTAGAGAAATACAGGAGGCATATAATCCTCATCCCTCAGCATATATATGAAGTATCAGTTGAGAAGTAATAGTAAGACATTACTCAAATGGATAAATGATTCATTCTACATGACTCTGTCTTCTATTTTGCTCCCCCAGAATGGAAAAGAATTTGACTTCCACTCTTGCTCTGTCTACCTAACTCTAGGGAGACAATCCAGAACCAAAACACAAGGATTACTGCATGCAAGAAGGTAAGCAAGGGCTCAGGAAGAGGTTAATTTCAAAGAATCTCCTCCAAACTGATGGCAAGCTATGCACATTGATATACAGGCCCTGGGAAAACCAAATTTCTTTTACCAAAAAGAAAACCAAATTATGCCTATGACAGAAGTCCATACTATATAATTTGAATCTAGCAAATGGTTTCCAACATTTTTAGTGATCTCTGTTATGCACAATTACAGAACAAAAGAGCAGGACAAGATTAGTTTGTCTTTATCAGCACAGGTTTTTATCTAAGGGATAGAATATTTGTTGTCTTTATTAAGTAACCTCAGACTTGATACATTCTCCTTGAAAGAGCATGGGTGGAATGTCTAATGCTGACAGTTTTTCTATCTTATGGCTTTTGCATATATTTTCCAAATTATCTAGTTCTTTTTATATTAACACTGACAATCTTTCCATTATATTAATTTCTTTGACAGGAAGAAAATTTTGATTTGACTTTGAAAGACAAACACTTTCATTTTTTCTTATTTTTTTCCCCCTTATGGTTACTTGCCTTTATTCCAGACTTGCTTCTAACATGAAAACATCTATTGCCAGTTGTATAATCTCCAGGTGATGGTTTAGCTCTAATTCATAGACATCTAACATGTAATATTAAACTAATATGGATCTATTTTGATTTCATTTAATATATACCTAAATTTTAGAAAAAATAAATTCTCTGAAGAAAGTGGTAGCATTTTTTTGCATGGACACACAGGGTACCCCTTCTGAAATTGACCCAAGAACACTGATGTCTATGTAAACATTCATCTTTAATGCAGCAAACCCTGAGTGGGTCATGGTCCTGCTGGCTGAAGAAATAATGCTTCAAAGACTGAGAGGTGCCAGAGCCCATATTTTAGCTCACTCCCTCACAGGGAATTTATAGATCCTCTTCTTAACTCTGTGACTGCTCCAGAGGGAACAGCACCCATTTAGTCTTTTCTTCAAAAGGTTAAATTCTCATATTAAAATAGCAGTACTGTAAATTGGTAAGGCAGATTTTCAAAATGCAGTCAGTGTTCATGGTCCTCTCAAAATACCTGAAAATTGTGGAGGCTAATGCTGCCTACTTAACTGCTGGCCTACACATCTAGGAAGAGTCTCTATGTTCGCTGGTCTGTTGCATTTTTTAAAATAAACCAAAAAGGAGAACTGAGCTTCAAACATTTATTTCAAACTACATCTGGCAGATGGGGGAAAACAGGTACATGTATATTGGCATACAAAATGCAAATTCAGCTTCTAAACAAATGTTTAGTTCTAACATTTCTTTCTCTTTTAAAAAATGAAAAGATACAAAGCACTGGTATTCAAATTCAAAATAAAACTTCTAGGTTCAGGATGAAGAAAGGCTTTTGTATTCATATTTCTAAGTGTAAAACCATTCTTTTCTCTTTTTTTCTTTTTGACTACAGATAAACAACACAATTGAGGTTAACTTGAAACAATTCTTTTCTTCTCATTTTTCAGATTTGACAGTAAACTGAAAAACCAATGATTTACACAGCTCTCCTCCATGACCTAGAGTTCTGTCATTCATCACTCCTCGCTCAAGTTTCATTAGCTGTTGTCTAAATGCTCATTATCTTTTGGACATGCATATTTTATTCTTTGCTTCATCTTCCTTAAGGAAAGAAATTATTTTCTCATTTATAGCACAGCCAACAATTGTATTAACTAGCCCTGCTGCACACCTGGAGCAAATCTTTCAAGAGCTAAGTAAACATGAAGGCAGAAAATAAATGATTCAGAGTGATCAATAGTCTTAGAATTTCCTCCTTCTCATTTAAAATAATTTCTTTAATTATCAATATTATGACCATAAGTTCTGAGAGTAGTAAAATCTGCACATTTTGAACACAGTCATTATTTCATATCTTACAAAAATAACACAAAATCACATAGCTATTACTTCCAATAAAGCTTATTGATTATGTTTGTTGTTCTCTGTAGTCCAGAAACCTTTATTTTTATAACAAATACTGTTCTGGGAAATCATTTTTCTCTGACATTGAGTGATTCTTAAGAATTAATATTTTGAGGTTGCTGTTATTATCAGTCTGAGATATTCCAGCGTAAGAGACTAGAAATTCTGTGCATCTTGCCTTGAAATCTCCCCTGAAATCCAACTATTGGATGAAAGAGAAAGAAGCAGAATTTGAAGCCTGTAGGTGTTGAGGAGGAAGCTGGAGGCAGGGCCAAAATCAAAGTTTTGCTTTGTGCCTTTCCTCACCAGAATTCCTGCTCCTGCACAGCAGAGGTCCAAGCGTTCCCATTTTACTAATGAATTCTCTGAGACGAGAGGACAAAATTTTGGGGAGACAGCAACTTGGACATATTCAGTCCTTTAATTTTAAAGCAGGTTAAAGAAGAAAACCAAAGTGCCTAAATGGTATTCATAGGGACATGGCATTAGGGGTGATGAGAAACTGTACCATAAAATCACTTCTCTGACAATCATAAGACAAGAGCATCAGCTCCACTTTTCCCCATGTTCCATAAGCCACAGCTTGCTTATTAGCACAGGGTAACAAACTGAGGGTTGTAGTGGCACCTCTTGATCAAAAACTGCTGAGGGAACAGAGCAAAGAGCTCAAGGGCATTGTCAGTGTCTGATGCACTCCCATCAGCAGAGAGCTTGTCAAAGGCCCAGACCCCTCTGAAAGTGTGGGACTGACATGTTTCAAAACAAAACAGCCACAGTGTGTTTCAAAATAAAACATCTCTTTCTCCCCTCCAATCCATTTCCTGGAGCTGGGGCTGTCAATCTACTCTGGTGAAAGAAATCAATCCCACCACCAGGCTACCCGAGGAGCCTGGAAATTGGGAAATTTCAAGTGATGCCTTTAATTTTGACATTATCACAACTGTAACCATGGTATTTGGTGCATATTCCCATGGTCTGGTACCAAAAAAGTGCAAAGAAAAACAAGCAGGTAGTAAATGTGTCTCTGTGGTGTATGCCAAGGGAATAGATCATTCTTGTAATACACTATGGATTAAAATTTTAGTTTATTTGTGATGTTGCGAGGCTGCTTGATGACCTGTAAAAGCAGCCGAAGTTCAGAGATGCCTCTTGGAATGGTACTTCATGTATTGGAAGATTTTCACACTATAGCTGATTCCAGAGAAATGTTAAAATTTTGTGGGAGGATAAACATCATAATGAAACCAAGCACTGTAACAAAAACAAAACAAAACAAACAAACAAACAAAACCCCCAAACAAACAAACAAACAAAAAGTCTGAATGGGTGAACTAAGTCCGAACAATTTTACCTGATTAAAACAAACTTTCTTCTGCTTTTCGGGATGTTAATTGCTTACATTACGTGTGTCCAATGTAGTCCTTTTTTGTTTTACTAAACAAAGTTTCCTTATGCCCTGTACAAAACATATGTCATTATATATATTTTATTTTAGCCCATTCTTTTAGCTCTCTCCAAAGTTCACTCAGTGATTTTGCCAGATGTGCTGTAAGACTACAGGCTAATTTCCCCATAGCCCTGATATATCTTTCATGAACTTACATTATTAACTAGATTGTGAAATGTCCTCCAGACAGACTTCTGGTGTTGTGAACAAGTAAAGTCTATGATGATTCTCCTCTTGTTAGGTCAGGTCTGAGAAATACTCTAACAGGGCTTCTCAAAGTGCCCTTGTCACCCACCCAGTTACCACAGAAAGTTTTACTGATCTCATCTCATACTGATATTTACTGACAGTGAGAAATTTGTCTGTGTAAAAAAGGTGTCAAGACAAGCCAGCACAGGAACCATCTCTCACAGAAGAGGAGATACCAGCTGGGGAAAGACCTGAAAAACCCCAATAATTCTGTTGCCGAGTCTCAGGCCAGTTCCCAGACTTTTCAAAACCATGCAGAATATTCGTAGCAGAATTAAATGCAGTTATTGCTTATCCCTTTAACAGTGGGATGTTTTGGATGCCTTGGGACTCCTCATGTCAAAATCCTTTCCATCAGAGAAAAAGACTAAAAACTTGTGCACAATTTGCTGTTTCTCTGATTGATCATCATCAAAAAAGCTCTGTGTATTTCTAGGTTCAGTGCTCAGTTCATTGAGATTGCTCATATGGATGAAGGCCCTTTCAATTTCTCCTTTTTCCTCATCTGTCTGAATGTTTTCCATGTACTGCAGGACACAGAGGAGGGAAAGGAAGAACAGCAAGGGTGGATCACAATTTCCAGCTGTTTTCCCCTGATACTATTAATAAAACAGGATTCTGTTGCAATTATATAACTTGGGAATAGAGGATGCTCTCACATTTTAGTTTAAAATGTTTATTTACTTGCTTTATATTCCAAGCTCCCGAATACTGAGATTTTTTGTGGAGAAAGGATAGAGCTCAGCACTGGCTTTGCTTCACAGAGGACCCTGTCAGGTACCACAGAAGACACTTTCCAGCCCAAGGACTCTTTCACTACACAGCAAAAAGCATCTCCAAAAGAGTAGGGAAAAGATACAGTGAGATGCAAGAGTATATGGTTCCTGCTCCTAAAAACTCCTGCATTGTTGACTTTGCTGCAGCCATTTTTTTCCTATCCACAAAACTTATGCCCTCACTTGTGCCTGGTCCACCTGTCATTTATATTACAGAAAATTTAACAGCACACTGTATTGACTCCTTGTCCCTCAGCAATATTCAAGAACCATTTATAAACACTGACTAGTGCTATCCCAGTTCTAACTTCAATGCTTGTTCCATGTGTTCAATTATATCTTTGCTTTACTCTTTTCATCCATGCCTGTCTTCCATTGCAGCTGCTGTTTGCATTTAGGAAGGCAGAATATTCTCCATGTCTGTGTAAGGTCTGCTATTTCTAGGTCCCATCCCACTTCAGTCACCTGCAGCTTAATCCTAACCTGGCAGACAATCTTCCTTCACCTGTAGAGACATCCTTACTTGCTGAGCCAGCTGATGGGTGGGGAAGTAAAATCATCTCCTAAAGATATCATGGGCTACTGGACGGGCATTATGTGGGTGTTACCAACAGAGGGGCTGAGATTGCTGTGTGGAAAATAACTCATCTGCACAGTGCATGGCATGTTCCCAAGAAGCACACATCAAAGTCAAGCTGCTCAATTCCCCTTTCTCTGACACTTTGTGGCTCGAGGAGTTCATTCCATGGGGGCCATTCAGGGCCACGTTGGAGGATATGGGGTTATGATCATCTTGGATATCTTGTGAGAGTAAGTGCAAATAACCACATAACTGCAAAATCTTACAGCTTAGCATAGATTTACTCATTCTCTGCTGAAAGTCTTGACAGAATGAGACAGGCACGTGGCATTCAGAGCAGCACTGATTACAGCTTTACAGCATCCTTCTGTCCAGAGGCATCAGTCACTTCCACAAGACAGCATCATTAAATCCTGTGGTTCCTGCTGCTCAGCAGAGCTGAGCCCTGAGTGGTGACACCCTGAGCTCTGTTACTGCAGCCCATGACATGGTCACAGCCACCTACCCCTCATCAGTGTCTCTGCATGTGAGAGGTATTGTGCCTGTAATCCCTTTTAAATAATAAGGTCTGACAGGCCAGGCACTGCCAGCTAGTTATGGACACCCTGAGAAAGTTACAGGTCACAGGGCTGAAATCCAAATGGCTTCAACCACTCAGAAATCACACTGGTTCACTGCCTCAAGCAGCCTACGGTGAGATGGGGATGGAGTCTGCAGATAAAAATAAGGAAAACAGTCCAACATGGACACTTCCTGCCCATTACAGCAATGGGTTTCACTGCAGTTGGCAGCTTGGCTGAAAGTGGTGTTTGTGTTGATTCCCACAGCACTGAGCTGAAATGGCTGCAGGAGGTGAGAGTCATTCAGATTGAGACTCACCTCTGCCGTGGTATTTGCCTTCCTCTTTCAGGGGCTACAGCATTTATGCTCACTTTAACCTGTTGCAAAAAATCTGGTCTCTCAACCACATACTACCCAGATTACGCAGAACCACTGGTTAATTAACCTGGAACTCATAGGAAAGGAAGGGTGATTTCATGCTCCACACATGAAAGACTAATGTTTTGGAACATAATTCTGAATACTTAGCATGAGAAACTTAAAAGAAGGAAGATTTTCATCCCCTTCTGAAAAATTTCAAACTATTTTTAAAGTGAATTCAAGCTATCAACCCCAAAAATAGAGACATCTGAAATCCCTCTAGACTCCATCATTAAGTCCCTGAACATATCAAATGCACGGGTTTTTTGCCAGTAATGTTGGTGGGGATTAACAAAACTATTAAGAAGAGGATTGGAAAAATCCCTTTTTAACATAATGACAACAAACATTTACATAATCAATGCAAAAGAGAATAAGAAACTGTCTTCAACCTTTACTAAGGTAGCAAGTTAACTCGTTTTTCTTGTATGATGTCATAGCAGCACTGCAAAACGCTCTCACTATAATTAAGTACTCTATAATTTGCATGGCTTAAGGCTTGAATGCCAACATAACTTATGGAAAAGTAGAGATATAACATTTTCAGATGCCAGACAGGGGTTTGGGTTAGGGAAGTTCTCATGGGATGCAATGTCTCCCCACACCAGGCAGTGAAGGGTACTGCCCCCAGCTCCTCCAGTGGCAAGGTCTGACCCAGAGCTTTCTGCTGACCACAAACCACTTGGGAGCATCTCAACCCTTTGAAAGCCCTAGGATTAAAGAGCCTTGGTGCTGGCTTTGTCTTAAGACACCCAGTGTAATTTTGTGTCTTACAGCCTCTCCCACATCCCTGTGATAGGACTGCTTGTGTTTGCAGCTCCTGCAGACAGGACACATCAGCCTTGGCAGCCTGGAGCAGCTCCTGGGTGACAGTGTGAGCCCCTGAGCTGCGGCCTCAGCCCACCCAGGCTGGAGGACAGGACTCATCAGTGCGAGCATCTTAACAGAAGTATGACTAGGATTTGTAGAGATATTCTGAGAAAGTTCTTCCCTTTACTGAAAGACTTAGGGTTAGTGTAAACCCACCTCTTTCCTAGATTCCATTTTTCCCCCTAGGCTTTAATTTTACATAGTTCTTTGGGTACTATACCAGTGATGTATTTGGAGTCTGAAAAAGATTGTTTCCCTACCTCATCAGCACAAGCTCATGCTGATGAAGTTACTCAACAGGGCAAAGAGATTGTGTGATCCTTTTTACCACTTCCCCACCCTCCTAGAACAATCCTCCATCTCCTAGCACCAGTCATGGCTGTGAATTCAACTCATGTCCCACAACCATGTTTTCACACACCTGTGTATTCCCCTAGGACCCCATGGGTCATGAGACACACATATGCACCCTTTACACACACAGCTTTCCATTCTGGATAAAATCATATATTCAGCTTGTTCCTTGATAAAAGTCACTCACAGCTGGAGTGTTTCCATTTAGGTATATATGGCACATAAATAAATTTCCCTGTACACATAGTGCTGGCCCTTTTATACATTTTCATTTGAAGTAAAGCATAAAAATTAATGGTAAAGCAAAACCCAGAAATGTGGTTAAAACGCAGTTTCAAAATGTATCTTGACATGTGTGCAGTGATCATCAGTTTCCCATATAATGAAACCATATTCCATCTTTTTCCTGTCTTCTGGAAAGGTTTTGTGCAATTCGCAACAGAAACACTTGGAAGTGGGTAGATCTTCCCTTTACAGATTAAACATCTTGCTTCAGCTGTCATAATATGCTTCTTTCCCACTGTGTTACTATTTTTTTCAGCATCCCTTGTGTCTGAGAAACAAAACAACTTGCCTACAGAGGGAGACAGCATTTTTCAGGTAAAATACATTTTTTCCTGTTTAACTGAGCTTGAAAATTTTTAACTGATTAAGTTAAAGTGAAATAAGATTTCACATATACAAAGAGCAGCCTTCTGTAAGAATGTAACAAAAATATAAATTGCCAATTAGTTGCATAAAAAAATAGTTTTTGGCTTTCTGCTTAGAAAATTTCAGGAAGTTAAAAAAATCAGTTACAAGGCTAAAATATGACGCTGGAGTTTTTCAAGATACACAGAATATAAAAACAAGAAACTCCAAGTATAATGCAAAGACTGAAAAATTTACAACTTATCTCAGTATTTTCCATGGCTGCTGAGTCCTCTTCCATGTGAAAATTGCCTGTGCTAGTGCCAGAGTTCATCTGTGGGAGATGGTTTCTCCAGAGATCAGTGTTAGCTTGTTGTTTACCTGGTGGCACTTCAAGAGCCTGTGGTGTTCCTCCTGGATCTACCTGGGTCCTTTCCTCTTTGCCTGCCTCAGGTCCTCGAGCTCTTGGAACTGTTTGCCATCCACCTTCTAGCTCATTTTATTTTGATGAGGGATGGGTTCCCTAGACCTTTCTGCCGAGTATGTCTCTGCTCACTGTATGGTGCCGCATGGGTAACAAGAAAGAAAACAAAAAAACCCAGAGAAATGGACCTAGGTGCAGAGGCCAAAAGGATGAGTTCCAAAGGGAGTTTACAGACAGAATTTTCTGGCTGAGTTGTTGGGTTTTTTTGTGTTTTTTTGTGTTTTGTTTCCAGGCCGAACATGTTTGAGAGTGCGGACTATTGAAAGCCTCGGGTGCAGGGTTTTGTTTGCTTCATACAGTAAAGCAGACCACATATTTACTGAATTTCAGCCATTCCCCTCAATAACCCACATGCTTTATTTGTTGTATAAACATTTGTCTTAACTTCTCTATGACAGTAACATAATACTTGATGGGTTACAGTGCTAACGCATCTGCAAGCGCTGGAAAAAAACAACTCGTTTCAAAAATTAGGATGTGAAGTCAAAGGATAGCTGCAATATGATTCTGTATCTCTCAGTAATATTAAATTCTAAGTTCCCAAACACTGAAGGCAGTGTCCTGATTTAAATTTTTTCTGAGTAGCAGCTGTAAGAGACAATTTTGAGGGCATTGAATGGATTACAGTCCTTTGGTAGGTCTCTAATCTGTACCTATTCCAGAATGGGATGGATTTGAAAGTTTGATGAAACAAGATCATATTCTCCAGATTCAAAGACAGGAAAAATGCACTGTAAGAAACAGCCAGCTATCACACAGAGAAATTTAGACAGGCTGGTAAGACACTGCCTAACTTTAATGAAGGTGTTCATCACAAAATTGTTCTTTCAGTGACTCAGAGCAGCACTTTAGTAAATGCAGCTATTGTTCTTTTCCTCTGATATACACTGACTACACAAGAAATTGAGCAATCCAGCACAGCCTGTGTCCATGTTGGGTTAACAAGAAGGATCTCAGCAAGAATTCTGTGTCCCATTGTGTGCTGTAAATTACATGGTTTGTTACCAAGCTTTTTAAAAACAGGTTGCAAAAGAAAGGAGTCACTCTGCCCAGAACTTGCTAAGGATCCAACTGAAAATTCAGTGTTATATGTTAAGAATGGAAATTAAATGCGCTTAAATTAATTAAATATATAGAAAAGAAAAATCAGAAGGAATAACATGCTAATAAGTCCCTGGTAATACAGTTGTACTTGACAAGGAATATTGATTACTGGGCTGTTTCACATTTTTTACGCACTAATGCACTGAGCACACGTAAGAAAAGTGACAGCTCTGAAGTAATTACATAGGAATTGTCAGTACATTCATTTGTGTTTGGGTTATTTCACTCCATTGGCATTTCTATAAATTATAACATGTCACCTTAGATGTACACAAAAGTTAAATCATTTATCTTCCAACTAATCACAGAAACAAGAGCAAAAATGTCCCTTGACAAGAATTAGGATAAAGGCCTTAATAAAAATTGTAATGCTGTAAGACTTCTGGCTGATTTTCTTTTTTTTTTTTTTTTTAATTAATTGAAGCTAGATTTAATTGTTCTCCAGTCATCTTGGGTGAAGAGAATACAACTGCAGCTTTCTCCAGTGTAAATATGTATAAGATATAAACACTTAAAACTAGCCTGAAGTAAACTCAATTATTTTCCAGAGGCCATGAAATAGTCAATTAATACTTGTAACTTGTATTCATGAAGTTATCTCTGCTATCTGAGGCTGAACCTGGCCACCTAGAGAAAGAGTCATGAGATCCACCAGGTACCTGATTTAAGACCCCTTGACTTATCCTTCTCACCAGTCACAGTCTAGAGCACACATTTTATTCAAAGAATGTTATGTAATACAGCTGAACAAAGCACTTGCCTGTCAGAAAAGTGCTAATAAAGTATTTGAAGTTTATGAGTATCCTTATAGCTAAAACAATCTACTCAGATAATAATTATCCGGTCAATGCCTTTTTAGGGAAGTAATTGACGTCTCTATAATATAAAGCTGGCATTTGGGTTTTGGTTTTTTTTGCTTGTTTGTTTGTTTGTTTCACTGTCTGGAGTGAGGGGAAAAAAAAAAAAAAAAAAACCAGAAAAAGGGGAAAACCATCATTTACACTAGCCAACAACATTCCCTTGCAGCAAAGAAGGCTAACCCTGTCCCAGACTGCATTAGAAGGGGGACTGGAGAAGCTGACCATCAGATATCCCCTCTAAACTCTAAGATTTTGTGCCTCTGTGAAAGAAAAGAAAAGGGAAAAGGAGAGAGAGAGAGAGATTGTTACAACCACATACCTGATTCCAGTAGTCTGAAACACAGATGTTTGTTTCCCAGTAAAATAAAAAACCAAAATATATTAGGCTGAATTATTTAACTTTGTTTTTCCTTCTTTATTTGGTTCACAGTGCATTTTTCTAATATTTTGAAGTCTTATCACAATTATAAATCTCTTAATTTTGATTAATATGAGGTTTTCCCCATTTTGATCAATTATGTGTTTTTTTGGGTTTTTTCCCTATCTAAATTGCTGGACTGCTTAGTTAATGGTCTTGAGGTTGTTCATATTGCTATGCCATTCTTTTTAGACTGCTAATACAACTATAAAGCCCACACCATTGATCTGGACTTGAATTAAACATCTCTGATACTCAACCTTTTCCAACTGAGCAGCAGGAGAGACAAGAGTAGAAAACTTTAAGTTTATGAAGTCTATGATTCATTAACTTAAAGAGAATCCTCTCAATGATGCATAAGATGGCAAATCCAAAGATGTAACCTATCCTACATTTTGTGATTCTATTCAGTATTTTTATTTTTTTTTAACTCAAGATGGGGAAGAGATTCCTACCAAATTCTCCTTCAGAAATTTAAAACAGGACTCAAGACACTGTTTTCAAATATTAAGCCTTACAGGCATGTTAGATGTTCACTTTATACAACAAGTATCTTACACAGTTGTAAACTTGCATGAGGAATCTGGAACAGTGTTTCAGCAGCAGTGCTGCAAAAACTGTATACATCACAGCTTACTCATGATTGGAAAGTAAAAGGACAGTTTTCTCTCCACAGTCTGAGGCTGCTGACAGTAGCTGAGAAAGATATTTGAGTGAAGCTGGCGCACATTCTAAAACACACTAGTTCATAATAAAAACCCTTGGGGGTTTTTTTTCTGAATATGAGGTGGGATTTTAATTCAGCAATGGATAAATCTTAAAATAAATCTGGATTTTCAGTTTGCTTCAAGGCTAAGGAGTTTACATGATTATGCAAACTCTAAAATTCTGCCATTTGGAAAAGGAAGTTCAGATGTTAAATGATAGTATCAGCCATGACAGCCAATGTATATTTTATATATTGAACTGATAGCATATCCAGGTTTCTTGATAAGAGAATATTTGGGGTCAGGTTTCTACTGCTTCTCTATTCTGGATAGGCCTAGAAGCCCTGACTGAACACTGTTCATCATGTTTTGGGCTCTCTGACAAAAAAATGCAAGCTAAAATGAGGTAATAAAAGACAGGAAACTTCTGTGTACATTTGACAATGAAGATCATCAGCTATAGCTTTGGACAATGGCTCAGACAAGTCTGTAGCTCACTCATTTCCAGCTGTTTTTGTACCTGATTCAGTTCACAGTAACTCAAGTGAGAAAATTTAAGACACAAATTGCTGGAGAGTTGTGTATAACTTCACCTCTCCTCCTTACTTCCAACTTCAGTATCCTACTGGGAGCACCACAGTGAGATTATGGACCAAAAAGTTGATATATTTATTTCTAAATGCCAATAACAAACCAGACAGCATGACCCAGTGCAATGAAGGGAGAGAATTACTTTTTAAAGGGTGAATAAAGGCTCTGATTTGTACTTTGAAAGTTATGAAATACTTTTAATAACTTCTTTCCCCCATGGCCACCACTCCTCATGTGTCACTCTGGGTTATCCCTGGGGTATGTTTATGTAACAGTCAATTGGCTCTAAAGGTCTTTTTTTTTTTCCTGTTGGGTGAATTTGACAGTCAAGTTTGAGAGTGGTTTAACTCCCATTAACTGTTGCTAATTTAAAAGAGAACTCCTGCAGAAAACAAACAAACAAGCTCATAATTTGATGCAACATCAGTCTGGAACACCAAACAAAGCCATTAGGAACAGCACAACTATTGGGATTAGCAAACACAGGTGACTGAGGAGAAGGGGCAGTCAAGCAAACACCAGAGCTGTGTCATTCTCTGGGAGTGCTAGCATGATTCCCTTCAGTTATTAATCTTCCTGTGGGGTTCAGAAACATGTTGTGAAAAAAATCTCACACAAAAGAAAATTTAAAGCTCAAGCCCAAGTTCATATTTAACAATTGTGATGTGCAGTAAATAAAAAGGCACGGTTCGTACTTTTTCTGAACTCATCCATAAGGACAGAATTTGAGAATCAAATGCATTTCATGTAAAGGAACTGCACACAGCAAAGCCAGACAAGCCCCTCTAAGTGTCCCATTATAGAGTCTGAAATTTGCAGTCACTCTGCACTACATGCTAAATCCTGCTGTAAACACAGTCTATGCAGGTTGGTGGGCAAAAAGTTTGTATTAGATCCATTTTCACTCCTGACATCCACCTACAGCCTTTGGTGAGGCCAGCAGTGGTTATACAAATTTCACTAGTAATAAAAAGCCCTTTTTTCCCTTCCCTGTTTTTTAGTTAAAATAAAAAGAACTAGAATGGAGAATTTGAAAGACCATTATATGAATGCAGTTTGTAATTGATGTTCACTCTGTGGAAAACAGAAATATTTCTTCTATGTCATCCTACTTTTAAATGTTACATTTAAAGCCCTAATGACTGATTCTCTTAGTATGAACTCCATTGTATAAACAAGGATGCCTTTATTTCAATGAACTTTTACTATAAGCAAAATGTAGTTATAACATTTGCATAATTATCTATAACCATTTAATTCCTGGTGTCTTTGAAAAAGACTAATCAAGCTTAATTGCTAAGGCTGTGCAAGAAACAAAAAGATCAAGATGCTGCACAGTACTTAGGTGGATCAGGACTGCCTGGCACCTGTCAGGGAGTATGTTATACTCCAGGGAAACCCTGCAACAAAAACCAAGTCAAACCAAACCAAAATAAACTAAAACAAAACCAAAAAGCCAACAAAAAGCCCACAAAAAAAAAAAAAAAAAAAAAAAAAAAAAAAAAAAAAAAAAAAAAAAAAAAAAAAAAAAAAAAAAAGTCAACAAGGGATAGGATATATTATTGAAAGACTAGGGTCGGATAGTTATGGAATGGAGGACTGAAAAAGAAAGGAAAGGGCTTCAGTGCAATCTACAGAGGCAATAAAATGTATTGTTGCTTGGAGGATTTTGTCACAAAACATTGTCAAATATGTTTCAAATACCACTGTGCCACAGGATTAAGTAAAACCAAGGAAGAAGAAGGGGAACTAAAGCTTTCCTTTAGGATTTGTTTTTCAGTTTATTGGCAGAAACAAACCTGTCAAAATACATTATTTGAAGTAATCTCAAATCTGCCAATCCCAAGTAAAATATATCTTGTCTTTCTTTTGGGTGGGGGTGGGTGTTAGGGTTTTTTAGTTGGGTTTTTCTTTTTCTGGTTGAATGCTCTTTTATCCTTTTTACCCGTACTTTGAAAGAATCATTGGTTTGAAATGACAATTCAGTACATTTCTTCCTCAGCTTTTAACAGAAAGAAAGAATAGCCTTCCTTCAAATACTTCTTTCTTTCTGCCCAGAGCTACTGGATAAACTTGTTACGCTACTTGAATTAATAATAATTTCTCTTGATCCATTTGTATGGGGTAAGCCACTGCTACATCACAGTCTCAGCAGCTGAATAGTACCCAGCAGATCGAAACAACAGGTTTTCAGCTCAGAAAAGCAAAAGGCAGAGTTGTGCCTGTGTTTTCGTTGAAACTCTCCTGCAGCACAATGAACGAGTCAAACTGACTCCTTGATCATCCCTTCTATGCAGATAAACCTCCCTGGGAAGCTGGGCTGAGGTAATGCTAAAGACAGCTCTCTCTTTGTCAGATCAGTTCCCAAGGGTCATAAGACGACGGGAAAGAGTTGAAGGACCATTAAACTGTCCTAACAATACCTGTCCACAGGAGACAAAAACAAAACAAAACAAAACAAACCAAAAAAACCCCAAACACACGTAAAAGTGGTTTAAATTCATCTTTGTTCTCTGTCATTAGTGCTGTTGGGCACAAATGGGCCAAACTACAGAGTCCAGACATCAATCATCTGCCAGAGAAATCCCTCTTGCAGCGCGTTGCCTTTCTCAAGGGATCACGTGTTGCATCTGTTGTACCTGGAATGCAGTCCTTTGGTTTGGATATGACATTTGTTTCCACAGCAACCAACGGGGAAATAACTATAGGTGATATAAACTACATAGGCAGGATTGCTATGACAAACAATACCATCCTGCAAATCGAAACACAAAAGGGAATGAAAAATAAATTTCACTGAATAGTCAGATACAGGGCAAAATTCAAAATTTCCAGTAAGCTTCAGCTGCATATTTCCCAGCTATTATTCTATTAAAGCTTGTCTTATCACCTGAGGATGTACTTTTATGTTGAAGCTCTAAATAAAGCCATTATTCAACTCTCAGAGCAAACAAATTATTGCAGTAATGATAATCAGGATGCCATTTATTATCAAGTATACTGGTAAAGTCTCACACTTCAGTGATAAGGATACTTCAAGAAAGTAGTTATTACCTATTTATTTATGACAGTAACAACCTAAGCACTCCCAAAGATTAGAAAAAATCAATTATTTGATTATTTAAGGACAGAAGTTGCATGAAAAGATCATCTTAACTGCCTTCCACATAACACAATTCTGTTACATCAGCCTATCACTCACGGAAATACGACAGCTTGCACTTGTAGACAAATTTCACTGCTAGGGGCACAGCTACTTTTTGACTGTGCTGCACTGCCCCAAACAGAGCTGGAGGTGGCACAGGCAGGCACAGCCCCTGCTCTGCCAGCCACAACACCTGACACAAAGAGGTCTCTGTGCCCCTGGATGTCACAGCTCTTCCTTCCTGGAGAAGGAAAAAAGAAAAAGTTCAAAGAGCAACTGTTGCCCTGATTTTCAGTTTTCTGATCATTTATATATTTTTACTGGAGTTTCTCAGGCATTTAACATAAACAAAGTAGATTGTTTTCACATTCCTCCCTGTGATGGACTGCTGGTTTGACCACTGGGGTCAGAGGGGTGTTCCTCTCGTCCCCAGTCTTTGACCAAATCCCAAAAACTATATAAGTTGAAATTCCCAAAATAAACTTCCTTCTTTTCTCACTTCTCAACAGGATGGGTGAATGTCGTTCTTTCGTGTCGTGCTTGTGACAAGCAACTAAGCTTCTCTTTAAAGAAAATACTGAAGTCTACCTTTAAATTTATCCTTTCTGGGAACAGCATTCATTTAAATTAAGCAAGATATTTGCTTGTCTGGGAACCTTAAGTGTTCCATGCGATGAAAATATTCAAAGCAAACCTTTCCAGAAGTTCACTGATTGCATTATAAACTCCCCATGTTTAACAGTTAGATGCTGTGCAAGCAGTCACAGTCCCTGCCAGAAACAAGAGTGCTTTGATATAAAATAAACAATAGTACAGGGGAGAGAGGTGGATAAAAGTCCTTGCATTAACCCCTGTTTATTTATTTTGGGTATTTTACTTAAACAATTCTATATACCTACATTTAAAAGCACTGAGAAATGTAAAAAAAAAAAAATGAACCAGGAACACCATTTAGCATTCCAGCCATTAACATGGGTGATTTGTGAGATGTAGCAGGTTTGAAGAGGGATGTGGAGAATAAAGGTGTATTGTTGTAACACTTCCCAACTCAATAAACCTCACTAAAAAAAAAAGGCTCAAAAGCTCCCTGTGAAGAAGGGCAGCACTGTTATTCCAACTTCTTTAAGGGAAAATGAATCACAATGGGTTAAATTTAAATGCAGAGACTGAAGTCACACTAAACCTGTGTAGCTCAGCTTCAGAATGAAGCCCACCTAGGTTCTGCTTCTTTCTTTTAATAGCATGACCGTGCTGGGTTTCTAAAGAGCCATGAATATATTACAGATATTGCCTTTTTTCTGTCACTGCATGGACTGCCACAACAGGCTGAATGCAAACAGGGATGATTCCAGTGAACTGATTTCATAACCATACCCTTCGGGGCTCAGGAATAGGAGAGATGGATGAATATGTGCTGGAAGGCATTTCCCCCACGTGGTCTCTGCTTTTGCCTCACAAAGATTAAATATGTGCATAAACACAGGTGAGTGAGGCTTTTAGCTTTTCTGTTCCTCACCAGCTGTTCTTCCATTCCACTGAATTTTCACTTTCTGCATTTTGAGATTGACTATGAAAATGTGGGACATATCAAAAAAAAAACCTCACAGAAACACACATAAGTACGGAAGGATGAAAAAATAGGAAACAATTGAGAGACTGGCAGAGTTCACAGAAAGCACTCTCTCTGCTTCATAAGTTTGATTTGAATTATTATCACCTCAGAACCCTCAGTCAATGCTAGAATACAAAATTTGGACTATGGCTGCTAAAAAGAAACTGTAGCTAGAAAGCAATTCTTCATGTATTTCTTTGAATTTTGTGCTCAGCAGATTTACGAAAGGGATGTTCAGAAATAAAATGGTCTTTGGGCTAATTAAAGGGTAGGGCCATGGTGATAATAATGAGAACTGAGATGTTTCTTCTGAGACCAGGAGAAACTTTTTTCACTGGCGGAGAATGTTAAACAGCTTTGAGACTGAAAATTGTGACAGAAATGAGTGCCACTTTAGGGAAAAAAAGAAATGGATCTGATGTATATTCTCAAGTTACTCTCACTGTTCCTAAAGCAAGATTATGAAAAATCCCTAATCCCATTTTTTTCTTTTTTTTTTCTTTAGATGAAGTATCTCTTTGGTTCTTGGACAATGAATATGAGGGTTATTACTCTTGTTTTGAATCATTAGGGCTAGCCATTCTTCTTCTGCTTCAAAAAGGAGAGTAAATATAAAGAAACTAGTAGAATCTTCATTTTCAATGCAACTACAAAGAGCAAATCCTCAGATCATCCACTTGTCTGGGAGATGGAGCTAAAGAGAATTTACCCTTAGGGAAAATTTCCTGCTCCAAGATGCTGAGATTCACATTTTCACTCACAGAGCTACCAGTACCAGATTGTCTTGAGGGTCAGACAATCTGCAAACATTTGACCTTCCGTGAACAACAAGCTGTCCCTCCTTTCATCCCTGCTCAAGCAGTCAGTGTGAGTGCTGCAATTCTCTCTCTTCTTCTGGATCAAATTTTTCTGCATAGTGTTTTAAATTCCTCGTGTCTAGCACTGCACAGAGTGTGTAAGAGCCCTGAAAGATGGGAAGGTAGGTAGTAGTGCTATTCTAGTGAAGCTGTTACAAGTTTATTTTTGCACAAGGGTGGACATGCCTCACCATGGGAAACGTTGCGCATGACCAAGCACAAGAACACTCACGCTTTTGCTTACTCCCTGCCCCCACTTCAACACATTTTCAGACCAAATAAGAATAAAACTAGGAGAGGAATTCAAGGCATGAGTGCAATTTCTTGGGACAGCTTAATGCTGTCCCCACGGAGCAGAGCCATGGTGTATGTAGTAGGTGCACCTCGTGCACTGTTGCAGCATCACAGAGCAGATATTTCCACAGCCACCTTCATTCTCAGCACTTTGCATAAAGTAAGCACTTCAGAAAAGTTGGAAGGATCAAAATGATGAGGTGGATTTTTTAGCACTATGCAAGTTACTTCCTAAATGCTTATAATTATGTATTTTTTTAAAAAAAGGGGGGGTAAGAAAGGAATAGTTAGAATATGACAAATTATTCATCAGTATCTCCCCACGCTAATGAGACAGTTCACAAGGCAGTTAATTATACCAGAATGATTAGTGCATCCATACTTATGCTGACACATCTGTAACATGAAAATCAGATTGTTCTGGAAAGTCTGATGCTGTTACTAGACTTCACCAAATAGTGAATGTCTCAAAAACATTTCAATGTTTCATCTAAAGCATTTGCATAGCTTAAGTTAATTGGAGACAAGTTTATTCATCCAGATTTCTTTAATTTTCCACATTAGGCTTCTAAGGGATTTTTCATATTTTTTATTATTTTAATAAATGATGCAACACTGAAAATTAGTCACCTTCTTTCCTTAATCAGAGAGGAAAGTAGGTTACTGCTCTGCATCCCATAAAACAGAACAATTTCATTAAAGATTTGGTATTTGACATTGCTCAGAGATTGGTGATGTACAAAACTGAGTTGGATTTCATATCCAGTATTCCAACGGATGTTGCAACAGCTGATCTAGGGTTTAAGAACTCATGCCCTGGGTGAAACTAATAATTCTGATTTCTCTTCAACATCATCCATCATAAATATTTTTCCCCTGAGGCTGGCTCTCAGATCCCTATGGAGCACATGATCACTGCACTTTGCCTTTCTCCTGTGCAGGGTCCTTGCTGCAATAACCCCAGTTGTACAGGACACCTTGGCTGTCCAATTCCCCTGGAGGTCCAAGGTGAACAGCTCTTAACCTGCCCACACTTCCTTTCTCCCCTGACAGTCACTGCTGGTGCCTTGGGCCTCATTTTTGCTTCTGTGTCTAGGGACAGCTGAAGACTAAGGGCACTGTCTTTGGAGTGAACCAGACATCAGAGTAATAACTGAGAATCACCCTCCACAGCTCCAAATCCCTGCTAACATGCAAATTAATACTCTAAAGGCTACCCCAAGCCTGAGGTTTTTTCATTTTAAGATCTTGCACTTCCTGTCATTTGCCATTGAAGCTCACATGATAAAAGACCCAGCTGTACTCTTCCTTGGCCAAACAAAAACACCACAAAAAAATGAGCCTCTTCCCCTTCCTATGGCACAGGATGGAAAATCCACAGATACACAAAGGTGTCCTGGCTGCTGAAGTGAGTGGCTGCAGAGCAGGATTGTGGCTGAAGGGAGGCAGGAGAGGCAATTACACTGAAATCCACAGACATTTTGACAAATTGCTTGCAATCTTTTTGTAAAACTCTTCGCGGTGTTGCGATTCGCCTGGGTCCATCTTTCCTGGACTGCAGGTGAAGTGAACAAATCAGTATGGTTTCTGTAAGCTGCAGTTAATGGCTGTAGTTAATAGCTTGTGATATTGGTAGCAGGGACAGGAACTGCAATTAGTTGTATTAAAGGGAGAAATGGCTTAAGGTAACAGAAGTTGGGAGCACCAATACTAATTAATTCCACAGAATTAAATGGCGGTGTCATTACAGAACCTGTGATTTGAAATAAAAAGGATGAGGTTTTTGAGGGCCACAAAAGCTTTTTCTCAGTCACTTTGATACCTCAGTACTGCTTTCTTTTTTTCTTTTTGGCTGGGAGCAATGCATCTTTTAGAGAGAAAGAAAATGAACATACCATGAAGCATATCAGGCAGGGGTTTTGTATGGCAGCCGTGCTGTACCCTAGCAGAAAAAGCCAGAAACAGGCTGAAGTCCTGTGTGCCCTGTGAAGGCTAGATAGTGGTCAGACCTTTCCTAAAAGCAAACGCCCTCAGGGCTGGGTGTTTCATGAGGTGAAGTACAAGCTGCAATACAAGTAGGTATGAATCCGCCAGTCTTGTAGGAAAGCAGGGACTCCTCTGGTCAGGAAAATGCCTGTGAGCCCTTCAGTTTTGTATGGTCCTGCAACCCTCCATTGCAAAAAGACCTAGGAATGGTTGTCAGAGTGGTAATGACCTGCTATCCAAGATATATGGTGTATGGGCTTTTTCTCCTCTTAATTTTCACAGAATGCACGCCACAGAGGCTTTCTGTATTCTGGCATGACAGGTGAGACAGGAGAAATGGATTATCCACCAGCATTTATGTGTTAACAGCACAAGCAACTTCAGAGTTTTGGGAGAAAACTATACCATCCATATGATGGCTGGAGCAGGCTGTGGCCCTGGGGAGGGGTGCAGGTATGGAAGGTTATTGGAATTTTTTCAAGCAGGTTTTTTTGTCATGGAATATATTGCAGATGGCTGTCCACATAAAACTGAAGCCCTTTGCCTTCACTTGTTCCACACAAAGTGACAGAGAACATCTTTAATTTCATCACTTGAGTAAAGAGCCACTGCCTAGAGGCAAAACTGGCAGAACTTGGCTACAAATACTCCAAGAGTATTCAGAGTCAGCTACATCTTGCATTTGACATGTCAGGGTGGGAGAGAAGCTGGTGCAGCACTGCTTGAGTGTGTGAGTTTCTGATACCCCACCTGAGGGTTACAAGGTGTGAAAAGCTGACAAAGTTCCACCAGAGAGCCCAGGAGGTTTCTCCAGTTGCCACATGGGCCACAGTAGCCACAGGACACCCTGACATTGAGGTAAGCTGGGTTTCAATGGCAGAGCACACAGCCCTCCCTGTAGGCACTAGGATTACATTCTGAAGGTAAATTGGAGTGTTTCTAAGTGAATTTCAGTTGAGCTGCCTTGGAGTAGATAGCATCTAAAACAGACCAGAAGCCAGGAAGCTGCAGGAAGATAAGACCAGAAAGAGAAATATCTTTATTTCTTTATTGTAAACCTGAGTGGCAGTTTCGCCTGCTTGATTTGGAAATATCAGCCAGTCTAGGTGATAGAACTAAGGAGTAGAATCAAGTATGTGAGCTTTAGCAGTGTAATAGGGAAAACTTAATCCCCAAACTAACCTTACTTTCTCATAAGTGAGCTATACTGTATTTTGAGTTTACAATGATCAGGGATTATCCTCCAAAATAAATAATAAAATAGCATCCCATATCTACGACAAAAGTTAGAGTCAGAAGGTATAAATTGGAAACAATGACCTTGACTCTTCTTCTCAGAGGTTCAGACCAGAAAAAAAAAAAAAAAAAAAAAAAAAAAAAAAAAAAAAAAAAAAAAAAAAAGAGGGAGAAAAAAAAAAATTTCTT
>VXBB01001408.1:184436-224250 GCA_013399915.1 Illadopsis cleaveri
CTTAAAAAAAAAAAAAAGTGAGTGAAGTCAATAAAGTTCTCTTAGGAAAGATAAAGTTAGAAAGAAGAGAATTGGAGCAGAGATGCTTCCTATTTCTTTTTCAGATATTACACTAGCTTTTCTCCTCTCTCCTTGTCCTTCCCTAGTTAGAATCCCCATTTTGCATGCAGAACCAGGACCATGATAAAATTCCTCCATCACATCCACTGACTACAGCCAGCCTCAGCCAGGGAAATGGATTGAAGGATTCAGCANAGTTTTCTCTCTCTTTCATTGTCTTCCAAACAATTCCTTAATTGATTACCTCTTTTTTTATTGCCCAGGTATGCTTCAAGTTCCAACACACACAGAGATATTTAACTATTCAACTATTTAAACCATCATTAGGGTTAACAAAATGATCCATTTCATCCTCTTATAGAAGCTAATGAACCATTTTGAATTTATTGTGATGGAAAGACAGTGTCTGCTTGCAATTAGACTAATAAAGATTTATTCTCATGAGCAGGTACTTTAAAATAATTATTGTCATTAGTTCTCATAAAAAATTAAAAGGTATATCTTTGCACAATTTAGCTTTGATTGCCTGGCATCTCAAAACACATTCTCAGATGTTTCCAGCTATTGTCTTACAACAGGGAAAGAAAGTAGCTCCTGCTTAGGAGACAACTGAGTTGACATTTTGGAGCTTAAAATAGGACCTCAGTTTTAAGTACTTGTAACAATGTATAGCATTTATGAAATCACAATAATTTATTAATAACTCAATATACAGGAGCACTCTAGATCAGCCCTGTGGGATTTCTGTGTCTATCCACACCTCTAGGCCTATTTCACTTCAGTCAGCTTTCTCTCACCCACAGCCACTAATCTTGATTCTTCTATTTGATTTTTGACTCCTGGCATATGCAATGGATCCTTAGACTTTTCTTAATGATGCTTCCTAAGGTGACAGTATCAAATATCCCTCACTGCTCTGAGACCTTTCAGGACTGCCCTCACCTCCAGATGTCCTTTTAATAAAGCTTTCTGCAACATCTCAGTACTCATAATCCTGCAGCCTTTAAATAACAGCCCATCTAGAAGTACTTTGGTTTTAGGGGTGAAGAATAGGTTATGCCTCTTACCCTGTCCTATTTCTTAATTGCTTTTTTTACAGGATTTTATTTTGCAGCTTTGCTGATCACAGCCTATATTTCAAAGGCAACTGGACAGGGATTTTTTTAATCAAATACGTGTATATTTCTCTTTATCCACTCCTCTCTTGGGCATGCTTTTCTGCAGATGAAGAGCTACCTGGAAAGAGTTCAGTATCCTTGTGTGCCATCATAAAGGTTTGATATTTTCCCATAATGTATTTGAAACGTGAAACAGCATTCGTGTTGCAAAACAAGGAAGTAGCCTTGCTGCCATGACCTGTTGAACTGCTTTGAATATGTTGGGTACCTTTTTGAGACTGACTCTTCCTCACAGGAAATGGAAATTGATTCCATTTTTTGCATATATTTCATTGGTTTGTTTCCTTACAAAGACCAAGGAATAAAATATTTTTCCCTCTAGTGAACTCTGAGCTTTCTGGCTTTGCGGGATCTTCTTTACCATGCCCAAAGCAATTATTTTCTGAACTGCTTTTGCTTTTGTCTCAACTTTACAAGAACAGAAATTGTGCTAAACCCTGAGCTGTGGCTGCTTTGGGATCTTTGAGTCCCTTTCCTTCAATAGTTGCAGTGTTTTCATTTTAAGAAAATACTTATTTTCCATGAAAACATATTTTAACTCTGAAAAGTGTTGTTTTTCATGTTTACTTCATTACTTACTGTTCTAACACAAAAACTTTTGGAAGTTACATGGTTTTTGTTCACTCAAAGTGTAAGTTTCTGTGCTCCCTTCCATAGGGATTAACTATCTATCATAGCTCCAGATCTGGCATCTTTTTCTCTGCTGAACTACACAGTGAGACATACAGAATGTCATAAAGTGAATTCATTATCCTACACCCAATAAAATTGTTTTGGCCTAGTGACTATTTTTGGTTTAGCAAATGCTGATTTCTCATGAAAAATTAACTCTTTGAAGGCTAAAAAAATTATCCTAGATATGTTCTCTCCTTTCAAAATCTTGACTTTTATCAGGTGAGTTAAAACAATCAAATATACAAATCTCCTTGTGGGAAATCTGATGCTTTCATCTTGCTTTTATGTGGTCACAAAATTCTCCTATTTTATCTCTATGAGGGAACAGAATACTCCAATGCCAATACTACAATTACACATTTAACAGCTTCTGCTCAAGTTAACAAAAGGCTGCTTAAGAACAAATTCTCATCAAAAATAAAGGTTGTTGTGTTTGGGTTTTTTTTTGTTTTTCTTGACTGTTACTACTTATGGTCTGAGACTGAAACACTGCCTTAACCTTTCCCATTTCTCTTCCACAGTACAAGAGCATTTCAGCTCTGGTGGGAGTTTCAACAGCTTCAATCAACATCTGTTCCCCCCATCACCCACTCAGAGCCAAGTCATCCCACACCCATTGTCTGAGGGATAGTTCACCAGCACCAGCTTTCTGTTGTGAACCAGCTGGTTTGAAAAGCTCCATGCCAGGTCCCTTGAGCAATACAATCCTCCAATAGAGGATGAGTTAATATTTTGCTACAAAACTTTCTGGTCATTTCAATATTTCAGGGGAAATGTACTTATTTAACAATTATACAATGCATTTGGTCTGCAAAACCATTTACAAAAAGTGGCTGGAGATGTGTATGCATCATCCCTGTTGTAGATAGGTTAAAAAACCCACGGAGATGGGATGTGCCCTATCTGGGATCACACTTAGCCTTGTACAAGCTGACAGAAAGGAGAAACTACTTTGTCCACGGCATTAACTATCACAAGATGCTCAAGTTAGTTTTTACTCTCAGGGCAGTGAAATTATCCCACATCCACAGTGATATATGTTTTTGGGTTTTTTTGCCAGGCTATAATCCCTGGGTGCTCATCCCAAGCTTTGTACTGCTCAGTTATGTCAGTTTGGGGTCTGTATGAAGTAGACAGGGGAATGGCTTATAAAGCATTTTTTTCCTGGTTTCTTTATTTGTTTCACTACTCTGCCAAAGAAAAATATTTGCACTCTGAGAAACATTTGGACTGGGTAAACAGATCCAGTGCTGGGAGAATGGGTAAGGTGCCAATTTCTCTGGAAGAAACATTTGTCATAGAATCATTTGTGTTGGAAAATATATCTAAGATTATTCATCCCAAGCAGGACACTAGGCTCAATCACAAAAAACACAATCAACACACAAGAAGAAAGCCACTACTGAGGTTTACGAAACACTAGACAAAACTGATTGTGACAATAGACCCCAAATAAGTTCAGCAATATTCACCAATATATAGTGGCAAGCTCCCAAAATGGGAGTAGTTGTGCACATGAACAGCACTGCTGCTAGAACACGAACAAATTTCTATTGCAGCACATTGACAGCATTTTGGGATGACATATGTGTGAGATTTGTTTATGTGTTGGCCTGTTGAAAACAAAAAGCACACAATGGGAGTTAAGTGAAAATTTTTGATCTTTGAAGGGGAGTGTTGGTGTTTTCATGAGATCACTTCAAGGGTAAAGAGCAAAAGAGCAAAAGAACTTGCTTCTTCCCCATAGCCCATATTCAAGTGCCAGGAGTATCATCAGAGATCTTATTCTATCCATCACACAAACTCTGCATTTCCAGGGGATGGAGCACTGCTAAGCATGAATCAGTTGTGCAGTATCTCTCACAAAGTCTGACTGGTGCATCAGTTGCCAAGATCTCTACGCAATTTTCTCCTAAGAGAAAACAAGTCTGAATTATGCTCAGCCCCCAGGCAGTAGGTTCCCTCCTTATAATTTACCAAAAATCAGATGTGAACTTTTTTTTTTCCACCAAAACCACATACATTCAGGCTCCTTCCCTTTAATTGACCAAGAAGATGTCTCTAAATGTGTCTCTGCTGAAAGTTTGCCTGTCTTAGACTGCCCAAGACAAAATTTTACAGGGAATGTAAGGAACTTTCTTGTCCTCTCCTTTAGGAAGCAGGCAGGCCATTAGATGGTTTCACATCAAAAAGGTTAGCAGCTCAACAGGTCTACCCTTGTCAACAGCTGTCAGCACATAATTTTCGAAATAGACAAAATTAAGTTGAAAACTAAAAATAAATCCATTTTAAAAAGTTTTTCTCTGCAGAGCTGTTAAGGAAAGAAATTTAATTTTACAAATGCCTCTCATTTATTAATTAACTCATTATGTATCAAGTAATGTTGAAATGGCAGTAGTTAAGGCCTTGCTCTCAAGTCTAAACAACAGCAGAGACAAAAGGATGTTTTTCCCTTATGATCCATCAGCATCATTACAAGAGCCTCAGTCTCTGCAGAAAAACAGGATAACTATTCAAGCAATATTTTTCCTATTTAAATGTTATCCTAAATCAACACACTCATTTTGGACTCTTGACTCAGCTTATTTCTCAGTATTAACTATCATTGCAATACGTACTAGAAAGTGTGTAATATCTAGCATTATATTCTATTTTGGAAGTTCTATTCCCTGTTTCCCTAACTGTTTGTCAAAACATTTTTCTTTTCTATTTTGAATAGTAAAAATCAAAATTCTTCTTCAGCTGGATACTGATGCAAAAATGCAATTTAGAAGTTCACCTTGCTTTTCAAACCAGCCCATAGCATTGGCTCAGCATTCCTAACTTATATCAATCCACGTCTTCTCTCTCACCTAAAATTACAGATTTGCCAATGTATTGCTGCTTAAAAGGAAAAATAGAAGTTTAATATACTTATGTGGCATGCAGTCAATTCTGAGAATTGCCAGATGCCTCCAGCTCCACAAGTACACCTATGGTAGCACTGAAGGTATTTTTCAGTATCACAAGCCAAAGACCAGAAAAACATCAGAAAGTACCATGGTATTATATTTTAATTTATTGAAGGAATTTCAAGTATCTCTGTAGCACAGGAGTTTTCCAGCTTACATCTTGCACTAAGCCTGATCTCTTGGGCTGGTTTTTGTTCGTGCCTACTGAATGCAGCAGGTGATCACACAGGATTTTGTTTATTTGGGGGCCAAAGAAGGGTCTCTGGATTCTCTCTGGGGAGCATTTCAGGTGTTATGTGGTGGCACAGATGGAACTGCCAGACAGTGGAGAGGAAAGAATTTTTAATTTCAGCTCTGAAGTCATAGAAAAAAATGTGAAGAAGGAGATAAGAACTACTGAATATTGGTGCAAACTATAGAGGAAATGATGCATACTTTGTGTGGAATTGTGGATCTCTCTTCCTGCAAAAGCAACAACAAGAGGGATCCCACATCTTGCAACCCCACCACCCCCATGCTTTTCAGAGAGCAAATGGACACAAACAAAAAGTGCTGTGTTGGTAAAGGACATTTGGAACTCCACAGCAGCAGGTGACAATGTGTTACTGGGGAGATTAATTACTTCTCATGCTTCCAGAAAGTCCATTAAGAAATCTAATCTACAAAACAGGCTCTCCTACACACATTACTTATCCATTAACATTCTGAAAGCAATTAGCAATTAAGCACAACAGGTGATAGCGTGTGCAATCCCTGTGAAGTAGTGGGAGAGAGATTTCCATAATATTTTCACATTGAAGTAGAAGCAGCATAGCAACAAAAGGTGCAGCAGCAAGCACTTCATTTGTATAGTCTGGCCAGGAGAGCTACACGGCAACAGTTTGAAAAAAATGAACCACTGTATCTAAATAATATCTGAGTTTCATTTCATTAGATTTTCCCTCCTTGCCACTTACATTTTCCATGATACTGATCTGTATTTTTCCCTATCTCTGGCCTTGTCCTCTTTCTGCCACCATTTCTCCTGCCCTTAACTTCTTTTAATCTTTTTGGTGTGTTTAGTGGTACTGCATTGATCAGCATTTTTTTACATTGCTCCTGTCTATGGTACAGTCATTTGCCACCATTTGTGTTGGGAAGATATTGTTCCTTTCTCCTTCTGGGACTTTAATCCTGATTTTTTTTTTTCTCATTGGCCTACCCAAACTTAACTGAATCACACTCCGTGGGTGGTTTTTTCATCCTGTGAAACATCAGGGGAATACTGTGAGACCTTTTAGCAGCAGAGAAAGGTAAAATAGTGCAGAAATATGTTTCTGGCTGAGAATTTTCCTTCAAAGAACTCTCGCATCATCTCACTGTATTTTTGGCTCCATCCACCTCCTGTGCAGGATTTATAAGGCTGTCTGATCTGACCCTTTTTCAGAGGTCTATAGCTTTGGCTGGCATCTAATTTGACATGGACAACAATCCCCTGACATCTCTTTAGCATAATTATACATCATGAAATGCATTAAGGATTTTCATTTGGGGCAGCTGAGTCTCCACCACCATTCATGATTTGGCATCTCGTTGCAGCTTGTCAACAGGGCCACCAATTAGGGTGAAATTAGGGTGATGGTGGGGTTTATAATGTGTATGTAACAGCTGTCCAGCAAAAACTATAAAGTCACCAGCAAATTTGTCTATAGCAAGGAAATCTAAATGGGTCAAAATCTAATGGGTGAAATCTAATTTTAGTCAATACATCCATATCATGGACTTGATTTAGACATTTAAATGAAAGCTTTGCTTCCTACTGTTAATATCCATGCAGTGTATCTTCTGTGTTGAGGATTTTTTTTCTTCACTCTTATTTAATTTTCCCTCCCTTACCCATTTCACTTTTAATTCTGTGTTCACCTGATTCAAAAACATTGTTATATTTCTTTAATCTCTGTCTTTTACTCAATTTTCATTCCTTTCTATCCTCTAGCACTCCTTTTCACACACTGGTGATTTAGTTGAAAACAAAGCAAATGGAATTAAGAGGCACAACTTATGTGGATTGAGAATATTCAGATCTAGACTTTACAATCCATTATTTCAGATGATTCAGAAATAATACAGTTTATCCTACTGCAACATTTAGTATGAATGAGATAGACATCAATTCTTAGATAATTGCAATACTAGAAAGGACAGTAAGTACATGGAATAGGTTACAGGAGAGACTATTAGAGCAAGGTGAGATTAGTCACGCTATAATAGAATCATAGAGATGGAAAACATCTACATTATTCCCCAAGCCCCTCTACCTTGCCAAGACTGTGTACCAAAACACAGTCTCAAGTTCTCTGTTGAGTCTAATTTGACGGGTGCTGGTAGGCATTCACCAGTTTTCAGGGATTGCTCTTTACCCCTGGGGAGATCCCCTCTGCTTGCTGCTTTTGATGCACTAAGCATGGAGTCAGACAGCTGCACTTTCCTGAACAGAAAAACTCACACTGCATAATCAAAGTGATGGGCTCCTGAGAGAGGAGTGCTGAATAGTGAGATGGAGAGTGTGAAAGGAAACCTCACAGAATGGCCCTGATTAGAGAGCCCCTGATTAGAGAGCCCCAGCAAAGAGACCACTGCATCCCAGCCTGCAGACAGCAGACTCTGGAGTCAGCAGAAGGAGGTGAACGAGCTGCTGGATGTCTTGAGCAAGCTGCAGCTTCCATTAACTGTGACATAGCAGCAGAAGTAAGTGTGCCTGCATTCTCAGGACTCAATTAGCTTTAGCCATGCTTAATGAGGTAGGAATACTTTTGAGAATATGAGAGATGCTGAAACAGTAGAATCTCGGGAAAGAATCTGAAAGTTTTGCCTCTGGGTAAACTGAAAGAACTAGCTGGAAATGGAGAGGCAGTCTAGAAAGGAAAATAAGCAGTACAGATTAAACAGCATGTTTAACTCCTTGTCTGTAATTTACCTACAGGAGAAAACCAAGAAAGAGGCTTGTTAGAATAGAGTGAGCCTTGTCCTGCATCTAGCTAAGGAGAAAACTGATTATTATTATTATTATTATAGGCTATACATTATTTTCCCTTCTAAAGGCTCCAGTAAGACTATTTTTTTATATGGAAAAATGTCATGTGCATTTTTAAATAACACAGTATGTTATATAAATGTCCTGGAGTAATGTTGAAAGAAAGACAAGTAGAAAGAGGGATGAGAGCTGAAAGAAACTTGTAGTAAAGATGATGTGTCACATTCTTCAGTCACTCCAGTGAATATTTTGTGCTCAGGTGGATTTTCATTTCTGAGAGCACTGTGTGCAAAGCAAACACATCTTGACAATACAAAACTACACCAGACACTCCACTATCTGATCCAAATGTCCCAGAAAATTAGTTTTCAGACAACAAAACTGCTAAAATGTAAATAGAACTGTCCCACCTTGTGGCTTAATTCTGAAATCTCATTTTTCGAGATTAAACTGGGGCTAGCCTTGGTGACCAAGAGAGACAATTGTGGAATAACCAGATCACTGGTTGGAGCACAGTGATTCATTTCCATAATTGAGTTAGAGACTTTAGTGGTGCTTTACCTGACTTAAAGGAAGTCTGTAAGGTTGTCTTCTTTCTTGGATATATTCAAAAATTGGGTAGACACAGGCCAGATCCACCACTCTGGTTAATGATAGTCTGGGCAAGGGTCTCCTAAGTGCTATCCCACCTCAGCCATAAAGTGATGGAGAACAGCATTTTCTTTTAGTTGGAGATGTAGTTTTTGGGGAGATATTAAAACCAATTAATGATGAGGATTTACAGTATTAGTGGGAATTAGATACAGATTTTAAAATGCTTTGGAAAGATGTAAAAGTTATGCATTTAACTCCGGCAGGAGCAGGGTGGGGAGAGTAATCTCTTGGAGGAAAATTAGGATCTCATAAATTAAGTTGCTGGCTGTGTCAGCCGACAAATTTGTTTCAAAAAATAAAGGGGTTGTTTGTTAATTAACAGTGCAAATTTATTTCTTTCTATCATTATTATGTGTTATTACTTATGTAATTGTTATTTTGTTGCTGTTACATTTAGTAATAATTACGTCTGTACATAATGCATTTTATATACAATCATACATATATTTATATATACACACATATAGTTATACATAATATCTATTTATAAATTAAATTTATATGTAACAGATTTAATAAAAGCTAAATAATGTTATTATGTAATTGTTACTATTATGCTTAATTATTATGCGTTGCAGGGACATTTTGTTTAGGTTTTTTATCAAAACAATATTAAGCTCAGCTGACATATCCTTGAGAGGACTGTGTAGGAAATTCCCCATAATATGTTGGAGTTTATAAAGAGATTTCTGCAATGTCATGCTGCTGTTCTACCTGACAAATAGTTGGCTTTTATTTAATGATTTTTTTCCTAGCTACTGTTCTATGCAGAGCATAGATATTTCCATATTTCCATGGAATATCTACACTCAAAAAATATTTAGCCTATGATATCTGTAAGGTAAATGTTACTTTATAAATTGGAATATTTGTCACTCCATGGAGCTGTTTGCCCTTTCCCAGAAATATTTATGCAGCACAATGAGAGTATTTACCCTTCAATTTAATCAGCAAATATTTGTAGGCCACCATCTTTTACGTCCACCACCTGCTCTCAAGGCATCTCACTGCCAAATGATTTTCTTTCTCAGTTTCTTTTCACTTTTTTTAATGGTAAATTGTTTTCTTTGAGTTTTTCTGTATCTATTCCTGAAGTCTCTCTCCCATCTCATTAATCACCACATTTCTGGCAACATCAGACCAAGGAGCAGGGTCAGGTCTTCATATGCCTGAGGCAGAGCAACAACAGAATACATAGAAACATAGAATGGTTTGGGTTGGAAGGGACCTTAAAAATCACCCAGCTCCAACCCTCCAATACCATTGGCAGGGATACCTTCCACCATCCCAGGTTGCTCAGAGCCCCATCCAACCTGGCTTTGAACACTTCCAGGGATGGGGCAGTCACAGCTTCTCTGGGCAATGTGTGCCAGGGCCTCACCACCCCCACAGCAAAAAATTTCTTTCTAACATCTGATCTAAACCAACTCTCTTCAGTGTGAAGCCATTCCCCCTTGTCCTGTCACTCCAGGCCCGTGTAAAAAGTCCCACTTCATCTTTCTTGTAGGCTCCCTTCAGGTATGGGAAGGCTGCCATTAGTTGACACCTAAGCCTTACGCTTTTTCTTTTTGGCCACTCATCCTCCCATTTGTAAAGCACAAACTCACAAGCCAGGGCTAATTTGTAGCACACATCAGGCTCTGACACAATTTGGTATCTGATATCCCCCAAGCTCCTTTACACACTTAGGGTTTGTAGGTTATTCTTCCAACTGAAGAACTATAAGAAATTATTTTCCTCTTCAGATAAATTTTCTTTAAATTTCCTTTTTTAAAAAATCTCTCACTTTATTACCTTTCTTTATGTAGAGTAGAATCTTATGGTATAAGCTGATGTTTTGCTAAGCATACTTTTCGGTTTCACCTATATTTTAAAAAAAACACCATCTTAGTTTCTCTCAAATATTCTTAAGCATTACATCCACTTACTAAAAAATGCGGATAATACAACAAAAATTACAGGTAAGCACAACCCCCCAGAAACTATAATTGATTATTTACAAATTAAGTAAATGATGACATTAAAATGTTGCCAGGCTGGAGCCCTAAGTCCCTTAGCAGAGTCCCTTTTTCCCCAATTCTATCAAAAATTCTATCAAAAAAGAAGGTGATTTATAAACTGAAGGACTCCTTTCACTTTTCATCAGAACAGTAATCTTTGTGCTTTTTTAAACTTTCTGCTTCCTTGCTACAAAAGGAAGCTCTCTTCTGCAATGTCCATTGTTGATCTGAGTCACATCTAAAGGTTTTCACTGAATAGGCAGTGTTCTAAGCCTAGATCAATTCAAATTTAAATAGAAAACTCTTACATCAAACCCCATGCTTTCTATTGTTGTCTGACATTATATTCGTAATGAAATTGCCAATTCAGGAAATATTTGCTATGTGGATAAGCAATCCATTGATCCCAGAACTATTTGTGTGTGCACAACAGCAGGAGCCACAGCATTTCACAATTTCTTAGAAGTACACTCAGACTAAGAACCAACCCCAAACTCTTTATACCCCCCACAGCTGTGGCTGACCATGTTGGACATGCTGGTGGATTTAGCCTCTGTTCCCTGTTAGGGACATGAATCTGCTCATGGGAGGTTGCAGGTCAGAACCAGGGGAGAATTTGGGGCTGACTCCTGGAGAGAAGCTCACAGTGGTGAATAAGTTGCTGGCAGGGAAAGAGGAACATCCATGTGCCAATCCTACCCAGCTAATGCTTCAGATGCTGGGGTGAAGGAGTGTTTGGGCAGGTAAGGGAGTGAAAAGCAAAATTTCCTAATGCCATCAGCTGGAGACATTGAAAAGGGTCTGATCATGGTTAGGTGCATGTAATTGCAGTGATCTTAAAGCTTTTTCTTCTCTGAGTCACCCGTGGTGGCTGGATGGATGGGCACTGAGCTGTGGAGTTCACAGGGGGTGTGGGGATAGATGAGAGGTAGAAATTTCCTATACAGTGTTCACAAAGGAAGAACCACATCCAAGTTATATTCACATTTAGCAGTTCTTGTTCCCTTATACAGGAAAACAATTTCCAGAAAATATTGAATTTCTTTCCTTCTGCTCAAAATATTATTTTCTCTTTTTTTTTTTCCTTTTAATTCTTTTTTTTTCTTTTTTTTCCCTCTAAAATTTAATCCAGACCCCATCGAATGTAGCCCTCATGACAGATTAGAGGGTACCTCTGGCACCCTGCTGCATCATTCAGAGAGGTGTGTGCAGAAGCACATTTCTTAGCTGCCAAGCCCTCTAGAGGAAATCCTGTTCTCTAAGAGAGGAGAAGGGAGGAGACAAGGCTGTGCTCTTTTGGATGTCTTTGCAGAACACTGCAACTTTCAGCCTTCACTGCAAGGGAGCCAAGCAGTCACTCGTGTTCTGTAGCTGGGAGGCTTTTCTGGGAGACCCACAAAAGAGATTTCTCAGAAGTACTTTTTGTCTTCTGTTTAGAAAGTAAAATAGAAAAGAACTCCTAGAACCAAAAATTGGCTAAAACATGGCTAGAATGAGATAAAATGTGGCAACACCTTTGAGGCAAAATTCAACACAGACAGCATAACCATTCTTTTTATCTCGCTCAAATAACATAATTTTAACTGGTTTCAAAGAGTAAGATGAGCTCCAACAGCCTAGGAATTCTGTTCCATCTTGCTTTTCTGTCCTGACTATTGACAAATATCTCAGCAGTTCTGGACTGAACAAATACAAATATATCAAAGTAACATTATCTAATTAAAATGTTCCTCTTTCAGAAATTCTCTAGATTTTTTTTTCCATTTTTTCCTAAGCATCCTTACCAAAACAATCTCCTGACTGAGTTGTGGTCATTTGCACTGGAAATACAGCATCTTCTCTGGTTGGAGCTAAGCTTATTAAAAATATATATATAAATATAAATAGCACACTCCAAAAAGGCTGCCAAATTTTTAGCAAAATACATTTGCATGGATTTCTTCCCAGAGTAGAAATTCCTCTTTTTTCAATTGTGTGCAATTTATGACCACTCTGAAAATATGAGCCATGTTCTCTCCTGTTTTTATACAGCATAAGCTTCAGTGAAATCAAATTACACTGATGTAAAACCATTGTAAATGAGATCAGAATCACAATCTGCCTCACCCAAGACAAAACTGCTTCGTGGCTAAATAATTTCATTTTGTGATTAATTTAATATTAGTGATGGAGTCCAAATGTGTTCTGTAAACTGCTTTATGAATAGAATTTCATTCTCTGAAGTCAGTGAAATACAAATGAAAAAACATTCTATTATCAAAGGTGCCATGTTTTTTGTGAAATTACTCCTTTTATAAAAAAAATTTCTTATTCTTCCTGAAACACAAACATTGACTCTTAGAGATTCTTTCACTGAAGATGTTGGATTTGGTTTGTTTGGGGTTTTTTGACCCTAGAAAGACAGTTTCTTTACTTAGCTGGTAAATTACTGCTGAATATATTCACGTTGTTGCTGACTCTTAGCTAACATCTAAGTTTGTTTTACCAGGAAACCAGTTCATATCCATAGCTTGATTTGTTACTTTTATAATTAGCCAGCTAAACTAACTGTTTATAAACTTGTATCAGCACAAAGAAAGTCTACTTGGATTCAGAAGGACATGATGTGTCCTGCATTTGCAGAATATTAATTGTGACTGGAATAAATATTGATTATGCCCTTTGTAAAATGACCGATAAACATTTCAGTATTCTTTAAACACAAGCTGTTTGTTTCTGATAGATTGCTGTACTTTCCCTGAGGAAAAGCAGGGGAAAAAAGTTGGAGAACACTGCATTAGATGTGGGAAAAATACTCAACAAATGATCTTGTTAACAGAAAATTGTGCAACCTTTACAAAATTTTAATTAGAGTCCTAATTTTATTCATTCCAAGTCTACTGGTGTGAAAAAAGAGAGCTGTACTGGAGGATGTTTCATAAACTCTAAGTTGAAGATCACATACTGTTGTACAGCAATTATTTCATCACAAATTAATATAATGCTCAGATCTGATATTGAACTGAGAAAACAGCTCTTAATAATCTAACTTCTGCTGTTCATAAGGCTGAGACAAAAAAAAAATTCTTGTCTTTTGTTTTGTCCTGATGCAAATATAAGCATAATATATCCCCAGTCTTTTCTAAAAACCCATTATTCATCCAGGTTTTGGCTCCTGAAAATCACCAAATTCTGGACTTTTTAATGCAGAGAGAGAGCACAGACTTGCAGTAGAATGAAGATATTATCTCTCTTCTGATATTTTACTTATTTTGCATCTTAATTTATGATGTTATAACTCCTTCTAAGCTGCCAAGCTACTCAGATCAATGTCACCAATGTTCAAACCTTGTTTCCTTCCTCCAGTATTCTTCATAAGGATTATGGCATTTAAAAGGGGAAAAAAAACCCCCTTCCTCTATTCTCAGTCTCTTACGTTGTCCATCTTTTAATGTCCTCTGATTTGATTTTGAGACATGTAGTTGCCTTCCTTGTTGGGCTCCCTTAAATGATCATAATTTTTCCTTTCAGGGAACAAAGTTTAGATCTCAGGATGCTCTCATACTCATTCAAGCAGCTCATTCACTATTTCCACCTCGGAGCATTTAGATTTTATTTCTGGTTGACAAGCTCCCTGCCTGAGCACACTTTGTCAGAGACATCAGGGTACAGCAGCTCTTCAAGCCTCCCCAGTTGTCTGCAGATGTCATTTCCAGGACCTTGGTTACATTCTACCTTTCATAACATCTCCTGGATAAAATATAATCTGACATATAGCCTGAGATGAAAAGGTTAATTGAGTCTTTATGATTGATTCTGTAATTATGTTCACAGCTCAAGAATATTGGATCTAAAGACACATAATTATGTATTCCTGGCCACTGAAGCTGGGGCAAATTTTATAACTACCACTTAGCCAGGTCATATTGATAGAAATTTGCATAAGGAAGTTTTTTGTTTGGTTGGGTTTTTTTTAATCCTTACACCCTATAAAAATGGCACCAAATGGAAATCAATATCTTCATTAGTGGTGCTACTCCTCAGTGGTATTCTGCTTTACTGAGGAAGGACAGGTGAGGAAGGACAGTCCCCTGGATGTGTGCATAAGGGTTACAGTGTGTTGATTCTGTTAAACTCACTGCAAAGGGACAATCCTCCCTGCAGGAGCTGCTTTGGCTGAGGCTGCTCCCACCACTGGACATGATTTCTTTGTTAACCAGACAGCCCAGCCAATATTACATTAGTTCCTGTGAGCAAAGATGTTTTCTTATTCTGTCATTCATAACTTAACATTCTGGATGGCAGATTTGCTGAACTCCAGATAAATAAAACAAGACTAAGCTATTGCTTGCTCTTACTTTCACCAGAATATATCCTGGTTATCTGCAGAGGCCTCTCACCTGGATTTACACAGAAGAATCAAGAGCAAGAAGTATTTGTAGTCTGAGAAAAGACTCAGCAAGGTAGCCATCCAATATCTTCACCTACATGAGAGAGAGCAAACTGTGTTCCACTTTGTACCAGGAGATTCTGTTCCCTGCACGTAAATAAGAAGTAGGCATGGTGTTTTCTAGGCACAAAATACCAGCTACTCTTCCTGTTAAACAAAACCATTTCTGGCAAGGAAAACAGATGTTTTGTTGCCTCTTGTCTCATAACATCAGAAGAGAGAGAACAAGAAAGCAAAGGAGATGGAATAAATGAGAGTGAGCTGCCTTTCACGTCTCAGAAGGTCCTCACAGGAATCAGCGTCCAGAAGAAGTATCTGTAAAATGAAAAAGCTTGGTTTGTATTTTGCCTCAAGGTTCATTGTGCCTGGCTCTGCAGCCATTCTGGGCAGAGAAGAGTAAAGGTCACTTAGATGTCCAGTTGGATGAAAACTGACTCATATCTTCAACTTCACGTTTTTGCTCAACATTCTCTTGTAACAGAAGCCTCAGAGAGACCTCCACGGGCAGCTCCCTGTTACAGCTGAGCATGTGCAGCCCTCCCACCTGGCCCTCTCTGGCAGCACCAAATATATTCCTCTAACTGGATGACTGAACAAATTAATCTATCAAAGAGGTAATATCTTATGAAAAAGGGAGAATGTCTCAGAGGGGGACCAATAATTGGGACTAGTGCATGCAGGAGCTAAAGCACAGTCTGAAGCTAATGTTAAAAACCCAGCATTTTTAATCTGTCACTGACATTTAAATCAGAAAATCCAAAATCTGTGTAGTGCCCAGTGAAACAGCAAGCTTAAAAATAGCTTTAAGTGGCAGAATAGCCAATTAGCCTTGAATAATGTGCACTGAGCAAAGCACAAAACCCCTGTGTGCTTCCCTAGTGGAGCTGGCTGAGGCCACCTGGGGTAGTTTGCTGTCTCCAATGGTACCTAATGACCAGTGTTTCAAAGGAAGCTCAAAATTTCAGGAAGATACTAATTGCTCCTTGCTGGACCAAGAGCACAGCTGATACAGCTTCTGATCAGTTTATGCTTGGACTAGAAGCCCCTGCATGTTTTTCTTGGTCAGTGTAATTGCATTTTCTTCTCATGCTGAATACCTTTCTCTTTTAAAACAAAATCCAATACTGACAATGGTTGTTTATCATCATCTTGAGTTTACTTTAAAAAAAGCTATAATCCCATTTTTCTTTAAAAACAACCCCGAAACAGCAGTGGTCCAGTTGCACAGGACCACTTACAAGTAAGAGATTTTTTCACACACATGAATGAATTCTGCAAACACTAACAGAACTGTGAACAACTGCCCAAAATATTAAACTTACAGGAAGCTTGGTCATTCTCTTTTTTGATTTTTTTTTTTTCCACAGGGACAAGAAATTACTGGAAAAAAAATACCTGGTTGTAAAGGCTTAGGTTAGAAGAGGGCAGTACTCAAAATTTTTCAGCTCCACATCACAGGCTTAGGTATGGCTTAGGTTAAAGGCAGCCTAGAAAACTTTCCTTACTTGGTTCCTGAATTCAATCCATTCCAGGATGAATATCATTAAAAAATAATATTGCTCTCAATTGATCTTAGCTCTCTCATACACATAAAAATGAAAACATTTCAAGAAGATTTGTTTTTATGACTTCAGGTAATCTTTTCAAAAGAAAATTAAAGACAATACAACTAGAAAGGTAATTTGCTGCTGTTTTCAGCTTGCTAAATGCTTAATCCTTGAAATTTGGATCCTTTCATGCAAGTACTTTATCCAAAGTTTCTTGTGGCACTGGAGACTGTGGAAATCTGACTTTTCCGAGGAAGACAGTGAGTGAAAATGGCACCTTCTCGTGGGAACTATCACTATCTGCATTCATTCCATTTAGGCAGCAAGGCATAAAGGTTTGAAAGACACAATTGCTCTGTGGAACTGCTTTAAGGAGAAGGGGACATTGCCCCTCTGCAGGTTTTATCACATCCATATGCAACTTTATTATACAACAATTTCCAAAGTGGAAAGACAAGAAAAGGGATGTCAAGAGGTTCCTTCTCTTCACTAACAATGTTAACAAGTATTCAAGGGTGTTTCATAAGTGTTCAGATGGGTTCTGAGGCTGACCATCAGCTGATAACAGCATCAACTTCCAGAAGCACAGCGTTGAAATTTTATTCTACAGAATTTTTTTTTGTGAGATAGGCTGAAGAGGAAAAAAGAAATGTGGAATAAAATATTTAAAATCTCTAGGAAAAACATCAAAGAGAAAGAAGAATTTGGCACTGAGATTGCTTCAGTCATGGATCTAAACTATGTTGTGGGAACAGCACGAAAGAGGGTTTGAGGGCTTTTTTAATTTAGATTTTTCACTGAAAAATAAATGTTCTTTTCAGAAGTTAGAAACTCTTCCCTCAAAAAATATTTCTTACATCCTAAAATAACCAGGTTGTATTTCTGATGGCAAAAGAAAGATATAGTGGTTTAAGCAGTCAAAAAGTTTTTTAGTGCTACCAAGGGAGAACATCTTCTTTGGAAGATAAAATATTTAAAAGGAGGGTTCATTTTTTTCTTCTTCCTAATAAATTTATCTATTCTATTCAAATTTCTGAAGAACAAAATATTTTTTCTTCTTAGAATAGCCATGAAAAATTAAAATCAGTGACAAGAAAATTATGAGGCAGGTTTAATGTGATGTCTGAAATTCCATTTTAAATCTACAGAGGCCAGAGTATTAGAATAAATAATCTGCTGCAGATTAGCCTAACTAAATAAAGAATGTACATTTTATGAAGTGGAAATGCTAATTTATTTGTAGGTTTTTTGCTTTGCAATCATAATTTTCAGTTGTCTAAAAGACTTGACAACACCTAATGAAAATGCAAAAAAATTGAAACAAATTAAATAACCAAATGAATTATTTTTTTTTAGACAGCTCGCAACTTTGTAGTAGTAGTCAGGTCTCAACTGCCAGCCAGCTAGAAAACTTTTTTCTTTTCATATCCTTCCTCCTTAAAAAGTAGTAATGAATCCCAGTATTTTCCATATTGGCCACCAACTTAAAAGGGAATAAAACAGTAGAGACAGACCAAGGAAGAGACAAGTAACTTGAGGATTTAAAAGGCAATGTGCCTCACTTAGGTCTCTTAGTGGAGGGGCGATCTTTCGTTTCTGAATTCTATTTGAAATTGTAAATCAAAAGTATCTTAGCAAGGATCTAGAAGATCTGCAAACATTTCATAGTGTTTTTTCAAAAGAGGTGTTAGAAAAAAGAATTAAATTAAATTTCTTCTATCATTTGAAGTCTCAACACAGAGAACAAAACTCCTAATTTCCATACACTGAGACAACAGTGGTGCAAATTTATTGAAGTTTATGCATAAACATGCATATGAATAACACACAGAGAACCTTCATGTGATTACAAACAGAAGACACATCTGAGATGTCTGCTAAAATTCCGTGTGGACTCAGCTGTGCTGCATCCACCAGCAAACACAAACTCCTTTAATCAACTGTAGGGAAAGGAGACACAGTTGTGGAAGCTGTGGAAAGCTTTCAAAAGAGGATAATGGCCTCCAGAAAGGAGTAGGAGGAAATGCTGGAACTATTGGATAGTGCAAGACACTGCTACACAAAAATCCTAGAAAAAGAGCATTCAAGCTGTGCAGTAACAATGGCACAAACAAGCCACAGAACGGGAATGTTTCTGAAAGTGGCCATAAGATTACAATTTAACTTCAACGTACCAAATGCAGGAAATTTCTTCAAAATAAAGGTGTTGTGTTTACAGATGGGAAGCATCCATGTTTGGGTCAAGTGTCCCTTTCAAATTCTGAGTCACTAAAATCAGAGAATATGTTTATATTTCCTCTCCAGACTACTAAGCAATAATACCAAATTTGGAGTTCTAAAATTTTTTTCCTATGTTCTCAGTTCTCTATATCCAATCTCTTCTCAAGATACACTGTTTTCCCCATTCCTCTGCTGTACTTTTTTCCTTGTTTTCAATTCCCTCCTTCTCTCCTTTCATTCCTCAATGCAGTCTGCACTAGAGATCACACCAAAGGCTCCAGGTCCTTTCTCTACCTCTCTGCTTTTTGCCCATTTTGTTCAGCTCAGTGCAGCTGCTTTGTTTCACGGACTGCAGCACATGTTGTGTTTGTACTTTGCTAAATCCACAGGACTCCTGATTCAGTTGAGCTCCCTGATATTTGAGTGTGAATAATAGATAGTGGTGCAGTGGCTGGAAGTGCCAGCTTCAATCCATGTGCACAGGGGCAGAATCAAAAGGAAATGCCTCAAATCTGAACCAGCACAATCTCAGAGTTCCTCCCTGCTCCAGGTGGGGGATTTTTGTAGAGCAGAACACGGGAGCCAGCAGCACCTTCCCTTTTCCCACACCACATTTGCAACAGTGGGCAGTATTACCACTGGTCACCCTGGGGTTTTGCTTTTCTTTCTTTTTACTTCCTCTGATAAGTGATTACTTTTTAACCAGTTTCTAGAAGAGTGAGGACAGTAGACAGAAAGTGGTAAGGAACCAGGTGTCCTGCTGCTTTCCCTCCATGCCTCCCTCTCTCCCACTGAACTCCAGCAGCCATCTTTTACTGACTGCATCATGCTTCCAGCTGAGATTCATAGGATCTGCTAATTAATGCTGCCTAAGTCTTAATAGCTATTTGATAATCCCCAAGCATAGGATGTATTATCATTAGCATTACTGAAAATCTAGCTCCTATTATTTGTATTAATGGTTTTTTTGCAAACTCTATGCTGCAATTTATGATGAAGTTAATCATAAATTATGACTTAAATTATTCACTCTACTGTTAAAGAAATGCACAGCAGAAGCATCCTGCAAATAGAATTAACGTACACACTTAGAACTTTCATGAGGCTCAAGGAACAGAATCACATACTAGAATTTCATGTATTAGAATCAGAGAATCCTTTTCAACCATCCCATCCCTTTCTCCCCCCTATAAAAAGTATCCAACAAAGCCACAAACAAACCCAAAACCACAGATGACAGAAGAGATAAGGGATGAGGGATTAATAGAGTTTCTCTAGACCCTGGGATTAACTCCACCTAGGAGAGATCAAGTTCAGAATTTTTTTTTCCTCTGAGTTGTAGCTGATATCAGAATTCTATTCTATATAAAATAGATTACATATAAATTTCCATGTTCTCATCAGCATATGAAGCACGTAGAACTAAAGTAAAAAACCACTAAGCATCTTTGCAATTAATTCAAGGTGGAATTCTTTTGTTATTACAGACACATGTATAAGTATCTCTGTTTCATATATATATTTACTAGAGAGGATGAAGCAGGCAGAGTTGGAATGAATGACAAGCAGCTGATTTGCTCCATAAGGGAATGTGTCTCTAAGTCCAAGAGTATTCTGTATATGCAAGGCAAGGACATAGTAGAAACCAAGAGAAAACTTATCTTTAAACTGTGTTGAGGCAAGTGTATCTTTGGCAATAAACTGGTTTAGAGCTGATTTATGAGTTCTACTGAAACAGATAACCAGCAGATTACAAATATTCATGATTTTTACACAGCTTTGTTTAGCTGCATCCCATCTCCTTTAAATTCAGTTTCAGGATGATTCTAATTCAATTACTGCAGAAGCAGCAACACTGATAATACTGATAATAAGTATGTCTGATAAAAATGTATTTCACAGTCACAGGGGAGGCTTATTTCCAGGACTCACTGATTCAGTCAGGATATGAAAAACAAATCATATTACATTTATTTTTTTAATCAAACCTAGGTGACATAAATCAAGTGTGAGATTATGATTGTGGAACCATCACAGTGAAATGTGTAAATGACTTTCAGCAGTCTATTTAAAAAAGTAGAACAGGTTTATAACAAATAATTAAAACCTGAAACAAACAAAAACAAACATCACAAGAACAAAAAAAAAAGAAAAAATACCCCATACAAACTGGAAGAGTACAGGTTTGAACACATGAAAAAAAAAAAAGTAACACTGAATAAATTCTCATACATTTAAGGGGTTTTGAAGCCTAGTCTAAAAAGTAAAGAAAGAAACACCCCTGTTTTGTTTAGAGATACTCAGTCCAAAATACTTGAAACAAATTAAATTTGCAAAACAATATGAACTAATCAAGGTCTGCTTTCCTCAAGTATGAGTGAAATAATAAAAAACAATCAAAAAAGAATAAGAATAAATATAAACCCTGGTCAGAAAAACAACCCTCTTATTAACCTAGCCTTAAGAAAGTTAACGGTTAATAATAGCAGAAAGAAAGTGTAGCAGAGATGGAGAGGTGGAAACTTTAAAAAGAGCAAAGTGGGAAGGCAAAAATCCCACCAACACCCCTGGCTCAGATTTGGAAGAGTCTGTGCTGGGCAAAGGTCTGCTTGACCCTGGTGTATTGTTAATGTGGATTTGTTTTATTTAGAATGGTCCCAATGTCTGTACCTCTGCCATGGCCATGACTCCTGCAGATCTAAAAACACTGTTCCTGTCCTCTACTGAAATCTGTTTCTATAAGATGGGATATTTAAACAAACCATACATTCTTTTGGGATCCCATCTTGTTTCTACTAAGATGGGATCCCAAAGGACATCTCTGTTGGCATGGCTGCATAATGCCAGATCCACTCAGACACCAATGAGGAGTGGTTCATTTGGATGTGGTCTTTGCAGTTTATATGATGTAGAGCTCTTCCAGGCCATGAGATGCCAGATTTTCATGAGAATGAGAAGGGAGATATTTGTGCTGAGAGAGGATGATATAATCATTTGATAGGAGTAATTGCTTCGTTCAAGTTGCTGATGCAGTACTTTCAGCAGGACTACAGAATGAACCGTGTGAACTGCTTGCAGCAATAGCACAGCCAAATCTGTCCTTTTACTCTGTATGAATATCCACAGCTTGTCCAGGCTAAGGGAGGGACACTTAAAATGCTGGGGTGTATAAAAATATTCACTTAAAGCAAGCATGTGTAGGTTCAACTGTTGACATTCTGAATTGTATGCCGTGAGTCTAATTTGACTTGAAAACATTCATATAGATGGCCTTGGGAGCTGCATTAAACCATCTGCATGAGTGTCAGGACTTATATGTTCTATTGCATATATTTTCCCTACATATGTGCATTTAAAGAAATTTCGGAAAAAGATTTTCACATACTTCGTGGTGCCAGTACTGAAGAATAATAATAGGCAACATTTATATGCCAAGCCAAAGCATCAAAAATTTTATCTGCCTCAAGGGTGTGTCTTTGAAGGTGTCAGAGACATTAAGAACAAAGAAAATAGAAGTGATATGCCAGATGCACACATCTGCATCAGTTCAAACCCAATCCCCAGTCCCCAAAGCTGTCAAGCACAACTTGCAGGAGGAAAAAGGTATTATTTATTTTTTAATCATCTGCCTAAGTACAGAAAGCTTGGAAAGGGCTCTGGGGAAAGCTTCTTGTGGTTGAAGAATGTTCTACTCTTCCTTACCATGCTCCAAGCTAATTATTTCCTTTCTGTTTCCCATCAGCCTTTTTCTGCATGGCTGTAGCTCACAAGTTCTTGTGGTTTCAGCGGTTTCCCAGACTCAGGGATTCCAAAGGGGCACCAGACTCTGCATGAGAGTGTAGTCATACCTTTATTCCTGACATAGCAGGGAATGAGCATCTGTGGAAAATGGATTTGTAGAGAATTCTCAAAGTCTGACATGAAAGCTCATTATGTGGATTTGTATGCAAACCTTGAGATAAGAAATGCTGACTTAGAAATGCCATGGAATAGGATGGACATTGTTGAGAGGGAAATGGAACTAGAAACAAGTTTCAAAGGATGGCCTTCCAAATAAGACCAGACACTAGAACTATGAAAGGTGCATTGTGTTAGGACCCACGAGGGGTGATTTTAGATGATTGGCTTTAAGGCATGCACAGTATTGTGTGGCAAAAGCTGATAGGCCAAGAAATGCTTATAATGTATTGTAATTAGGAAATAGTTTGGCTTCTTACTGTGATGGTGTGAACTGTAACATCTGTATTGTCTCACCCTTCACAGGAGACTGAAAATGGAATAAAAGCTTTTAAAACGCCTCAGTTGCCCCATCTCTGGTTTAGAAAAAGGGCATAATCTGACAAGCATCCTGTAGAAAATACTTTTCTTCACCTAAAATCATAGGATAGATACGAACTAGGGGGAGGCTGTGGGAACAGCAGGGGAGGATCAAAGAGGGAATTCTGGCTGTTAGCAGGGCAATTAATTGGAGCTTCACTTGGGAAGTGCTGTCTTTTAAGCATTGCACTGATGTTGCATAAGGCCTGTGTCCACACACCATTCATCAAGGAAAGCCCTGGGGTACAGGGGAAAGTTCTGATGAGTTTTTTGTTCCACTGCATAAAACAGAACTGGTTTCTCTTCCTGTGGGGACAGAGTCACACCAGACATTGCAGAAGAAGGAACTGGCACTTGTTCCATCATGCTACAATACATCTGAGTTTGCACATAGCTAAGAGCTGAGCTAGGGGTCTACAGGAAAGAGAAAGGGCCATTTTAGGGAATAGTACCAGTAAACTGCTGGAAAATGCCCTAAATTACTATTACATAGTCCAATTTATTTATATGGTCATGTTTCATTGTATTGTTCCTTTGCAAGACTTATTAATTAGCACCAAAAATGTCCAATTATCACCCTTTTGCCTTTTCTAGGAATTAACCAACATTTCTGTGTGGATAGGAAAAATCAAGGGTTTTATTATTATTCAGTTTGTATGGTCTTGTTTATCACCTAATTCCACGCCATGGCAGCATCTATTGCAATTTGTACTTGATCTTCAGACAAAGTGGAACACTTATGTTCTCTGCCATGCCTCATGCTGTACATGTTAGGACTGAAGATGTGTTCAAAACAATAGAGTTGCTTAGACAGGGGAACTGGTCCTTTCCCTGTGGTACTCTGTGAGATCTGCTGTTGGCAGAAGACTTGAATTTTTAATATCTAATTCGTTACTCAAATAATACAATCTAATTAACCTATGCACACTTAATAAATTCTATTAATTATTTAATCAATATTCATTTTTCTTAAATACTGAAAATCGTTAAATAAAAACTGTCAATGAACCTAGATATATTTATAACTGATGCTTTTGCTTATTTCAGAGCTCTTAACTTCAGTAAATTACTGAAAGTTTCTCCAAACTTTTTTTTTTTATTTTGCTCCTGAAAAATGTTTTTGAAAGGAACTTTGTTTCCTGCCTGCAGGACAGAGGTTACACAAAAAGTTAAGACCTTCTTTTTGGCATCACTCTAGATATTCCTAATAGACTGACAGGAGACAACCCTCTACCTAATGGTCAGAAGAAAATATTTGTGATCATATGGATCTCCCTAACCCTCTGGCCTCACCCAAAGTCAAATGGAGCCTGTCTCTGATTAGGGACTATCTTCATCAAAGGTAGTCCACTGTCACTGTGGAAAGGTATATACAGATATGTAACTATTAAGAGTGTGAACATATATACAATTATATATTGTTCTATATTATAAAATGTATATAAATTCAAAAACACAGCAGCACATTCCATTTTTCAATTAAACCTCAGGCAGCATGGATTTACGTCCCTCTCCTTGCAGGAAATCACACACAGTGATGCCATGGGTGTTTCTCTCAGAACAGAAGAGCTCTCCTGCTGAGTCCCCCTCACCTCAGCTCTCCCTGCCTGAGCAGACTCATCCAGCACTGAGATCATTATTTCACCCACTGGCACCTCTGAAACCCTGACAATCAATGTTCTTTAAAAATTAAAATACAAGTTTCAAGCCAAAATATCTCAGCTGCTTCTTTGTGCTGCGATGTTAAGTACAAAGATCAAGCAATGGTTTTATGGTATCACAGAGAGCAGCCATGAACAAAGGGCAGCCCAGGCCAGAGCTGAACATCTTGTTTTAGGCAATCAAGGAAAGTTACAGGCAGCTCATGCCAGCTATTCGCAGTGCTGGATCACAACCTGAACACTGCCTCCACTCTCAGAGCTGACACTTTCCTTCAGAAGCACATGAAGGAATGGAAAGTTACACCATGTTCTTCTAAGCAAGACCTTCATTTCCTGGTCCATTTTTGACCAGCCACACAAGAAATATAAACTTCAGATTTATACAAAAAGCAGGGACTTTAGAAGTTTCTAAAGTGAGTATTCTTCAGCAGCAAAATTGTAATGCTATCTCTGAACCCCATCCAGGCCAGCACTGGGGTATCCTAATAAGGAGATTAGGAAAGATTCTGTGTGGATGTGGATTAGAGATGCTGGCTCAATTGTATTACACCAAGCTGTAAGAAACAGAGCTCAGAAACTCTTCAAGAGCAGGAGTCCAGTATTGTGAGAATGTGCCATGGTATTTGAGGAGGCATGAGGGAGAAGGCTTACAGAGATTAGTGAGAGGCAGCAGAGGAAAAGTGGGAAAAGACTCCAAGAGCTGAAGCATGATATAAGAACTCCAATACAAATCCTGCTGATCTGGAGTTTGTATGGCAGACAGAAGAGCACACGACACTGTCATGGCAAGCTGCTCTCCTGCTGGGCAGCTGTAGTCAGGAGTTGGTTGGGAGCTGAAGCAGGAGAATTAAAAAGCAAGGACACACTTCGTTAGCACAACAGAAACATTCTGGAGATACTGAACTCAAGTGTATATGTCTTCAAAGATGCTCTGAATATATTATTCTGCAAATAGGACTGATTTAATCCATTTCCCACATTCAGCCCAAACTGCAGTCATGATTTAGAACATTTCCCAAGAATTCTCACTTCCAGTACTAGAAGGCAGACAGACGCCAACCTACTGAAGTCTAGATAACACTATGCCCCATGCAGTGGAAAAAAGTAGAATAATAGATTAACAAATGAGTGCTATGAGGTGCATCATTTAATAAGTAAGGAAGAAAAAAAATCTATGAAGTGACTGTTCTCAGACACACCCAGGATAAATCAATTTAAACTTTGTACACTGCTCAGGCTATAGCTACAGAATTAATGTCCTGTGTAGCAACCAATATAATCTTTTTTAGTAATGCGCTGTGAAAAACCTGTTATCTTACCTATAATTCTTACTGGCCTGTTTCTATTTATTTCTTCAATGCCAGTGTCAGCAGGCAAGTGCAGTCTGCCATTAGCAACAGGGAAATATTTTCACCCACTTCAGAAAATATTATTTCACATGTGGGCCCTCATATGGGAGTTGATGTGGGGTTATTTTGACGGATGATCAGCAAACCAAAACACTGCAGTGAACAGACAACTGGAGGAAAAACACAAACCAGCCATTTCAGGAAAATGCAAGCTCTTAAACAATGAACACTGTCAGGGGACAGCAAAATCATGTACCTCACTCCTCTTAATATCCATTACAGTTGACTCTTGCTTTGTTACTACTCACTGCACTGCTTACACTTTTTGTTGGCATTACCCCAAAGTTTTACCCAAGCCAATTCCAGCACGTTGCACATTTTGGCACATCTTGGGCAGAAATAGCAGAGACAGTGGCCAGAGGCACAGCAGGAGGGGCACTTGCAGCAGGAACCTGCCCCATCCCTGTGGAATGACTGCTGGGGTGCATCCGTGTGCCAGGGGCAGAGTGATACACGTGTGTGCCAGCAGGCAGGTGGCAAAGGCTGCTCAAGTGGTTCCTTTGGAATGCTTGGGAGGGTGGGCACTCGGTATTCCCACCTGCCTCGTCAGCTGGGGGCCAGGGAGGGTTTTCTGGGACAGATGCCATGAGCACCAGGGATGTGGTTTTTTTAAGATTTTTATGGACTGAAAGTGTGGGGTTCAAAAAAGGTGCACGAATCATGGAAAATACCTGGAATTTTTAGTGGTCTTCTGAGAAAGAATTATTGTTAGCTCAGAGGTGAGATTACTGGGCTGGGGCTTGTTTGCTCTTTTCAATTGATGCGGAATGATGTTCCCCTAGGATAAACTGCATGAAATTTAATGCAAAGAACACCTACAGCTGCGGGCGCTTTGGAAAATCTCTAAGGATGGCCTGAAAACATGATGCTTTGTCTCTGCCACTTCCTTTTTCCCTTGGTAAGGTATTTTGGGTAAATAAATGAGGAGAGTTCATTAGCGTGCACTTGCTAAACAATTGTTAAGAAAATGCTCAAGGGCTTTGATTTATGATAATTTTCATTGGAACAACCTAGGGAACCTAATATATAAATCTTCAAGATTGTGCAGCTGACTTTCTTAGGGCTTAGGCAGATTAATAGATAATAGCGTTAATAACAAAACAAGGTAATGTCTTAACAGCTTTTGCCAAGATGTTTTTAGTTAATCTGAAAAGCAAGGTATGTCCAGATTTATGCCACTGCTGTGCAAAAGAGAAGCAAGAAAAAAAAAGACAGCTGCTTTCTGCTAAAAACACAGCAATATTCAATGAATGTTTCTTTAGGATATGCTGCAATATACCAAAAGAAAATGTTCTGGGGACAGGGCCAGGTTTGCACATTACAGATCTGCTTAAAAGGCAATCACAATCAGAGAATTCAACCCTTCTGTAAACTAAAACTGCTTATTCTTATATTTTTAAAATAACATATTCAAGTCATCTCCCTAGAGACCTTTCCTCACCCAGTTCAGACAGAGACAGCACTCAAGAGTACCATTTCCATTCTCAGAAATTTTAAGATAATTCCTTATGAGAGTACATGAGAAAGAGCCAAAGTATTTTTCTCCCTTTCAAAAGTGCTAGAATTGATAAGACCAGTTATCCTTCTCTTGTGCAACCTCACTCTTTTTACATCTGCAAGCTGTCAGCCAAAAAATGTCAGTTATTAAAGATATGAACACTTTAAAACATAACATGGACACAATTTATTGCATTTGCTGAAAGGATGTAATGAAATGTGATGCATGTATTGTGCAAATATTATCAAATTTCCAGCCAATACAGGAAAGCACCAGTGTCACAGAAGATGAATCTAAAACCCTGAGGAATTTCATATGACCTTTCTGGTTAATTTGATTTCCCTTTTTCCACCTTGGACACAGGGACGTTTTTCTCATTCTTGGTTTAAAAAAGAGACACCTTTCATTCAAACCTCAGTTTACTATCAAATGGTTATATATATGAGTTTCTTGATTTGTCCACAGCATCAGGCTACCCTTGCAGATAACTTCAGTGCTCAGTTTCAAGTGGAAGAGAAGATGAAAAATCTCATATGCGTTTATCTAGCCTATTTACACATCCCATGTGACGCCACATTGATGCTAAAAATCAGGTGACATTTTCCCCTGGTTGCTCCTACTGTAGAAATTCATTTCTGCTTGAAATAGAGGCAGAGGTACATTGAAATGATCTTATATCCGAATCCTCAACCCCCAAGCCAAAGCATATAAAAGGGATCAAAAACTTCTGGATCTTCTTTCATCTACATATCTTATTTCTTCAATCAAACAGACCAAGCTGTTTGAATCTTCTCTGTGACTTTGCCTGACTAATATATGACTCTGTAGAGTTTGATTTTTTTTGTTTTTGGGGTTTTTTTTCTGTTTTCCTCTTGCCTTTATATTAATGCTTTCAAAAGAAATAATATGTGTGAGACTGCTAATTTGACAGTTGACAAAAAACTACACCATCAATCTTCTTGGCCAAAAATAACCAGACTCCAAACTTTTAAGATTTTGAAATTAAGAAGACTCTTCCTCCTCCCTCAATAATAATAATTTTAAAAAACCTGAATCAGAACGGGGTAGAGGATACACAACGTCACCTGCTGCATGCTCCAGTTAAAGTTCTGTAATGCAAGCCCAAACAAAAAGGACCAGTAACTTGTTTACTCCTTTCCCAGTTTGTGCTCAAGGGACAGTTTATGCAGGGTGCAGTGTGTCTCTGAGAGAGCAAAAGCTCTCTCTGATGCATATTTTAGTGTGGCCACTGACACTGGATCCTGGAAGCAGTCCGTGGGAAGCAGATGGCAGGGCATTCATGGAAAACTGTTTTGAGTTGAAACTAATGTCCACAGGTCCCCTGCCTGGCCATCAACACAATCACCACCCTGTGCAGTTCCCTCTGCAGCCTCAAGAATTGTCCACATATTCCACAGAACCACAGACTGGGTCAGGTTGGAAGGGACCACAGTGGATTGTCTGGTCCAACCTCTCTGTTCAAGCAGGGTCATCCCAGAGCACATGGCACAGGATTGTGTCCAGACAATTCTCTCCCTCCAGCGAGGGAGCCTCCACAACCTCCCTGAGCAGCCTGTTCCAGTGCAGGGCCACCCACACAGTAAAGTTTTCCTCATGTTCAAGGGGAGCATCGTGATAATCAGTGTGTGCCCCTTTGCCTCTTAAGCTATTGCTCAGCACTGAGCATTGTTCTGTTATAGCTTTGGTTTTCCACCCATTTTAACCTCACCCAGTGAAAGTTTCATCAAAACCATATTTCTGTCTCTTAATTCATGTGAGATTTGCTTAAAACTTTAAGACACACGTCATCTGCTGCTTCTCTCCCACTGCCAAGCCTTATAACCACATTGTGGAAGAAAGCTAGATTAGTTTGATATGATTTGCTCTTGACAATTCCATGAACAGTTTCCTGCTATCACTCATAAATCCTTATCTGACTGAATTTAAACTGTTCCTGCTTTACACTAATTAATCTAGAATCTCCCTCAAAATCCACTTTTATTATTTCTTCCGCTTCTGTTCCCTGACACAGTGTCAGGCTAAATGTTTGATTTATACCAGAGTATCAGATTTCTTTTTCTTCAGAGAAGAATAATGCCTGCAGATCTCTTATTCACCATTCACTATAACAAGGGGAACAAACTGAATCTACCAGCTTTATTTAAGCAGCCTAACAAATCACTTCTTTGCAGACTGGCTATAGAATTTTTTGCCAGTGGAAGTTGTGAAGGCAGATACAAACAAGGTCTACAAAAAAGGTCTAGAAAAAAATCACAAACCGTGGCTCTACACACATAGAAGCAAAGTGATGAGGCAAATGATTGTTGGGAATGCTGTCAGGAAGAAAAGAAAAAAAAAGGTATTTGAAATTAGTAAATGAAAGAAAAGCATCTTTAACATTTCTGGTACAACAGAAGAGCAAAGGGAAAAGAAGTGAGCAAAAAGTGAGTGATTGCCTTTTGCACTGTTTCTTGTGGTCTTACAATAAAAAAATACCTACGGTGTAAGCATAACTCCAGCTTACCTAAAAGCAGCGGCCATCTGGGACTGAAAACACCAGGCAGATATCCAGTGAGGGGAGGGGAACTGCTTCTGCTCACAGGTCCAGGCTGTGGCTTTTGCACATGTGGTGTGTCCATGCAACATGCTCTGGAGTGCAAGTACAGCTGTCTGTGGGCACCATGGGCCAGCTCCATTGTGAGGAGACCCTGCCGAGAGGAGCCACAATCGTACATAACCACATCTCAAAATGCCTTCCTTTAATTACAAACATCTATTAATGCCTTCCTTTAATTAGAAACACCTGTTAGCAATGGGCAGCTACTGCACACACCTGCTGAAGGTGGGGAGCTGCTCAAACCAGTCTGCTCTGTCATTAATTCTCTGTGGGTTTCAGCTGTGACTTCTGTGTTTGCTGAGCTACACTAGGATGCTTAGTACAGAACAAAGCCCAAAGCTGAAGAGTTACTCTCATTTCTAAATTGGTTGCATGCAGCATTCAGGCACCTCAATCTGTTAATTACTATGTCTGGAAAGCCTTGGCATACATATTCATCACCTGCAATTGTCATGCTGCCAGGTTTTGCAATTTTAATCACCAGCTTCATGATATCTGGCATTTTTCTTGAAGTTGAATCCCTCAGAATTGTTTGGTTTCCTGACAGTCTCAGTTTTGCTTCTTCTTAGAAAAGAAAATCTAAATTTAAGGTCCTGAGATTTCAAAGGAAAAAATGAAATGTCAATATCTGAGTGGAAAAATGAAGATTTTTGATAAGAGTTGTAAGAATAAATGGCCCCTAAAATATAACTTCAAGAAAAGTTCACTTCATTAAAAAAAAAAAAAAAATGGAGGAATGAGATTATAGTGGAAAAAAAAGAAGGTGGGCTGGTGCAGTCAATAGAATAATTAATTACATAAGGTATTACAATAAATGATGATCACAGGAGCCAAGAAGGCTCTTGGGGGATGAACTCAGAGGAACTTACTCCCATTTGTAACAGAACGTGCATTATTAAGAGCTTTATGACTTCTGGAGCATCAGAGCTGGCTAACTGCAAAAACTGTGGAAATGTTTGCCAGCTGCCTATAAATTATAAGGTTGGGCAAACAGCTGGGAAAGAGCTTCACAGAATATGTCATCCTCCTTTAGACCCTCCATGAAGCCTCTTTCACAATTTTACTTCTGTAATTCAACACATCTTCTTGTGTAATTCAACACATCAAGCAGCAGCAGCGTGATGGTGATGCACAGCAACTTCTATTAGCAGAGAGCAGCAAAGGCAGCACTACTGTTTTACTCCACATCATCTTTGCCTGAGAGGAAGATAAAAAACACTGGCAAAGTTTGATAAGAAAAGAATATTTTTTTTCTCCGAATTTCTCCTCTGTATTGAAAAGGAAGTGCTCTGGATCAAGGCAAAGGCACATTTCAGTACTTCATTATCTTCACAACTGTGTGACATTGCTGCAAGCACCCTCAGAGCAAAGCTGTGTCAAAGTGAGCTGCAGATCAGCGGTGCAGGGCTGCTCCTTCATCCCATTCTCTCTTCTTCGCCTGGCTTAAGGGCACGCTCTCTAAGGAGTGACCTCCTGGCTCTCTACTGCATCCTCCTGCTATTCTTGTAGCAGGCAGTGTGGATTTGAAAGCAACCCTGATTATCAAAGCAGCAGTTATGCTTCCTACTTTGGACCTTAAACAGTAGAAATTAATTCTAACTAGTTCTTAACTTTTCCCAGTCAGAGACCTGGGAGCCAATTTCTTTTTAAAAAGTCTCTCTCTCCCCTAAGTGTTTACTGACCCAAAAATCCATGATCAAAATCAAAACGTACTGAACATGCCCTGTTGATTTCAAATTCCTAAACAATTTCAATTCAGAGTTATGCAATCCAAAAGCACATGTATTTTCCTGCCCAATAAAGTTTGTTTGAAGAGATTAAAAATAATTATGAAATAACTGTCCAAGAGACAAAGAGTTTTTAGGGCATTCCACTGAGTTGAATCTAATTCAAGTCAACAATTGCCAGAAGCCAGAAGCGTCTGAGTTCCCTTTGACTATTAGGACAAGCTTGTTGCTGGTTTATCCTCGACAAAAATACAGACACATCATATAATCCTTCAGCTTTTTGGCATCCTCAGGAAAGAGGATGGGAACTGAATGGTCTCGAGGCAGTTACCCACATATTATTGAACTCATCTGTTCAGACAAAAAGATCAGCGCATAAAAAACACAGGTGCATCAATAAGTACTGAATTCAACAGCAAACAAACCTGGGGCATCCTTCTCCAGAAGTGTAAGGGTATCATCTTAATATCCTTTAGCTGTAGATGAAGCTTTTTACAGAAAGGTAAGTAAACAAGGAAAATCTTATTTTATATATTATTTCCTTGGAGTTTTCCTTGCTTCTAGTTGTGTTGTACCTTCCCAGTAGGAGGAGTTCTGAATTAATCAATCAATGCAGCCCTACTTCACTATGTGCAACTTCAATTTAAATTAGAGTTTTGTATGTCCATAATTTGTAATTAGTAATCAAGAGATACTGCTACTGCAGCTTGAAGCATTTCACAGAACTGCAGGGATCATTAATGGGTTTGATTCTGTTCCATTTAGGTTAATCTGAGGTCTGTTGCTGACCTCTGTGAGTCCAGTACTACCTTTAAGTATAATCCTACTCATTATTAGTGCTAATGAGTACAGCTCCCTCAATTACTTCATTTCAGTAAGTTTTGTCAGCCTTACTTTTCCTGACTGGTATCCAGAACAGTAACTTATTTTGAGTTCTAAAAGTCCTTACTTTCTCCCAGCTTTTACTTATTTAATCGTGAGGATAAAAATCAGAGATCTGTATCTACTTTAATTTTTCTCTTTCTGAAATTCCGCTGTCACACTCATAAAGCTGAAGTCATAAAGGAATTGCTACCCTCCTAGGTAGGATAACGACTCATACTTCATAAGAAATTCATGCAATGCAGATCTACAGTCCACAGACAGCAAAGCCTGCTGGGGGGAAGGAAAGAAGGAAGTTATGTGACTCTTCCCTATATGCTCAATACACTCCCCAATGACATTCTGCTCATACGTGTTTCATGGCTTTTGTGGCAACAACTTTTAAAATGGTCCACTGACAGTTGATTTTTCAGATTTCAGTGTTGCTCCATTTCTCCCCTGGAAACAAGAGGCTCTGTCTTTTGCAGTCTCCTGTAGTCCCTTTTCCCAATGTCCTGCATCCCAAAGGAATGCACCTTGGAAGTATCTCAGATCTCTGTAGAGAGGAGAAGCTGGAATAACAATTTCTAAGTTAGAGCATTCATCAAAGCTGCAACAGCAATAGAATTTTCAGTCCTATCTTCCAAATAATTTTGCATTGCATCCCTTTCTGGCTCCTGGACATGGTCAGACTTTGGCTGTATCTGAAGAAATAAGAGTGAAGCAGAATGGGGACAAGCATACCCAACACCTTTTCTACTTCCCTTTCTCACCAGGGAATCTCAGTCAATTCTCATTGTCCCAGTGAGACAGCAAATAATGATCATCACAGGGAAAGCTAAATAGCTTCAATGTAGTCTGATCCCAACAAGAAAAGAAAGAAACTCAGGTCATCATTTATTAGTGCAGAAGATGGTGTCACTCAGGCTGACACTCATGGGTGCTCTGCAGCTCTGCCATGTGCTGGCTAAACCCCACAGCTGGGAAGGCAGGAAGTCTCCCAGCAGTGACAGCTGGGTTGGGCTGTGTCCCTTCTGCCCTGCTGGAGTGTCAGGAGGATGAGCATCCCCCAAGGATGGTGACTGGACAGGCTGAGAACATGTGGCCATCTAAGCATGAACCCAACAGCAACAACCAAAACAACCCTCTGAAGGGCTTTAATCAGATGGCCTTCAATACTAGAGTAAAAATTTATCCATGCCTTTCTTTTCCCTCTGAGGTAGAAAAGGTGTCCAAAATTGGTTTTCTCCTGATCTTTAAGAAAAGGAATCTTACTCCTGAAACACCATTTTTTCCTCCGTATTAGATGAATATTAATTTCCTGAGAAAAGTGTAAGACTTCACTATTTTGTAAAAAGTGCTAAATAATATAAACCCCATCTCAGAGTTTGGGACATTCCCACATACTAGCTGATATTAAATGTTTCTTCTTGGCTAATCCAGAGACACAACTGCAGCCTTTGATAACTTTAACTTGCAAGTCATTCTAGCAGTGCATGAAGTGTGAATATAATTACAGTTTCAGAATATTACTATTTATATTGTACTGGAACTGTTCCACACACCTCCTTCAGATAAGATAGAAGTATTTGATGTGAATACGTCTTCAATTAACATTTCTGGAAGATAATGGAAGGCATTGATTGGAAAATCCTTATCAAGGTAAAAGTGTTTGAGAACTAAAGAAACAACGTGCCTGTCAGACCCCACTATACCCTCAGCAATGTCTGTAATTAAAAGGGGGATTCATAAAGTCCAGGTGAGCAGTTTTTTAGCTGTAAAGTTACATATTAACAGATATATAGCCCTACATATACAGATATATAAATAAAAATTGTTACTCCATGCTCTGTTTTTAAGGAAAGTAGAGATGAAGATGGCTCATCCAGCATCTGAGTGTTGGGTATCTCAGAGCAGGACATTCTGGAAAGCATTGAGGATCACACAGTGCTAACATCAGAGCAGGCCAGGTGCAATTGCACCCATAATGTCTGTAAGAAGAGAAACCAAGAGTTTTCAAGTTTTTCTCTTGCAGGTGGGCTTCTTCACTTATGAAGGACAACAGAGAAGCAGCAGCCAGTACCTGTGTGTGTACCTGCAGGTAAGCAGTGGGCACAGACAACCACCAGAGAGGATTCCTGTGCAAACTGAGCACTCCAAAAGGCATGTATACATGCTGCTATCAGGGTTTGGGGTTTGGGTTTCTGGAAATGAAGTGAATTGACTGGCAGTTTCCCACTAACAATAAATAATGTTCCACCCTAAAGGCATATAGTAGATCTTTCTCTGCTTGAGCAGTTGTCTGACAAGCTGTGAAGCAGAAGGTGAGTTAACAGCCCAAAATGAGAATACTTGAAAAAAAGCCAGCTTGAGGTCAGCTAGCTGAGGGACATTTTCATTGCACAGAGACACAGCACTGAGCACTTCTACTGTGCTGATTCAGGAGGGAGTAGCAAAGTTCAGGGTTCACCTTAGCAGGGTTTCTCATGCTCAGATTTATGTTTTTAATATAGAACACAATATTTTTATTTTTAATATATCTGCTCTGAAATGAAAATTTGCTGAAGAAATTACCAAGAATGAGAGACAGGAAAGAGAATTAATTTTTGGTAGGGAAAGAGGTGATGGATTTAAGGAGGGGTATAATCCCCAAAAGTGCAAAGACATGGAAATCCAGATCTTGGAAGGCATCTTGCTTTCCTCAGGAGAGCCATTCTACATGCAGAGAACTCAGACAGCCCTCTGCTCATCTTCCCAAAGACTGTGGGTGGCAAATCAGGGTTCTACAATACTGACACAGGCACTGAGGGTGTCTCTCAGAATAAGCCTTTTGAAAAGCTGTGGCCAAACACACGTGCCTTTGCTACCAGGCTGTAGTTCAGCATCTGGAAAAAATGGCCATGTAAGATTACCCTGGGCTGCAAGGTACAGAGTGTTGCTTAAGGAAGGTTCTTTTGGCTCGGCCTGAAATTCAGAAGGATGGATTTCTAAATATACACGTCACATATGCACTCACTGTAACTCAGATTGTCAGGGATAAACTCTCCCCTGTGCTTCACCAGGCCTTTCCAGATGAATAAACAATATCCTTCTTGATGAATCTATGCAGATGGCACATTTGTCCCACAGCATTTTTAATATATGGCCATATATGGGCCACATGCTTGGGAAATCTGCAATGACCAGAAGGAGATATGCCCTAAAGTCAGTGCAACATCCAGCTGGAGTTTAAAACTGCAGTGGTCCAACAGGGTCACACCTATGCAGGGGTTTTTTGGTTTGTTTTGGTGTCTCAAATGTAGTCTTTGTAGATGTTTAGTTTACGGAAAACCCTCCACATTCCCAACTTTTTTTGAGAGGATAACATCATTTTTACCTCACATCATTCACTCAGCACAGAGCCATTTCTCGCACCCCATCTATCCCATCCAAACCACCATGTCCCATTAGCAGCAGGGAACTTTTCTCTCCCTCCTCTGTTCCATTATACCAAATATTTCTATGAAGGGTTACTGGCAATGCTCTCAGTCACTTCCAAATTGGTGCTCTGAAGAATGCAGAAAGAATTTTACAATTTTTTCTATACCTATCTAATGAAGAGTGGTTAGCTCTTCACCATCTCTGAGCCACTAAACAGAAAGATTAAAATGGAGCCTGATAAAGATTGCTCTTTTTTGGCACTGTGATCCTGGAATGTATTACAGTTAGATAATTATACCATAAGTCTCCTCACAGCAAGTCTGCTGGCTTTATAAACACCTGGATAGTTTTCTAAGCACCTAGAGCACTATTCATGCTTTAAGAACAAATTAATTACCATGAGTCAATTAGCAGTATCCTAACCACACTAATGGGTAGACTGGATCATCAAGCAAACCTATTCAGAAACTTCATAAATAATATTCTTCCTGGAGTTAGCATAATATTATTTCACAAGCTTTTAATCTTGGTTTCTTTTCTAAATTTACTTTAGCATGAAAAACAGGCATTCAATCTCTGGCTGTTTTGTGAGAAGTTCATTGTTTATTTTAATTTTTTCTGTACCTATGTTACAAGTTTGGCCACTTGACTTGCCTGCTGATGTTTGCATCCCTGACTTGGTTCTTTAATGCTGAGCACTAATGATGAACAGAAAATAACAAAATAAACACTTTTCAGCATGACTTTTTAGTGAAAAAATAACATTTTTCAGGGTTTATGAAATCAATATTTGGAAGTACTCTCCTGACCTTCCTACAAATCTCAAGATCTTGGACCAGCTGCAGTCAATATAGCCCGAAAGTAATTCATCTTTGTGGTTTCTAACTTTAGGTATTTGTAAAATATTTTGGGGTGGTTTTTTTTTTTNTGTTCACTCCCCTTTTTTTTTTTTTTTTTTTTTTTTTTTTTTTTGGTTGGATGAAAAACATCATCAGTGGAAGAAATCACCCAGAGCTACCTGAGTAGAGAACTGAACAAGCCAACCTGAGAAGCACAGCATGATTAAACGTGGTGCCATGTTTCATTGTCTCCCCAAAGAAAAACAAAACACTTGCTCTACACTTTAACAGATATACCTGCTACTCAACTGCTAGCTTGACTCAATGACTGGAACCAGGCAAAAAAAAGCAAAGATTCTGCAAATGAGGTCACTCTAAAATTATGTTTCCTGTGAGGGATTTAGTTGGGTGAGGGGAAGGGGGTTCTGTTTTGTTTTTCTCTGCAAGAGAATATTCTAAGCAGCAATTGTTGATTTAGAGGGCAAGAGTTTGCTGCATAGCCATTGAAGGTCCTTAATCATAAGGGTTTTTTATCTTAGTTGGAAGAATTGTACTAAAAAGAGAAATTACAAAACTGCTCTCCACAAAAGAATGGTTAGAGCTGTCGGCTGCTGTTTTCTTAGAAGAGATAGGCAGCAAAGAGAAAATAGAATGTGCTTCTAAGCAGTTGGCTGGTGCCTGTATTATACAGTTCATTCAGAGCTGGTACCTCTTTGCTTGAGGAGCCCCTTCTGATGCAGCATTTCTGCATTTCCCATGGGGATACATCACAAACTTTGCATTCCTAGGGGACAAAATTAATTCTCATCACGAGAAAATTTGCCAGCAGCATATTAGTAGGATAATTTACTCTGGAAACAGTATGTTGTATGAACCCACTTCTAACCATGTGGACAAGAACATTTAGTTATCACAGCCTTTTGCCTTCCCTCTATGCAACCCCAAAGCCAGCAGGGCAACATCCCTCCTAGAGGAAGCTAGAGAGGCAGGAGGGTGGAGTGAATCTTCAGCAAAATCTCTGCTTCCTCCTACCAGAAAAGCCCTCTTCTAGAGAATGGTGACAAACACATGCCAGGTTTAGATACTACTGTCTGCTTTCCACTGAACATCACAAACATTCAACCAGCAAGAGGTACTCTGTCACAGTGTTCTGTGCTTTTGTGGCAGCTGGTGACTGATTTGCTTTGGAAATTACCTTTTGAAAGGACCTAACTTCGCAGTTCTCTTTTAAGCTTCTGACCCAAAGGGCCTGCCATCAAGGCAGACAGCATGATTTCTATCCTAGAGTCTCATTTTTACCAGAGAGAGAATGTTCCATGTGTTGCCCAGTCTCTCATATATTGGCCTTGTTTACAATCAATGTCTACCTGATAGACAAAGAATTCACAGAAATTTCACTGGTCTGCAGGAAGAGGTTAAGGATATTTTTTAAATTTAGTTGCAGAGCACAGTAAGGCTCTGAACATAGGATTGTGTGGCTAATCTTAGTTTAAGCATTTGACAGTGCATCTATTCACTCAGCCAATGCAATTAGTAGCTTCTTTTGAAGCTTGCCATGCTACCAGATCATACTGGGCTGAATCACTCACTAGACAGGTGAAAAAGAAGTCAGGCTGGGATTTCAGCTACGGATTTTAAGAGGATGTTTAAGGAAAATCACATTGATTACAGAGAAGAGAACAGTTCTCTTAAATCCAGGCAAAAGAATGACACAATGAGAAATATCAGGTGGTCGTATAATACATTTTGGACAGGAGAAAACTGCAAAGATTTGGATTCTGTTTCTGACTGCATCATTGTGAAGATCCTTAGACAAGTAATTTCACTTATGACTCTCAGTTTTATTCCATTTTTATTCTCTTCCCTGACACCTGTGGATAACAAGAATTTGTGTAAAGCTAAGGCTAGAAGAGGCAACAAATAAAACCAAAAAACAAAAACACACAAAAAAAATTTAAAAAATTCAAAATTTGACAGCTAGTCCTGCAAGAAGCTCTTCCAGGAAGTCAGGCAGCCCGATGGTTTTGTGCTGGTTTTACCCCAGCTGAAAGACTGGAGTGAGCAGAAATTGTTCATGGCCATACAGATATTTTCTTAGAGATAAACATTTAATCAATGGCCTCTTCAGATACATAATCATCAGGTGCCTTTGCAGGTATTTTACCTGAAAGTAGAAATCAGATGTGTGTTTTCACATAACCATGGAAACCCCTTCAGGAGAGCTGAGATTTCTTAGGCTCTGGCTAGCTGCTCTGAACTGGAGAATGAGGTACTGCAAACTTGAAACAATTTGTTTTTGTCACAGTGTAGGTTTGCCAGAACTGAAATTGCATGCTTATCTATCTTTCCTGCAAGTGCTTTTTTATCCATTGCCTTCCATGCCTATGCAGAATATAAATCTTAGCATTGTACCTGGTATCCATTATTTAATAGCATTTTACTGCAGTCTTATCCACTTGATTTCTCTATTTCCTCCCTGAAGCTTTTTTCTCCCACTTAAACCCTGCTGGGAGTCAAACTGACTATAAAGGAAGAATAATTTTACAGTCTAAAGCATTAAAGTAAAATGTTAAGCTAAGTCAAAATCAGTGCTACAATATCTGTGCAAGAACCTGTATAAAGTATTTTGAGTTACTTCTGAGTCATAGAAAAAGTTTGTAAGCATTTGTGGAAACCTAGGCCATTTTTAAACAAATATAGAAAAATTTTCTCCAGAGCAAAGGAAAAAAAAAAAAAAA
>VXBB01001408.1:224292-251055 GCA_013399915.1 Illadopsis cleaveri
AGATGCAATAGGGAATTTTGAAAGGATAAATATTTTACTGCAAACGTATCTCTCTCAAAAAAAAAAAGGAAAAAAAGAAAAAAAAAAAAACCTTCCTTGCCATCTTTCCACTATGACCTGAAACCAAATCAAGAACAATTTTGGTTGCCAGAAAATCTGGGATCCTGTTAGATCTTGTATGCAAGTCAAGAGCCATGTCTTTGTTTTCTTTGGCTTCTAGGCAATTCCAAATATTGTCACTCCTGGTGCCCATTTCTATCGGATATACTGTTGCTCATTCTGCTGAAGAAAAACATCTCTGTGACGTGTAATGCAAAGATGCTGCAGTTCCTTGTTGCTTTTTGCATTTCTTTTTCGTCCTTGTTTATGAATTCCTTACACTGGTTGATTTGCATGATGATGGCACATTTATTTCTCAAACTAAGTATACTGGTCAAAATGTAAATCATAGGAATTTTGAAAATGCTTCTCCATAATTCAAAGTATGTGATGCTCATGCAGACAGAGCTATTTTGTTTTCTTATCCCCAGAAGAATATTGCATAAACTCTACAAATAAATGGAAGTATCACACTCCATGCTGCTTTCCTTTATCCATAAATGGGAGTTCTGTCTAGTCTCTTTACTGGTGAACTGGGAAAGAGAGGAGAAGAAACGCTCCTGATGTGATTTTTTGCAAAATCTAACATGTTATGTTACTAATATTTTTTGAATTTTCTCAGAAACACGCGGCTTGAAGTAATGCTTAAATATTTGTTTGTAATTGCTCATTTTCTTTCAATGCTTTTTGGTATTCTGAAAAAAAGACAAAATTCTCAGATCACACAGTGCTAGAGAAAACACCCTGACACTGTCACATATTTTTATTAATTTAGTTTCAGTAAATGTATAATTGGGTAAATTGAAAGGATAGAGAAGAAAAAAAAATAAAGAATGTTCTTTAATCAGGACTTGGGTTTATAGAACCAATTCATAGTACACATTTAGGCATGCTTAGATCTAAATAGCAAACTGAACTTCTATCTGATTTTATCTTGAGCTCTGTTATCAATTACTTATAATCAATAATATGTAAAGATGAAACATTTTTGCAATTATCTGTTGTTGTCTTGGGCCTTTGTATAATTAATAACATGGTGCCAGGATAACTTTATAAATCTCAGCTATGACAATTTTGTTACTTGATTTCAGCTCTCAGGCTCTTTATTTAAATAACAAACCGAAGAAAAAGAATGCTGCTTAGTTAAAACTTCAAAATAAAACAAAAGAAAAGGAATGAAAAGAGAGAGCACTCTTAGAATATCAAATGTCATTTAGGAGAAAAATTTCTTGCATTTTTTTGTTTTCTCATTTCCTTCAGTTTGGTGAGCAACAATGCATATGATAAAATTCCACAGACACATATTTAGCTCATTTTAGAGATAAGAACACTTAGAAACAGGGTGATTGTCAATTTATATTACCATACTGCTTCTATGAGCCCATGGAGTCTCTATGTTTCAATGTCTCCATGTTTTGATTACTGCTGTAAAAAAAAAAAAGACTTCTTATCCCCTGGGTATCTTCCCAGTTTCTAATTCCAAGTGGATGGTTTACATCCAGAAGCTTGATGTTTTACACGTCTCTAAAAACACTGAGTTTTAATAGTATTTATTATAGCCCTTTTGGATGCTTTTAGCTTCATGGACTTACTCAGTCTTTCTGGTGTACTGTGAATCTCTTGGAATTAGTATTACTGCATGTCAATAAGTTCCTCAGATGAATCCTGACAGACTGGGGAGTACTATATTAATTTTGTATTTTTATTTTGTTTGTTGATGCTGATGGGCCCAATATGACTCATTGTTTTCCCTGATGAATAATTTAAAAGAGGTAGAAAACAAGTTTGTCTGATATTTTCCTGAAGACTCAAAAAACAATTCAGCACAATTTCAACCAGCTGGCAAAAGAAGTGACTCTAAAATGCTGGATGTCTCTTCTGAAACACATTGTAGCCCTTCTGTGAAGCACCTGCCCTGTGCCTGGCATCTCTGTGGTTTCCTTTCAACCTTTTAACTAATAACCACATGTGTGAACAAAAAACATGACCTGAAAGGATGCACCACCTCTGTTCCAAGTATCTCCTCATCCAGACTGCTGACTGCAGGGCTCTGCAGCCACCAGCCTCACAAAGAGACCTCCTCACTCCCTCCCCTAGAACAGGGAATTGTATATGCCATGGAGTTTTAATTATCAGATCTGAGTTTACATTAAAAGCACTATTCACTCACATCTCCTGATTTTCATCTGCTATGCCATGTCTTTTCAGGAGACACCACAGTCACCAAGATTTTGGGTCAGATGTTAATTTTTCTTAAGTGCACTTCACAAACCTCAATGAAATGATTTAGAAAAAGTGCCAGAAATATTTTGTGAATGATAGGTGAGCTTAGAGATACAGATATGAGGTTTAAAATTCCCTTTGAAAGGGGATTGGCTCCAAACCTGTTAGTTGGTGGTTTTATGTCTGCCTGCTGTTGTGCAAGATTCTTACTAAAGAGAAGTAGCTGCATATAAACTCAAGCACCGAGCCTTAGATAGTCACAGGACTGAAAATAAAGGAGCACTTGGGCCAGCTCCAAAGATTGATCTGCTGCAGGGCACAAATAAGAGTTTGGGAGGTCATACCAAACACCAGACTAGTGCTGATGTGACTGTCATACCCCTTGCCTTGCTGTTCTTTCAGGAGCCACAGCTGCCTGTAGCTAGACCTGCCTGGGCAATAGCTGAGCTCCTGGGTTTCAAATTCTCCCTCTGCAGTTTGTCAGCACCTGCCAGGAGCTGGGGCTGGCTGTGGCTCAGTCCTTGACTGAGTGCAGTGTGCCCCTCACTAACTGAGAGACAGCCACTCGGACGTATGGGTGACAGATGGCCCCTGCCAAGTCCAAACGGATTTCTCAGCAGCTTTCCAGCACCAAAAAGATGATAGTTTTTTCCTCTGAATTCTTATGGTTTTGAAATCAGAAGCAGACAGGAGGAAAACTGGGCTTCAGACCAGTAAAATGTTGCAATTTGCTTTGCTTCACAGGGCTTATTTAAGCAGGAAAACTGATGATCATTTTTCATCATCAGCTTGTTAGTACAGTTGGGTTTGTTGCTGAAGACTTTACCTGGCTAAATCCAATCTGACTATTTCTCCATTATGCAAATTAATTGCATTGTGACTTTGGTCTGGAGTGACTTCACAGGACACAATCATACTATAGATATGGCCTTGACAATATTAGCTTGCTTTCTTGTTTTTCTAAAGGGATTCAAAGGCCTTAGAATCCATCTGGTGGTTTCTGAACTCTGATATCTTTCTTAGATCTTTATGTAGGAAGTGCTCTTTCTAAGGATGTTAATTACACTAAAGCAAGTCAATGTGTTTCACCAGCTGCTGGAAAAATGACAAAGTTCCACAAAAAAGTAGTGACTTCAGTTGGATCCTGTTCAACATATCTCCTTGATGGGAGGGACCTTCCAAGTTGTGATTTGGTACCTTGGTATGCTTTGAAAAGCAGTGTTAGGGGCACCAGCATTCCACAAATACTATTTCTTCCCCTTTTAAATTAGATTTTGAAAGGGAAGAAGCTCAATGCTCTTGGCTCATCCATTATTCTTCTGCTGTGAAACAAACACTTCTGTGTCAGAAGAGAATTCCAGTGAGAAGTTTTCTGGATAGTTTGAGCTGCAGTAACTTCTCTTGTCTTCTCAATACTGAACCTGTTGCAGTGTTAAGGAAGCACAAATCTATTTCTGAGGCAACTGTTTGAGATACTGCCACACAAATATGGAGCATAATCATAAAGGAATAGAATATACAAGAGAGATTTGTGACAGAGGCTTAACTCAGGAGTAAAAGAGGCATTTATTACTGACCTGTTAAAGGAGAGGATCTGGGATCACAATCCTTGCTAGCAGAAATGTCCCTAACACTAGAAATTTGATTCAAATTTCTACAAAGCAAACAAATATGCTGATTTTGTTGTCTCTTTTTCACTGCTAATGACAGGAGCATACCAGTTTTATACTGTTTTAATTTCATTACACTGTCTATAAACTGTGAGGTAGTGACTAGCATTTACAATATTAGTAACACATATGTGACTTTGGAGACATTTTATGTAACAATTATTTTTTTTTCCTTATACATTTTGCATGGTTGTGAAAAGAAATACTGGGATTTTATCCCAGACAGCAGCAAAACCCCACACAGCCAATGGCTCATTGCTGGTTGGAGGAGAGAATTGAAAGAGTAAAAGGAAGATAACTTATGGGCTGAGATAAAGAGTTTAATAGGTAAAGCAAAAGCCGTGCACATAAGCAAAGCAAAACCAGGAATTCATTCACCACTGCCCGTGGGCAGGCAGGAGTTCAGCCATGCCCAGGAAAGCAGGGCTCCAGTATTCATAACAGACTGGGGAAGACAAACTCCATCCCTCCAAACATCCCCTCACTTTCTCCTTCCCCAGCTTTATATGCTGACCATGACATCACATGGTCTGGAATGTCCCTTTGGTCAGTTGGGGTCAGCTGTCCCAGCTGTGTCCCCTCCCAAATCCTTGTGCAACCCCAGCCCCTCACTGGTGGTGTGGGGTGAGATGTAGAAAAGGCTCTGACTCAGTCCAAGCTCTGCTCAGCAGAAATGAAAATATCCCTGAATTGTTGACACCATTTCCAGCATGAATCCAAAACACAGCTCCATACCAGCTACTATGGATAAAACTAACTCTATCCCAGCTAAGCACAAATGTACAATGCAGACAAAACATTTCAGTCTAAAAGAACACACTACATAAATTTCAGTGAATGGAAATAATTATGTGGAGGAAGATAGACCATACCAAAAACAAAAACAAAAANTAGCCAAACTGCATTCACTTTTCACATCTAATTTTGGGTTATTAATGACTAGGTAGTAAGCACAAAATCAGACAACCTCATGAAGCACACAAATCAGATTTTATTCTCAAAGAATATGGAGAAATAGCCAGAGCCATCCAGATTGATCCGCTGTAAAACTAAATAAACAGAATGTATTGCACTCTCCCTCTCACCAATGAAACCTGCTGTACTGAATGAGGAAGTGAAGACCATAAATGTTTACTAGGAAATAGGCTTCAGTGCTAAATTGATAGACTATGCTTATCACATCTTGAATATATCCAGATTTAATTATCAGAGACCCACACCAAGGGATTGTTTGAATACATTGATTTCTGTCATAAACAACTCTTATCAGTCCTATAAGTCAATGAAAAAGGGTAGCTCACAAAGTAAATTCTTATAGTGATTATGGAAGGAGAGAAGAATACCTTCAAATGAATGTATGTCGCTGTGATTTGTCAGCCTTCTGATGTTTTTGTTCTTGCACTGGAGAGTTCTCATGAATTGTAACAAAAACAAAGACTGATGTTTAGTAAATACATTCCTTCCAGGGGGAAAGACAAATTGATGGACTGCTGGTTTCACCAGTGGGGTCTGAGGGGTGTCTACCTCATCCCCCCAGTCACTAGTCAAAGTCCAAACTCTATTTAAACCCTGAATCTAAAAATAAACTTCTTCTTTTTCTTGCTCTCACCTTAATGGGTGAGTGTCCTTCTTTTCACATCCTCTTGCAACAAATGTACAGTGGTATTTGCAACATATGCATCAAAGAAGGACAAAGTAATCCCACATAAGATATTTTGTGCTTTTTGATGCATGTTGTATTCAGCTGGGGCCACACAAAACACAGAAGGGTTGCAAGAGAGGTACAGAAATTTCACTAAAAAATCAAGGAGAAAAGGGAAAAAAAAGAAAAAAAAAATTCTCTGCTTAATATTCTTTGCTGTATTGGATGTTAGAGTGCCTTTCAGCAGTAAGGCTGCTGTAATCACCCAGATCTGGGAACATTATGTGCTTCAGCTTAGCCATGTTTTAAGAGACTTACTGCATTTTGGTGCACAACCACTTCAGAGTATTAGCTCCTTCTTACTATTATTAAAATAGCATCAGTCACCCTCTCTGGGGGAGAAACAGACCAGTGCTTTCATTTGTTAAAAGAAACTTTGATTTACTAAAGTTACAGGGCTGGGCTCAGAGCCCCTGTTCAGACAGTCTGTCTCTGAGTGACAAGAGGGCAGCAAACCTCATCCCAGGTATTAGGAGCATGATGGCTGAGCTTCCTGAGAGCCAATTGATTTGTGTAGAGTCCAGTTCTGTTTACCTTGGCCCTTACCATAACCCTAAAGGATTTGTGAATTCTTCTTCATAGTACTCAGTGAGCAGAAAATAAAAAAGTAACTGTGTGATGGATTAGAACTGAATAAAAATAAGACCAAAATCAATACAAGTAGAATTTAATTTCTACCCTTTTGACCACGGAAGCCTTCCAGGTACCTTGGCATTACTAGTACAAATTAACCCATTACATTTTCCTGCTCATACTGAAACAATAAAATGGCAAAATAGGCATGTAGTATGAAAGTATAATTTTAAAAACTTTTAAAAGATAATATAAAGGTAATATAAGTGTTAAAATGAAGAAAAAATATTTAATTTATCCATCTGTTGTTGCTTTTCTATACAATACAACCCTGCAGACAAGCAATTGCACACCAGAATTAGGGAACACAGAATTCTTTCCCTTGCTATTCAAATACTACCCCTAATACATACAACAAAAAGAAGCTTCTTACTAAGAACAGTGATGGGGTTATTTTCTTCTTATTTGATCCAGGTGGTCCAAAAGTAGAAGTTAATGGTGGAGAATGCTGTTAACAGCCTTATTCTGGAATGAGGATGGAGGTATGAAACCATCTAAATATTGCTGCTCCAGGATCTCCCACGTTTTCCCTTGGGTTAAGTTGTCTTTCTTGTACTTGATTTCTGCTTCAGATATCACCTCCCAAGCACTCGATCCCAGACTAAATTTATCATGCAATTTACAGAACCTGCATTGCCATTTCCATCATGGTTCTCTGGCACTGCTGAGGAAGTGTGCTCACTTGAGAAATGGGAATATTACTTGGCACTGTCATCAGATCTGATTGAGCTGGGCCAGTGTGAGAGGCCAAATTCATATGAACAGATCAGTAAAGGTAAATCAACCTTGAGAAAACATCTTGTATGTTACCAAGCAGACAAACGTGATAACTCCTGTGAGAAAAGGTCTAGAGAACTCCTTCCCAATTCATCTCTGTCAAGCAAAAAACCAAAAGCGTGAGAAAAGGTGTTTTAACAAGAGGATCGAGCATCTTGACAAAAGGTGGTATCTGAATTTTGTTATCAAGGATGCAAAAGACAGGCGTAAATCATTGTTAAATTATCTTTTATCTTCCTGTGTGAACACTGCAACTACTAAAAGGGAGTTAGGCTACTACTCTAGGGAATGATGCTGTTCGAGATCAAGTTCTTCAGACATAGTTTGAGCATTCATCATTAAGTAAGTTCCACAACGCCCACAGGTTGAAAGGAATAGGATGTCTTTCAACATATGGAAGTATCTCTTGCCTGCAACAGGGAATATTGAAGAAAATTTATTTTATGAAATCAAAAACTTCTAGAAATCAAAGCAAAATCAACCTGGTAATTGATATTCCAGAGGAAGCCAATAGAGCAGTGATAATTACATCTGCTGTCCATTAGGCATCACTCAACTGTTATCCTCAGTCCTGCATCCACTGCAGCTGGCCAGAGATGCTACAAAACCAGCAATGGCAACTGTGTCTGGTTTGTTGCAATGACCAACCTAAGGCTGGTGTTATGGGTGTTCTAATGATTTGTGTTCTGCAGACAATCACAGTTATTGAACCCCAGCATACATTGCTAAGAATTATTTACTACTGGTAGTGATATCAGAGGACATGCCAGTCTTAAAGTATGTGAGGCTGTGTGAAGTGTTGAGGCTTTATTTTAGAATTACACAGCTTTGGGAAGTGGGGAAATGGAAATGTTTGCACTTTGGCTGAGGTGAACATCCCACAGAAAGCAGCATGAGCTGGTCTCTGACTGGAAGCTGCTACTGCAGTGTGTGTGTACTCATGTGAGTATCCAGTGTCACTGAAGCACTGGTCTGTGGGGAAGGCTGAGGGAACAGAGGTCATTAGAGTGGAGAAAGGAAATTTTTGAGAATAAGTGATAGCAGTCTGCCAGTAAACTCAATACCATGAAGAAAGAGAGAACCAAGCCCTTTACTGAGGTGCACAGAAGACTGGGAGAAAATGGTGATGAATTGACACAGTGTTAATTATGTTTAGATAAAATGAAAAAAAAAAATACTATGTGCGCAATTAAGCACTGTGATGGTGGGATCTCTCTCCTTGGTGGTTTGCAAGACCTGTCTCCCTGAACCCATAAGCAACATAGTCTAAATTCAGCATTGGCTCTGCTTTGAGGAGAGAGTTTGACTAGAAACTTCATGAGGTCCTTTCCAGCCTAAATGGTTCTATAATTCCATAAATAATTTGCCCAAATTCCATTTTGCTGTCAGAAGGGTTTTAAAAACCTTGGGAAAGGTCACAAAAGCAGTTCTGCTGGAGAATTGGATATTAGAGAGTTATTTCCCTGGGGCTGGAGCCCACCTATAGATTGGTATATTTTTCTTCTTGCTATGTTTTGATAGTTACTTCTAAGTTAGACACATATACTGTGAGGGTGAAGCTCATGGAATAGAAGCTGTGCTCAATTCCAGATAGCATTAAGATTTTGATCTTGATTGTCTCCTTTAGGACTGCAAAATAGCATTGCTTATTAGAGCAGGTTGTGTTCAGGGAGTATAAATTTCTTTGAGAAGAGTCTGGTTCAGACTGTGGAAGGATAAGGTCTTATAAGGTCTTCAATTCACAGCACACATTTGTGACTTACAAGACATTCTTCATTCTTTTGGTTTTGTCTGACTGGAAGACCACACATAAAGGCTAATGAGAGTCAGGATGGAGACACAAACTGTTTTCATTCCCTTTTTATTTTCTAAGTCATTTCTTCGCATCATATTGGTTTTTTGTTTGTTTGCATTTTTTTTAATTCTTCCTTTTATAACAAGGATTTAACAAGGTCATAGGGATTCCAATATTCTTCTTTGTAGCAGTTTTTAGGGTGATCAACATAGTTCACTTCTCAGAGAGAAAATCAGGCAGTTTTCCCACTTGAGTGTGATACTCATGAGGCTGCTGGGTTTAAAATTGTTTTCCAGGGGCTGGGAAAAAGTGCACTTGGTCATGAATGCTACAGCATAGTACATCTATAACTCCAGAATTTCCCTTTTGAATAAAAGTGATGTACAAATGGAAAGGTTAGGTTAAATTATCTTGGAAGAATAGATGAACCAGCATAGATAATTTTTCTGACTGCAATTAATGTAGTGTTTCTTTTTCTAGGAAATGTGATTTATTAAGCTTTCCATTTTGAAATCCAGGTCTGACAGGTTTTAATGGTGATTTAAAGTGCAACTGGTTGTCTGATTTTGCTGCTTTATTCTTTGGTCAAAATTTGAAGGTAATGTGCTGCCCATTTTTTTCCATCCTGATTTACTTTTGTCTCTCCCATTTCCTGTAAACTCTTATCAATGTGTCAGATGGAATAGTTATCTATGAAATTGACAAATTTTGTTGTACTTTTTATCTTTTATGTGATTGTATTCTGCTGGAAATATTGATTTGGAGTGTTACAGTGTCACAGCAAGCTTCATTTAAAGGTATTATCACATCTGTCTCTGTAATAGATATGAGAAATCCCTGTTCTCTAAATTTTTTTTATTATTATTAGCATTGAGCCATTTTAACCAAACCCATTTTAATATCACTTTTCCTGCCTGACCTACAGCAGCACTCTTAGACACCTCTTTTTTTAGTTTGATAATTCTTTGTTGAAAGTTTATTCTGATGCATGCATCAACATTTTCTGCTTAGCATGAAATTCATATGTGTGGATAAGCATTTTGAAAGCAGTGATTTTTCATGGATCTCGTCCCTGTCATTGCAGCCTTGTCTCCAGCTACTCATCTCAAATACTTGTCACAGTGCCAGTAGTTCCAGGTACAACCAGTAAGTGCAGATTAGGCACAAAGTCTGGAGCTTTTTATGTTATTATTCATACTTAAATAAGATGGAGCTGCACTATGGAATGTAGAGGCTGTTCTCACTATGCTAAACTCCTGAGGTATTTAGGAGAAGATGGATGGAGGCTCTTCCCTGCTTTCTTCTTTAATGACAATACAGACACAAATTTTATAGACACAACGCAGGTTGCTCTATTTATTCTGGGAGCACTGTCAACAGCTAAGGTTAGGATGAAGCACATTCTTCTATGAGTGCATGTATTCACATCTTCATATAGAAAACACTCCTTCTAGTGCTAAAGACTGCTGATTCTGACTGAAAAATGAAATAGTATCTTCCTAATCCCTTGCATGTACTGAATTTTTACTTTTCTGTCAAGTAGAATATGATCTCGCTCAAGTTAGGAAATCTTGTTCATCAGTATTTCCCTTTGCTTTCATAGGCAGCACATCTTTCTGTGCTGATTCTCACTGGATTTCATTTTGAAATTGAAAGATGCCTCTAAGAGCTGCACAAAGGGTACAAAAAAATGTGACCTACTAACATTTTAAGAGTCAGCTCTCCACAAGGGGAAAGACTCAGGCAAATTGCATGCAACAGTGCAGAGGAGGGGCCTGCTCATGTTGGAAAACTGATATGGAGACCTTAGGAAGAAAAACCATCTGATTTGATAAGCAAGTCTTGTAGACACAGCTGTACAGAAAATACATGTTCCTGGGAGAGATCAAATATTGATGCACAGAGGCAAAACCCATGGGCAGACACTGCCATTTAAAGAGGGAGCATTGGCAGAGAGATAACACAAAAAGATACAGATCTTTAGACCCACACTTACCAATAGCTGACCCCTCCAGGGTACAGCAAGGGAAATTTATCACTATGGATAGCAATCAGGACAAAGATGGTTATCAAAAACACCCATTTAGGGACACATTACATACTCAGAACTAAGGCTGTTGAGGAAGAAGATGCATAAAGGACATAGGTTTTAATTTCTACTGGTTCACATTATGGGAGGGGGATGTGGAAGAAAATTAAATATGTAAGAGGAAAACAATTTAAATACAAGAAGAAGCAGAGAGTAATTATCCCAGTGAGGAATAATAAAGCCTCTTCCTGATATATGAACCCATAGGACAAGATTTGTTGCTGCCACATACAGCACAACCAGTTGCAACCCAGAGGTTCACTTGAGGTATGGATGAGCAAAGGAAACAGCACATTACACTGTTTGACAGCTGCTCATCCTTGAGGCAGATGTGGCTTGGGGTAGTGTTGCCTGAAACATCCTTCCAGTTACATCTTTTTATTTTTAGCAGTGCAAGACAGTTCACTTTATCATTTTAATCAAAGAGAACAGGCTGTGATGAGCAAGGGAGTGCTTTCATCTAAGCCATTGATCACTTCATTGAATTGGCAGCATCTTTTCAGCCTTTCAGTCACTTCAGATTGCCCTTCTGACCCCCAAACATATGACATGAAACCAAGTTACTTGTTAACTGTAAAGATGATAAAACTTATTCATATGCTAGGAGTATTTAATTGCTTTTGTCTCTTTCAAAGTTGCTGAATTTTTTGTTTGTTTGTTTGTTTTAAGGGTTTGATTCTTGGTGGGATACTGAGGGTCTGCTCTAACAGGATCAATTGTCAAGTGCCACCAGGTGACCCTGACATTAAGCTGTACTGTGTAAATTTAATAGAAGATATTCCCACACACACCCCCAAATGAAAAAAAATGCTTATGGAAAACTTCTTCCATGAAATATGATAAAGACTGAAAAGCCTACAGGAAGGTTTTTCCTCCTGGGTTTTTATATCCAGCCCAACAGCCTCATGGAAGAAAGCTCTACTCAAATAACTTTAGATTTTTTGCATGCTTGCTTTTACTAGAGCTTTTAACACGCATGATGGAGCAATCAGACTTGAAACTCAATAGAAACATCTGATGCCTCACTGCTGTACCTTGGGCAAAGAGACAAAATTTCCATGTTTGGAATTCTCATCTTGTAATAAATGAAAGCACTAAAATTGAAGGACTGCAGGTTCAAAAGAAAGTGTGGAAATGAATTAACAATCAGGAATCTGAGATGGTTAGATAAAGGCAATAACAATCTCACAGAAGTCAGGGGCTTGAGAGAAAAAGCTATTTGAAAGCACACAGTTGCAAACATTGCAATGCTGTGTCAGACACAAACATTTTCCTTTTTTTTTTTCAAGGGACTCTACAGGAAGATAGGCATAGATATACATTAGATTTAATACCAGATTTCTTACAAAAGGCAGAATTCCCCTACTCTGGCTTTTCCCTAAAATACATTTGAAATGAAGTAATTTATCAGGGCAAATGAATGCAAAGATAAAAATGCCTGCCAGGTGTGGGGGAGTAGTAGATATAGAGATACAAGCTCTGACCCCACTTTTATACAGTAGAGTTCCAAGAACAGAGCATCCTCCCATTACACAGTTTTTCTTCAGACAGGGAGAATTTCTGTTCTTCTAATGAAATACCTGTGTGTCTTTTGTTTAAGACATTTTCCTGTCCTTTGCTCCCAGGGGAAAAAGAACCACAAAACTTTCCTCTTTTCCTAACCCTAGCTCAAGTTACTATTGATGCCTTTCAAACCAAGAACTTCTGAGGTTTCTAAAATTACCTCTGAAGCACAATTTCCTTTCCTCTAGGATGACTGGACTGCTCCCAGAACTCAGTGCTAACACTGTTTTAAGGCTTTTGACTAACTAGACAGAAATAAGGTAGACATCTCCCTCTCCAAATGAGAGGACCTGACTGCTGAATAAATCTGCCTATCAAGTGCTCAGTACCTTGCCCTAACCTTTTTAGTCTTCAGCTACAGAGACTAGTGTTGCCTTTTAAATAAGAACAAGAGCTGCATATCTTGCTCTCTTCTTTCTGAAAACTCTGCTACATGAGGCATCTTGGAAAAAAGCTCTAACAGGCAGGAATGCTCCCCTCTCATCTTGTGGCCTGTAGAGGAACTATTTAGTAAATGACATCTGACCCAGGCTCCAATGACTGAGGTAGGAACCTGTAGTAACAGACCTAGTCCAGATGGAGAACTGTGCAATAGACCTACCCCTTCCCACCTGGTTTGTTACAAGTGTTTGCACACCAGCAGTGCAGCTCAACTGACAGTAGTGGGAAGAGTAACTATGTGAAACCTGGACCACACACAAGACAGTAACCTTAAGACAGAGAATAACTGGGCCTTTGCCACAGCTTTAATTTATTACAAGGTGGAAAAGTCCTATTCTAACTTGTGCTTCCGCTTTCAATCTGAAATACTGATCTTACTTCCGAGGAGTCTGTGGGTTAAGGGTTGTCACCAAAGAAATGAGAAGCATGAAGAGAAAAAAGACTTAAAAACATGGGCCACTGAAGAGTAGAATAGTTGTAAACTATGCAGACAGTTGTTAACAAGAAGAATGTTCTCTTTGCCTAGGGGAAGACAATTCCCAGTATTTTTTCCAGCTGTTCAGACAAACCAGGAGCAGTAGCAGTAGTAATAGCAGTAGTAGTAGTAGCTGTAGTCCCTATATTGATGTTTTCCTTTTACTTAAACGTAAAAGTTGTCTGGTCACCTGTGCTACCTTTTATCCAAGCACACATGATCTTTTTTCACAGGCCATCGATTTCACTGGCTTAGGGAACCAAGCATCTGGCCATTCCCTTAACACACCGTAATTACAGCAGGGTTTTTCAGGCAAGAATATGACACGAAGGATGGAAGATCTGAGGGTTGATGCCAGTTCTCTTGCTCAGTGTTTTGAGGAATACCCTGGTGAAATATGCGCTTCACCTTCTTCAGTCCAGCAGGACACGACTTTGCAACGGCTCGGGCTCATGCACTGCATGAACCCAAAGATACTGGTGATACTGAACCACATCACAGAATCACAGAATCACAGTCTCCCTCTAACAGGAGGGGGTCCACAGACCTGCAGGGCTCATTTTCAGACCACCTCAGCCTCTGGCAGGGTAGGGAAGGTCCTGAGCCCACTGTACAAAGGGAAAAACCATTTCCCCACAAGGTGTTGCCAGCCAACCAACAGGAGAACTGAACTGATCCCACCTTCAAATCCTTATCTTCTGGAAGAGCCGTTTTGCTGCCTAATCTGTAAAGAGATGCAAGGTGCCCAAATTTTACTGAAAAACAAGGCAGAAAGTAAGGCTAGAGAGTCTGCATGCATATGTATGGTCAGAAACTGAGGCCCCTGTTTCCCTAATCTCGTCAAAACTGAGGCAGGCTCCAAGATTCCTGGTAGAATTTCAGAGCAATGACAAATATAGTAACTTAATTCCAGGAGTAAAGAATGTTGTGAATTGTGCATTAGCTTTCAATGCAAGCTGCTTAGAAGAGATTTACCAGCCAAATCTGGTTTAGTCAGCTTTAGGTAATGTCCATTTAAAGTAGCCAGGGAGGAAGTAGCAAATCTATGTTCAAAAAACAGGAGAATTATTGTGGAAAGTAACCAGAAAAAAAAATTTCCAGCAAGGCTTAACCAGCAACACAATCTACAGTCTCAGATGATTTGCTTTGGAAAGTGGAAGAGTCTGGATTTTCCAGCAATGCTGTATGTGCTTTTGTGTTCTCACTAGAACTTTCCATGGTTATATTCAAACACGGCAGGAGGAAACCCACTGGTGCTTTTCAATGAGTGCATTTCTGGCACGAGTGGCACAGGTACTCTTGGGTTTTGGTGATCTCAGATGGACATAGGGGAAGGCTGTGGAGGTTTTGAAAAGGATGGGTAGAGTGATTACCTACCCATCTCTCAGAATTAGAGTTCTGATTTCCTAATCAGAATGTCACGCTGGGGAGTGATGATGTGCCCTCTAGATCCACAACAATGAGCAGCACAATCACTACACCCACCACACTCTTCACCTTCACAGCTGGGTCATTTCATCAGCCTGGTCAAGGAGCATTTGCCCTTGGCAAAGCTGTGTTGAGTGTTCCTGATTACTTTCTTGCCATTCACATATTTGGAAATAAACTCCAACAGAACGTGCTCTGTGTTTCTTTCAGGGACTGAGGTGAGCCTTGCTGACCTCAGAGATCCTATTTTGTTTTCCAATTTAAAGGAAAACTGCAACTGAGCAAAAAAAAAGTACATTCCAAGTTTGTGCTAGATTGTTGAGACCTAACAAGCCTAACTTTAACCTTCTGGTCCCAAGAGTTCTTCAAACACAATTAATCAAATCACATCAGCCTCCACAGGATTTCCAAATTATTGAAGCAAATGAGGTTCACTGGCAGGTCACATATTTCATTCCCCTCACACCATTTTTAAGCTGGTGACTTCTGTACCTTGCAGTTTCATGGCTTTAATCAGTTCAGCCACATAAACAATATTTTCAACGATGCTGTCACAAACTCAGATACTACTGATGGTCTCAGGATGAAAAGCCATTTGAAAATCTTTTTCTTTATCATTTATATAGACTCTTCAGGAGTAGTGAAGATAAATACTGCTAGTAATATTATAATAATATACTGTTTTATACTTCATGCAATCAGCTTCCTTGCTTTTTACTGCCTTTCCAGCCTACTGGAGCCAGCACTGTGAGGAAAGATCAGGACACTATCCCACCAGAAACTTTCCCTTGCTATTTAGGAACATAGCCAGGCAGTACACAGCATGGAACTGAATTAGGTTCCTGGTCTAGGAAGCCACAAAGGGCACTTCTGTTTCTTCTCCACAGCATTCCTGTCCTGTGCCTGTAAGGACAATCCAGAAGGTGCCCCTCTGGCAGACAGGTTGACAAGAGATTAAGGCAGAAAGAACACTTTTAGAACTGACGCTACAATATTCTGTATTGTGGAGATCAAGGAAGAGACAGCAACAGTAGTGACAAGTCAAATCATGCTGAAAGATCCAAAAGCAATTTTCAATGGAGAGTGAGGGATTATTAGACTAATCACAAATAGATGTTAGGCAGCCCCTGATTTGGGTTCAGAACCATGTTTATATACAAGTATGTGATAAACAAATCATAAGTCGAAAAATGTAATATGATTTCTCAGAACATCTTTTGATGTTAGATACAGGCTGAAAAATAATCTTCACTTGTAAATCCATGTCACCAAGTTTATAAAATATAAAATAAGAAGACTCAGATAAAAATAAGAATCATAAAAGCAGACCAAGCAAATAAAAATAAACTATTGCCCTGTACCTGTTGGTGCCAGTTTCACCACTTATCAGTGGGCAGTTAACAAACAAACTTTAACAAAGAGGGAAAATCAGTCTTTATGCTGCTTTTTCATACTCCATAAATAATCAACATGAGGAAAAATTAATCAAGAAAATCTACTGAAAGAAAAAGAAAAGAATAAGAAAGGACCTTTGTAAGAACAAAACCTCACATGCCAGTAATGTCAAATCACATTTCTTAAGAATGATCTTAACTGTGACATGTCACTGAAAGAAGCAACATATTTTTTGCTATAACATTTCTTCATCAGGGAGACTAATAGAGAAACTACAGCAGCTATGTGTCCACCTCTTCCTCTGGAAGGACATTTTCACATCCTTCATACTGCAGCTGTTTTGCAACATGCATGTGAGCCCAAAACAGAGAAATCATTAATGACATAAACTAGCATTTATGACATTTGTTAGGGAATGTTTAGAAAATTCTAAAAAAATACAGATGATTTTGGGTTTGCAAATCTTATATTAAGTCTGTAGGAAAGCATGCATTTAGCTAATAATCATAATTTACATATTTATGGCCACTGTGCTGAAAAGAACTGCTTCTTGGCACCAAAACAAGCTGAAAATATTTATTTATTTATTTATTTATGTGTTTGTTTGATTGCTTGTTCTAAGATGCAGATTTCATGTTCCTTTGGAAAAAAAATTAAGCATGAAGATAGACAAATTTCATTATTTGTAGTGTAGAACATAAACTTCCCAGTAAATACTGCATGGACCTGGCAGGAAAATGTCCTCCAGATACAGAAGGCAACTTGAAACAAGAGTCTTTGGGTGTGTTGGTGCTCATCACATCATTAATTAAAAACTGACTCATAGTGTGGGGATATTGAATTCTGAGCAGCCCAAATAGAAATGCCTCAAGGCACCCCACTTTAATTCTCTCCTTCAAAGCTCTGTCCTCTTTTTGTCCAACAACTGAAAAAATAAGGGCCCCAAATCACAGGTGATTTTTTAAAAGTTTGTGCTCAGGAGCACGAAGAACAGACTTTCAATGTCAGTAGGGTTTAGTGGTACACCACTCAAAAATGGAAGGTATTTATCCACTGAAGAACTGTTCACCTTCCTTTTGATTTTGGATTATCAATACCAAATTTATTTATTTTTAGTCCATCGACTTGCCTGCAGATGACCTACTTTCCCTTGCCTCAGATGACTAAAAGGTTCCACAAACCAACTGAAACCTCTCACTTGACTGTCCATTTCCTTTTTTATTTAACAAACATCTTTTTGTTGACAGTATTTGATGTGCAGCCAACAGATTAAAACAGGTCCAGTTTTGCAGATATTATTAACTTTTTGCATGCCAGGGGTTTTCATTTGCTGTCCATTCTAAAGTGCATATATAGGTAAGGCTGGCTACAGCAATCCACAGTGGATTAAATACTTCAAGTACATAATTGTCACTACAAACCCTTCCAAATGCATTGTGCATTTTTATTGTCACCCACTTTGAAGTCATTACTTTGCCACAGGAAATTTTCAACATAACTTACTTCCTTGCAGTTGTTAGATGCTGGTTCTCTAATTATGACAGAGAAGGGAAGGCAGTATATTGAAATACTTTCAGCTGAAATTAAGATTCTTTAACTGAAACATTCCTACTATTGAATAAATAAATAACACAGTTGCAATAAAAATGAGCCTCTTGAAATTAGTCATAACTAGAAGTTGGCAAGCAGTTTATACTAACAACACACAATTAGCTGCAGGGATTTAACAATAGGCTTTTGCAGGAATTATTATCAAGTCTGTTGTCTTTCTGATTAATGCTATTAACTCTTGCTTACATGTCTTCACTGATCCAATTTTCCAGATTCTACTATCTGTCCACCTGGAAAAAAATAAAAGTTGGTCCCAAAATAACCACTTCAGGGCCTGAATGTGACATTCACACAGGATTTAAGTAATAAATAGAATATGACTGTGCTGCTATTTGTCAGATGAAGGACTACAAGAAAATTTGATGCCACAGACTAGTTTCTGGCTTCCCACAGGCTCTGAAAAAGATGAGGCACGTGTGTCTATAGCCTGGTGCTCCTTGCATTCATTCAGATGCTGAATGTCTAAACTGCTTCTGAGAGGCAGAATTCACAGGGCTGGAGATGAAGAGTGATGGGGCTCTGCAAGAAAGAGGAATCTGCCCCATTACCTGTGAGTAGCATGAATCTCACATAAAGGGAGTAAAAAACTTTTCTCCTCTCATTTTCTCACACGGATGTCAAGAGTCTGTTCCTTGTGAGCATAAATGTGCCACTCATCCACTAGCACCTTGTGTTCTTATTATAGCAAAATCAGCTGGAAATTTAAGGAGGACCAGTGAGTAATCAGAAGTGATCTATGAAAAACCTGGTTTAGGTAACTTCTACAGTCGTGTCAGCAATCAATATTTAATTTTATCTCTGCATTTACTTATTCTACTCATCTTCTCACACACTCATAAGATTAGAAATTGTTCATACTGATAAAAACATTAATTTGAAATTATCAGGGTAGGAAAAAAAAAGGAGTTTGTTTAGTCTTCTGAAAGATCAGCTTTATTACTTGGCAAGTCTCCTCAGCTAAGTGCTTCACCTAATCAATTTCAATATTTGCTTTTGCTTTATATATAACAAAGCAATAGAGATCAATTAAACATTAAAGGGATGCGTGGTAGCTCCTAGTGATCTGAATAGATAAAAGGGCCTATGTCCACTTTTTTTTTAATTGGAAACCACCAAATTGCTTCAGAGGGGCCTTTTTAGCCCTCTGGAAGCAAAAGCCCAAACAATGTCAAGTGGCATTACAAAATACTGGATGTATGCTGTATTCTTTTCTCTGTCTTTTCAGTCTATTTGGACAACCAAGAAAGGGGAAAAAAACTGATTCAGAAATCCACAGAAACCTGCTCTGCTGTAGAAGCGCTTCATTTTGTGTTTACGGAGAAAATAAATGATACTGACTTCTTTCTTGCCAAGGGGGAAGCTGAAGTTAGAAAATGAGAGATCTCTTGGGGGAAGCTTGCTTCTTACAACCTATTCCACAGCAAGTAAAACCCCTTTTGGGTCCTGACACCAAACTCAGCCAGTAATGGTTAAAAGGGACGGACAGTGAGAGGCTGCCTTGGGTTGAAGCCAGGGCATGCAGACATCCCCAGCCCTGCCAAGGTGCTGCAGCATCCAAGGGCTACAAATCTCCTGTTTGGGCTGTGGGGCCAGGGGCAGGGTTGGAACAAACTCAGCACAAGGATGTCAGTGTGCTGAGTAGCAGGCACTCTCTGTGCTGCCCAGAGCAGAGCCTCTGCAGGGTGTGCATCAGGGCAGCTGCTCCCAGGCTCCTGAGCTGTGAACACTCTGCACAACATCAGTTCTGCTGCCTCTGAGCAGCCTAGCCCCAGCCTGTTCCCTGGTTACCAGCAGGTGTTTGAAAGAGCCTAACTTTGTTATGTTCAGTTCCTCTACATGGACCGTCTCTTACCATACACTCAGGGGTCACTGCTCTGGTCTTGCTGACCTGTTCCAAGGACAGACACAGGGAGATGACCCACTGCTACTAGAGCAGAAAACAAGTCCATTTTGGTACTGACAACTCTTGTAGGTCTCCATGAGTTCTTTATGGCTATACAGTTCCTAAACTTTGTTCTCCACAGCTTCTTTTAGTTTCAGCAGGATACTGTCTGCAAAGCTCAGTATGGACTAAGCAAGATATTCTGAATTTGCTCTACACTGTATATTTGTCATAGATACACTGCATCAACACAAAGACACTGATACAAAGCACAAACCCATTAATGCTTGAAGAGAATAAATGTTAAAAATTTCCGTTTATCCCTGCTAGTGAAATTTGCTCTGAAATCCTTCCAGGTTTGCACTCAATAGGATATTTATTTAAAAGGAACAGGAAGGAAAACAACAGAAGTAAGTGAAAATCCATCAAAAAGCATCATTCCTCTGCCAGGTGCAACAGAAAGGAAGATAAAACAGATAATAACACTGCTGGAACAGAATGCTGTTAAGGTTGATGGATGGGAAGAGCTGACAGCTCACAGAGACTGTGAGGGCAAGCTGTTGGGTATGGTGTCAGACTCAATAAATCTATACATCCTTGTTTCACCCAAACACAGCTCTATCACAAATGATACAGTCCATCACTGTGCCTTGTGCTGATTTTTTCAACTTTGAATGTGAACTAACAGCATATTAAAAAAGGTGTGTGGGAAGCACTGTTTCCTGCAGGAATCACCACAGAGGGTGAGGTACCATACCTGAGAAACTTTGATTCCTGTTTGCACCACTTTGATGATTACACCACTGAGAATCCGTGTATCAACAGAAATTATATTCAGCAAGCCAATAGGATATGGCACTTGGCACCCTCTTCTTTGGGGATTATGTTAATATGTTAAAGGACATGGGAAATGGAAGCAATTGTAAGGAACAGTCCATGCACAGGATCTACTGAGAAATCTGGTGAGAGGAAAAGGAAAATAATTTGTGGTGCTGCACAGTGAATATACAAAAAAATCTGGCACTGAAAGTGTTGTTCTTCATTTATTTTTTCTTGGTTTTGTTTTTTTTTTAATTATCATGAAAAAGTCAACATTTTCAAGTAGTTGTGGGATTAAATGTGAATAAAATAAACAAGTTTTTAGTTTCACAAACTCGTTAGCAAACCTTAGATTAGAATGATTGTGACGATGTTGACATAGTTGTCAGAGAGCACATTTTACTTGTGGGTCACAAAACAATGAATAAAGGTAGGAAAAAAATTATGAGCAGTACCTCATACAGAGAGAATCTGAGGAATGGAGAGGCACGGTGATTTCTCCAAGGTAAATGAAAACCAAGTGCTATAATAGGTTCTCCAGCATTATATCCACTGACCCATCTCGGGACTACTTTCTTTCCCTTTTAACCCTTCCTTAAAATTTCAGACTTGCCAGTGAAGTTGTATTTGTGGCACCACCTCCCAGAATGTTGCATGACTTCTCCTCAGAGGACAATAACACAGCTACAGGAGTCAAACACAGAGGACAGGTCAGGTTCTCAGAAGAGTAATTACACTTCCATTTCCAGGCTGTCCTCAGGCAGTTTGATCACAGAGTGAACAGAACCATTTTGGACAGGCTGCTGTGAATGCCTCCATACCCAGACTCCACTGCCAAGGAGGATTTAAAGCAGGGCTTGGTTGGTCAATTTATAACTAGAGGATGATGGGAAGATTAGGAATTCTGCTGCTAAATTCTGTTATTCCTTTGGCTCTTTCTGCTTTTTACCTTGCAAGTGCATCTACTGACCCACAGAGAACCACAAATAGCATAAATACCAGGCAAGTGAGAGAATACTTCATTTTCTCCCATGGTATCTTCATTTACTCTCCTCACATTCACAAGTGAATGTCTTCTTTTAGGAAGGTTTTTTCTGAATACCAAACTTTAGATTATGTACCGGTTTTACATACCTCTGTAGCCCCCTTACTGCATAACTTTAAATTGCTATAAATCTTGGGCTTGAGTACTCTGAATGTAGTAGAATTTTCTTCAGGAATAGTGAGGGAATTTGAAACAAAATTAGCTGGGCCTTTCTGTAGCTGTCAGACTTGAGAAATTAAATCTGAATCAATGTCAGTGTGTTTATACTGCTATCATTTAAAAATAGATTTACTTTAATACCTGAATTTTACTCATCATGTAAAACACCACAAACTTTTCTCTTCATCATCAGAGATGTCTTAAAAGATGATGCATAGATATTAAAATTTCTAGCAAATGCTCATGGTCACTCTCTGTTCCACTGTGCAAGACAAACCTGTGATAATTTAAAAAGTGGCATGTTTGGTTCTTACAGCCAGCGCTGGATCAGGATAAGAAAGAGCCCTTATCCCTTCCAGTGCTCCATGATCCTAAGGTTCTGTAATCCATTCCCAGGCAACCGTGAGCCATGCTCAGCTGGCCAGGGCCTGAGCAGCAGTCCCACAATCATACAAAGGTCACAAAGTTGCCAATGTCCAATTCCCATATGGATTTTTGATGTATTTATTATGTACCTTCAAAGACTGCATCTTCCAGGGATTAGCAGAGAAAAGTACAACCTTCAACGTTATAGGCTATAACTAGGAATTCAACTTCCACAAGCTTTAAGTCACTTTAAAACTCTACTCCCAAGTTACCAGGAAACCCGGCAGCTCTGGATTTTCAGGCAAGGCAGATTCTCTTCAGAAGGTTTATTTGCTCCCCTAGCCTTCAGTGGCACCTAGTGGAAAAGAAGTAACTCGAAGAGCAGTTGGGAGGGAAAATGCAAGTATGCAATCTTTTTCCAGCTCCATCAAGCAACCTTCCTCCAACACCTCTGAAGGAAAAAGGACGTGGAGTGGAAAAAGGAACAAGATGTTGGTACGGAGCAGAGCTCCTGGCAACAGGAGCCTGTTCTCTCGGGAAGGGCTTGCTTTTCAAAACAAGCTCAAAAGTTAGCACATGAAGGTGTAAAAAAAGCTTAATGCTGCATGATGGCAAAGCCAGCAACCCTGAAAGAGCAGATAGGGTGCAAAAGTGATAAGGAAGGGTGGATCTGACCAGGAGACAACTGGAATCATTAATAATTTCTATTGGAATTACATACAAGGTGTTTTACCTTTTTTACCAGAGCAGACATTGAGTCATCACTATCCATTTAAAAGTCATACTTGGCAGTTTAATAATTTTTTTTTTCTCTTTTCTGACCATGCCCCTGTAATTTACTAATACAGATAAGATTATATGTTGTTCTGGGAGAACACATGCCTTGTTTCCTGGTAGCTCTGTGCCACATTACTATATTATTGGGGAGTCTATTTACAAACACTCCTTGTGGCTTCAGCTGTTCTTCAGGGATGGGACTAGGTTTCCCTGCCCCTCCCCTCCCTCACCATTCCTAGCTGTTGGAGTTCCTGATACCTTGTGAAATTGGCACTGTCCATTTATGGTTTATTTTTTCAGATCATCTGTACTTCAAGTAGTACCTGAAGGGAACCGATAAGAAAGATGGAGAGAGACTTTTTACAAGAGCATGTAGTGACAGGACAAGGGGAAATGGCTTCAAACTGAAACAAGGGAAGTTTAGATTAGATAGGAGGAAAAAAGTCCTTAATTTGAGGGTGGTGAGGCACTGGAACAGGTTGCCCAGAGGATCTCTGTATATCCCATCTCTGGAAGTTCAAGGCTTGCTTGAATGCAGCTCTGAGGAACCTGATCTAGTGAAAGGTGTCCCTGCCCAAGGCAGGGGAGTGGGAAAAAGATATTTTTCAGGTCTCTTCCAACTCAAACCATTCCATGATTTAATGATTCTAACTACATGACTTGAAGAAAAGTCCACAACCTTTTTCAGAGTAGTACTTGAGCTTATAGCTTCCATATCTTATTCACCATGGGAGAAATCTATCCTGTAAAGCTCATCTAAAAGTTGTCCCCACTGTCAGTGCCATGCCACATGCCTTAACTCTATTAGCTATTGTGCCACAGAGTCACCTTTTCCATTTTTCCTTAAAACAGCTGTGAAACTTCACCAGTGGCAAAGTGAGTTGGGCACTCAGCTTCCACCAAACTTCTAAATATTAGTGTAGTTCTGCTTCTTCTTTTTCTGGTGGGAAAATCACCCTGTAGCTTCACAGGGATGTTTGAAGAGTGTTCACGTGGGTTAATGCAAAGGTCTTTGATGAGTATTTATCTCCCTTGATAGCCAGAAGAGCTCATTCCCTGTATCACACTTTCACTGCCTTTCTGGGAAACACTTGCTATTGTATTTCTGTACTCCAGCCATCCTCATTTTGGTACTTATGTATTCAGTTTTCCTTGATGCTGTCACCCCTGAACAATTGAAAAAGGCCAAGCTAAACAGTCCATGAGTGGGTTCCTTCTCCCTTTCTACTTGAGCTGCAAAACCAGACACTGGCTTTGTTCTTGAAAGAACAACACACTGCTCACTTCTGTGCTTACATCTCTTAGGCAGAGTTTTCAAGAAAACAGCTCAGAAAGCTAAATACTGGACAGACCTTAAAAAGCTCCATTTCTCTCTGTTCTGTGGTTTTAGTCTTTTCCTGGTTTTTTTATTCATTTTCAAATACCAAGTGTGATGACTTCAGCATGTGGTGACTTTGTTGGGTAGGTGGTTTCTTTGTTTGTTCTACATCCTCTCCATTCATCCAATTTGGTATGTATTCATTCCATGATACTGAGGCCAAAGGACAGAAACTTCCAGACAGGCAATTTATCAACAGCTGCAGCTCCATCCTATGGAGCTACTGCATTCCCAGCAGCACAGGTTTGTCCTGTCTGGGTACAGCTTGTCCTCATAATGCCAAACGTGACACTGCCAGAGTTTGCTTTTAGCATTAATCCTATGGCATCACTCATGTGAACTGCTTCAGTGGTAACCCTCAGTATAATAAAGGAGGGATTAAGACAACCTTGATTATTAGAAAATTACAGTACCCTAAACCTGATGGAAATAGTGAGTATTGCCCACTGTCTACTAGATGAGTTCAAACTTTAGCTTGTTAGGGAGGGAAAAAGTTTGTAAATGTTGATGTTTAATAGTAGATCCAACAAAGTGTTTAATAGGTCTGCCAAAGCCAGAACATCTGCCACTAATTTTATTTCATACTGTAATGGGCTGTGACTGACACCCCTACCGTACTCCATGCACTGGCTTGTTCTCTGTATTGGATTTTAAATGAAATGTCTTTGTTTCCTGAGACCTCAATTTTCCTAACAAATGGTCCGACTTCTGCACTGCTTTAAAATGCATCACATTTTCATGTCAATATCAAATAATGTTTTATATTTTTCTACTGAGTAATTTTATTCCTCCAGCATGCACACCATTTTCCCTAACTAATATACTCTGCATTTATCTTATCTCTTTCTTTCTTTTTCCTTAAGTGCTAACAATATAATGAAAGCTGCAAGCAGATAAGTTTCAAATCTGTTGATCTGATTACCTTTAATTTCAAAATAAGGTACTGTAATTTCTTTCCCCCTCTTGGGCTGTGTATTACCCTCCAAAATCTACATTGCTTGCTTACATAACTTTAGAAAACATTTTGATACCTTATAATATTTCTTGGGGAATACAGACTATACAAAGCACTTAGCAGGGTGAAAGGGTAAGGCTGTAGTGCCATTTAGAATGTTTCTGGAATAGCAAAGCGTTTCACTGTTTGTTTTTCTGTGTACTTTTTGTAATAACCAAGATCTTTTTCATTCTCTTGCACTTTTGGAGGTCACTAAAGTCATGCTTGAACCAACTAGTCTAAACTTACTTTCAGAATAAGTACTTCCAGAATTTCTTTAATTTAAATCTGACAAAAGATATTTATTCCAGTCATTGCCAGTTAGAAGCAAGGTGAAGTAAGCTGTATGGAATCTGCAGAGTCCAGCTCTGTACACAAGAAGTCCAAGAGCTTTTGTGAAAGGTGAGATCTTCCCAGGCTAAACTCTTCCATGGAGGGGATGATCCTGGTACTGCCTACAGAATAGGGAAAAGACACCATTTCCAGCCTTTGTACAAAGAAAATTGAAGATAGAAGCATGTAGGGACTATTCAGCCTTGCTAATTCCATCTGCTTATTGATTTAAATGTGCCTGGTTTAATATGCATCTCTTGGGGAACTTTCATTATGTGAGTAGTTTTAGAAACCAGCACAGCAATAACAGAGGTGAGAGTGAAAAAAGTTTGTAATGACATCAGGGTGATAGGTAGAAATCTTGTTTGGTGCCTGTCTGTGCTCAGGTCAGACTTAGTTACTACCATGAAACCTTCCTTTCATAACTTTTTTTAAAAAATCACAGAGGATAAAATTAAATAGGAAAACAGAGCTATTTGGCAGATGAAGGTCCCACCTATCAAAATAATGTGCATCTGTTCAGGACTTACATGCCTAATTTCCCCCAAATAGCTGCAAAATACTCAACTGTTATTTTTAGATTTTTGTGGCTAGCCAAGGGAAAAATAGAAATATACAGGTGGAATGCTGCATGTGTATCATTAACTAGAAAAGCTTGTTTTCAAAGAATATTTGCGATGACTTTTCCAGATTCTCCTTCCATCACCTGTAATATCCTCCTTGGTCTTTTCTATCTGCTGAAGATCTGGGTATTCTCCAGGAGCATGATCCTAGCAGGGACAGTACTCCTCAAGCAGTGTGAATAGTTATCACAGGTGGTTGATTCTCTCTGGAGCCACAGTCAGCCAGGGGTGCTATCTGTCTTCCAGGGACACTCAGCATTCCACAGGATGAGCTCACAGAGCTGGAGCATTGTAAAAGCCAATGCTGACTGCTAATGTCTTTCCTCATTAACAACACAGGGAGTAAAATAAAAGGTATAGCATCACACTGCAGTGGATGCAGCACGTGTTTGCATCCAGATCTGAAGATATGGGGCAACTTTGAAATTTAAGTAGTCAAAAAAAAAAAAAAAAAAAAAAAAAAAAAAAAAAAAAACCCAAAAAAAA
>VXBB01001408.1:251073-269462 GCA_013399915.1 Illadopsis cleaveri
AAACAAAGAAAAAGAAAAAAAAAATCCTTAAAAGTCTTCAGTAAAGGCACAGCATTTTTGTGCTAAAGCCAGCCTTGATACTGGGGATAGACATAGAATGTGAGAAACAAATTGGCATTACCTTTGTGCACAGAAATTGTAGCAGACAGATTGTCCCTGCCAGCATCACAGAAGGTGGGAGCACGGGGACATGCTGGGAGAGGTGGCACTGGTGATTTCTTCTGTCTAGTCCCATAGTCCTGCTCCCTCAAACTCTCTCTCTCCCATATCTTGTTCACACTGGGTAAATGAGCCCATTTTTCTTGTGGCAGGTAACACATGCTAATCAACCTTCAATGCTGAGTGCTCTGGGCACACCCAGATGGTTGTTGGGTCCAGCCAAGTTCAGAGACCACCAGGGAAGTGCTTGGGGATGAGGCAACCCAGGAAGTCAGTTGGCAAGCTGGGGCTTAGGTCAAGGGAATCAGTGGGCAGCAACAGGCATGGCTGAGCTGGACAGCAGGACTGTCCCCAGCATGGCTTGAACAGAGGCTAAAGGAGCAGTCCCTGGGCACATGAGCAGGTATGGAAGAGATCCCATGTGAGACTGATTAGGGCCATTGAGGCTTATTGTGCCCTCAGAGCTCCAACAGCCCAGAGTAAACACAACTGATGAAAGAAATGCTTGTTATCAAATTATTTTTGTTCACCTTGAAGAAATTCTGCGATAGCACCCAGCTATATTGTTGCCATCTAATCATGTAAAAGGTGCTAATTGTCAGCTGATAAAAAAAGGTAGCACAAAGGCATTGTAGCAGATCTCTGAAGTGGCTCAGCAGCCAGCCTCTATCTGTGGTGAAAGATGTAAACTCAATACTCACATCAAGGGAGGCAGTCATGCACACAGCCAACTAAATAAGCATTGGGCACCTACTGGCCATTCACACATTTTATGTCATGGGAAATACCAGGATGGAGAGGAAAGGTGGCTGGAGGGCTATATGCAAATGTTCATATCTAACCTGGACCTTGTTTGAACCCAAATTCACAGCTGACTTTGGCCATAAACATAATTATAAACATAATTCATAAAAGCATTCTAATTTAAAACTATAAACATAAATTATAAAAGCATTCAATCATCTAAGCATGCATGAATAAAATTTGCAGTGAGGCTTAATCAGCTCCTTAAAAGTTAGGTATATATTTGTGTGTCTTTGTGTATCGAGATAGGTTTAGAAGCCACATACATCTTCTCCAGGGCTGGGGTCACAAAGACTGTAAAGCAGAGATGATGATGTTTATCCTCTTCCTGACACATGACTTCCAGAGTCTCACTGCCTGCTCTAGACTCCCACACCTGCTTTCCATCATCAGGGCATAGACCATCACTCACTGTATGTGTGTGTATACACACACTGAAAAAAAACCAAACCCCCCCCCCATATATATATATATGTATATGGGGTAGAGCTGGTGGTGTAATTTGGATGCTCCAGAAATAGAAACTTTAATATCATCACTCTTGATTTCAGTACCTATGTATGTGTGTGTATAAAAATAATAATAATAATAATAATAAAATACACATTCTTCTACTTACAGTGTTAGTAATCTCACAGTGCCTTACATCTTCATTATACATATCTGTGGGGAAGGAAGGCAAACACTTCCACAAAGCAATGACAAAGGATTTTGAGCAAGGCATAAATTCCTCCTTCTGCAATACAAATTAGGAAACCCTTGTTCCTTTGTTCTCTTGAAAACTAAAAAAATAGTCAGTTCAGAAGTGATTTCTTTGTTTGTTTTTGGGTTTTTTGAGCAGAAGAAAATGTTGAGTTTCTTTCCAAACCTGCTAGGATCTGAGGCCACCACAGGACCACAGGCATGGTTTAACCTGATTTGAGCTGACCAGCCATGCTCCAACCGGCCACACTCTAACAAGGATAAAGTAAAACTTGTAGCCTCAGCAGGAGGCATCTTCAAGCTTTGTAGATGTGGGCATTGCAGCATAACATTTTGTTATAAATAACTCCTACAGAGGGAAGTGTCATGTAAGGCAAATATTTTTGCAGCTTGTAGCAACTCTGTGTGATGGCTGTCGCTTATATTGTACCAAAATTCCTCACCCAATATTTTTCATATGAAATTTTTATGAAACATTTGTTACTTAAAAACACCTCTCTACAGCTGAACATAAGAACTACGAGACTCCCACCAGAGTGTGTATCACAGATAATGTGATGATACTTGGCAAGTCTCTCTTCCTCAGCCTGGAAAAGTCAGAGTCGGAAATCTGGGAATAGTCTTATACTGAAGTCCAGTGAGAGGCATTAAAACTCAACATGTAACCAAACCAATATTCTTCAAAAAGCAATGAAAATACAGATATATTAGAGGTCAGTAAACTTATCTGGAGGACTGCTAAATCCAAACCACAGCACACTGCTGCATAACCACTAGAAACACCAGAGGCAGAGGCCCTGAAAGGATGCTGTTTCACATTTGTATTTCAATTTACTCTTCACTGTACTCAAGGAAAAATAGAGGTCCTTTAGTGAAGAGCTGAGCACAGCTCTTGCCAGCTGATGGGAAATGCACATGGAGGGATTTATGTGGTGGAGCTCCTGCCTGTGAATCACAAAAACTCAAGAGGATTAGTGCTTCAGACTGAGAAATGTGCACAGCAGTAGGTCTTGGCCCTAGATGGGAGAGTCCAGCAATTACTCACTCTTGCTCTGTTTTCTGGACAATACATATAAGCAGGCAAAGCAGCAAATAAAACCAAACAAATAAAACAAAATCTGAGACTCTTTATAAGAAAGTAGACGTGGTGTAGAATTAATGTACTGGGCTATAATACTCCTTGATCATAAATCTAAATGCCAGATAAAGGGTATTGTTGTTCTGGGTCAAAACAAAGTATATTTATCTAAAAGACACCAAGGCAGACAAATCCACTGTATTTGTGGTTGAGAAGCACATTTCCAGTCTCCAGTTTAAATGGAATCGGAACCATTTAATCTGTCCTTTATGCTGCCATCAGCCTGGGTTTCCGGAGGTATTTTCAGCAAGCATTAGTTTTCAGACACAGACATATCTATGATTTATTTATATGGGACTGAATCAGAAAATACTTAGATCAAAACAAGGAAACAAGCCCTAGTGTCCATGGAAATTTCGTTTTCAGAATAATTACAAGGTTTCAAGAGCCAGTTCATTTAAATGGCTAATTTGTATTAGACAAATCTGGCTTTGCATAATATTAAGAGAATAATCTGGGTGGAAGTAAAATTACTCTTCATAGTAAAGAGCCACCAAGCCATCATTTACCTTTTCTAAAAAGTCATTTAAGTATTTTTTACACTGTTATGACCAGACAACATATCACATCTGGATTTTAGGAGATTTCACTGCATAGGCCAAAAAATCAAAGTGGAAGCATATTTTTTTAGATGATAAAAATATATCTACTTTTAAGAGTAGTACACTCAGTCCAGTTTCAGACATGGGGCACTAGCTGGATGCAAGATGGGTTGTAAAGTAATTTTTGTTTCCCTACAATAACAGGCTTTTCACAGTGCTCACCATGGAAAGTGAGGAGCTGTGCCTTCTTTTGAGGAATGAGATAATGCCCAGTATCTTTTTCTTCTTCTTCAATTCACATCTATGAGAATGTGCTGCTCTAATTTAGTAAATTAGGTGGAGATATTAGAAGAGTAGAAAACAATCATTGTAAACCTCATTAAAAGGATTCAGGTCCAAGCAGGTCTGGTAGTCATGAAAGTATAAAACAAATGAAGAGAAAAATGCTGTTAAAATTGAAGAAATCAGAATCATGCAACTTTCTGTTTTTCCATCATTTTGCAAGGATCATCCCCCATCTGACTCAGATTCCACCTATTTATAATGAGTACCACAGCCATAAAACCAAATTTTCAAACTCTTCTTTGTGTCTCATTCATCACCCTAAGGTAATCCCTTTTAAAACCTTCTCGGTGTTTATCAGCTCTGATCAGAGAGGACAATGCTCAGGGATTGTGGAAGCCTGTTGTTCCATGCTGTTAAGCAAAGAATTTATACTTTTATAATGCCTAAATCTTCAAAAGTTTCAAAATACAGTAGAGCTCTGTAAATAGCGACAATAATCAGAATGAGTTTAACTGCTTGTGGCTGAAAATGAGGTAATTTCGTCAAATTTACAGAAAAGTATTGGGTAGTTATTATATTTTTGTCCTATTTGGGGCCAGTGCAGCAATTGCTGAGGCCACACTAATTTTCCTAGATAGCTTTCTGCTGAGGGCACAGAGATTCTTCTCCATAGTTCTCCTCACTATATGTATGTCCCTGAGCCTGCAGCATACATAAATTATAACAGTAATCTATACTTATTTCACATTTTATTTAAAATACCTCATAATTAAATTATTTTTGAAGGTAATGTAGTCTTAGTGGGAGAGAATAAAAATTTCTTATTAATTTTATTATGAACTGATTAAATATTTACCAAAATGCACTTCTGACAAAGCTAATTAGAAATGCTATTAAAAAAACCTCAACTAAGATAGATGCTTATGAAATATTTAAATATCTGGAATAAAACATTTAAAAACTGCATTTAAAAATTACTTTGATTAAAAAAGTGAAATTTTAAAATCAAAGTAAAACCCCCTGAATAAGAAATGCATTTCTCACGACCCCAATACTTTTGTGAGCATTTTTCTCGAATAGCTTTGCAACACTGGCTTTTCATGATGCTGAAATTGTCACATTTTCTGTGGAATATTTATACTGGTTTTATGTAGCCAATATTTTCATAACTGATTTGAACTGCATTTGTGCAGGTGAAAGTTAAATTCAGATCACAGAAGTGCCCTCATGAAGCCATAACACTTTATTTACTATCACAGACAGCTCTAACCATGGACTAAAAACATTTACTGAGCCAAAATCAATTCTTCTCATGTTTGCTGCCTCTCAAACGTCTCTGTGAGCATGAATAGCTCCATTTTAAAGGCAGATTCCTTGGAGGAAAGAGAATGCAAACATGAGCATCATTCCCATGCCCAGTCGTCTCCTTCCTCTCCCAGCAGTATCAAAGGAATGTGATTGGTACTGAGGCTGCTGCATTACCAAGCAGCAGGACATAGTCGGTTTTGAGGGGGAAGATGTTGACCTTGTGTTCTGTTTTAAGAATATTTAACTTTCTATATCCTTACAATGTTGAGAAATTACCCTTCTGAGGGAACGATGTGTGTGTTCCAGGGTAGAGGAGTAGCAGAGTGCTGTTCCCTATTCCCCTTCCAGAGTAATAGCTCTTTGTTTAAACTTTTCCTGGTACTTTGCATGAAGAGATGAAATTTTCATTTTCCCTGCTCTTGGTCAGTGCATTCTGCAGTTGAATAGACTCTTTTTGCCTACAGGTGATTGCATGAAGGCAACCTCATCATCCAGCAGTAAGGAAATGTGTCACATCACAAAAAAATTAGTCAGAGATGAGAATAGGATGGTTTTCCTGGATTTCTGGATTATGGGTCAAACAATCTTGTTTTGCAGCAATCTGAGAGTTCTGATCATTCCTGAGGTCTTTTCAATGAGTGAGGAGCAGTCAGGAAATTCCCTGATGTCACTTTGGACAAAAGGGATTGCTTTGCCGTCAGGCATTTTTGCTATATCTTTAATCATGTAGTGTTTCATCTACAGTCTTTGAAGAACAATGCTGTCTGACCAAACTTTATTTTATAAGGTGCATGGAGGTGTCAGACATACCAGCACTCCTACCTGCACCCTTTGCTAAACCTCACCTACCCCCGGCAAGCAGGGAGAAAAGGTGAATAGTTTTGGAACAGTGCAAAACATAGCCTGGCTACTTCAGAGAACAAGAAGGGGAAAATATACTTGGTTTGCCCATTCGAAATATGCCCTAACAACCATTTCATAGGGAGTTCCTTTGAAGATGACACTTGAAATTCAGCAGTTACTTCCCTTTTTTCCCTTGCTCTCTTATGCATATAGCAGTGATATGCATCTTCCAGCTCCCAGGAAATTTTTTCCACATTTGGTTAGAGGCTTTGAAAAATTTCTCTCTGCACAGATACAATCAAAACCTGTTAAAAGCTCAGTGAGCCTGTCTGCAGTGATATGTTCCTACCTGGGTCTGTAGGGATAGAGCAGGGCTTTCTCTTCAACATCTTCTCTTTCTTTCACAAGGGCAAGGCAGGGAGCTTAGTGGCAGAGCCTCAGAGAGGCACTGCAGGACCCAGGGCTGTTATGAACTGTGGTTCAGCTCTCATTCTCTTTATTTTTTTTTCCCTGCCAAAGGTGCAGAAAGACATGGGAAATTGAGCCTCTGTGCCCAGGCTCCAGCTCTCCTGAGTGCAGGATAAATTCCTGTCTGGTCCTGCAGGAAACTTGATGCTGGGCTGAACACAGACTGGAAAGCAGAAGTCCCCCCTCAGGGGTGCCCAGGTCTTGCATAACAGTAGGAGCACAGTAGAGAGGAAGCTTGCAGGGGCAGAACAGGGCAAGGATGCAGAGAAACTGGGAAGAGATTGGGGTTATAAAGGGCTAGAGGGCAGGTGAAGAGGAGGAAGGTAGGAGAAGCAGTAGAAGGCAGCAGAAGAGGAGGAAGAATTGAACAATGGAGATGTGGGACTGCAGGAGAAAACCATAAACAGGAGATGAAAGAAAGGGGCAAGGAAGCAGCAGAGGTAGATGAGAGCACAGTGGGAATGGAGCCAGGCCGTAGACTCAGTGACTGAAGAATTTGCAGTCACTGCTGAATCCCACCCTGCACAACTTGGAGCTGAACTCCAATAGCTGTGAGAAAAGAAGTTCACATATAATTTTTCCTATCCTTTATTTTATAATTAAACAAGCTTGGTACCTGGGTAATCCAAGAATGGTCCCTATAGAAAAGGAGATGAATAGGGTGAAGATACTGCTTGTGTGACAGTTCTCAACTGTGACTATTATAAAATCAAAACTGATAAGAGAAAGAGGGGCGTAAGTAAAGGAAAAAAAAAAAGGAATAAAAAGAAGATAGAAAACAATAGACTTAGTAGAACAGAAATGCTGTGCAGATAAGAATAATGAAATTAGGAGATGAAAGAAAAGAAGATAACAATGAAGGAAGGTGCTAGAATGGCATTTCCCCAAATTTCTGAAAGCATGAGTATGTTTGGTCTCAACTGTCTCTGTATGACCTCCAGTGGGTCCAGACACCTGGTAAAACATTTTTGGTGTGGTAATAGCAATAAGGATCTTCATTAATGAGTTTTTTAGTCATACAGCTACGTATCTGTACAAAAACAGTAGTAATGAGAGTAAAAATAATATAAATAAGTAAATAAAATCTCAGGCATTGAAGACTCAAGCTGCTTGCCTGAAGAGCTGAGAAATGCACCTAGTTCAGCCCCAGAGCACTAAATCTGGTAGTATAAAATGAATTAATTACAGCAAGGGTTCCTTAGCCATAATTTGGTCTCTAATATACAAGGTCACTGCCTAATTCTGCTCTGGGAGAGCAAACCAAATCCTCACTTCATCCACATTCACACAGTGAGATGATTTCTGATGCAGAGCATCTGACTTTAAAATAAGCTTCAACATGCCTGGAAATCCCCTGTGAGCCTCCTATAAGACATGAACTCTTTATACCACAGTGGCCTTTCTTGTGCTTAAAGGCCCACAATTTGTGAGCTGAGAAACATCATTTACACACTTGTGTAGTGCTGTCTTTAGCTGGTGAACTGTGATGGGGCTTTGCTCAGTAATAGAGAAATACAGGAGCCAGGACCTTGGAGTGATGATCAATAAGTAGATATCATCCTTTACTTCATGGTAGGGCACCCTCAAGGAATGGAAAGGTTTGGACTTGAATTTGTGCTCCTGGTCAAAACTATGTATGCAAAACCATGAGCTTCATTAAAATTGTAAAATAAGCACTTGATTTTTCTGATGACAAAAACTCAGAGCTGCAGTTTCACAACCAATTGAAATAACACAAGTAATGAAACAGAAATATGCTAATTGCATGTCATAAGAGTGCCTGTCTCCAGATGCCTTTTATGTTGCCTATTTCCTCTCTATAAAAATGTACATATTTATCTCTTTTCACTAAGCACAAAATGAAAAACAAACTTTATGCTTATCTGGAAATAAATATTAAAACTAGATATCAGCTTTATTGGATGCAAATTTATTTATCTTTTTCATCTCAAGGGACTTTTAAATTAAGGGACATTCAAGAGTCAGTGAAAGCAAAAGGATCATTGATCAGCTGAGCTTTCCATGGGTTTCCAACCTTGATCCTAATATCTGTGTACCCCCTAGGCATTTGTACTTGTAGCAGTATAATATCATGACAAAAAATTTTGGTTTACTTTCACATTAGAAAAAATAGAGCAAATACTTTCCACTGAATTTTTTCAACATTTTTCAGCTGTTGAGGAGAGAGACATTGTGAAAAAGGTGTCTGAATGACATTAGGACAGTGAACATTATGCAAAAAGGAAAAGGAAACTCCCACCCTGTGTTTTACAGTCAATTCCAATTACTAAAATTAAAACCTAGACTATTGGTTTTGGCACTTTGTTTTTCCCTCTCCTCATAACTCTTTAATTTTAGTGAGCAGAACAACAACATTGTATATTTAGGAACAGGCTCAAAGCCAAAGTTCCTGCCTTTCCATATGGCTGAAACGCTGCTGGAACAGGCTGTGGGTGACCTGTTGGGAACATCTGTGGGGTGTCCTGGGGGACTTCCATGTACCTATGACTCAGAGCTGCCATGTAGCTCCAAGTGAAACACAGACCTTTAATTTTAAAGCATTAGAATAGGGCCAGAATCATAATGCATTGATTGATACCTGCTGCTGTCTCTGCACTGACTGCAGTGGAAGATGATGACTCATGAAAAAAAATTGAAAAATAAAAAGCATAAACTTCTACTTTATGCATACCATGATATCAATATTTTAGAAATACTGAATAAATTGCTCAGATGTGTTGCTCCTGGGCTGAGTCAGGCTTATAGCTAACTTTTTATAACTAAATCCTTTATTCTAAATGTGCAGCAAACAAATTCACTTATGCTGAGGAGGGAAAGCCACGTGTCTGGAACTCACTCTCATTGTTGCAGCATTTAAGCCTAGGTGTATATCTTGCACTATTATTTACAGGTCTGTTTCTTTTACCACTGTGATCTCCCAGTTCCAAAGCAATTGCAGCTGGGAGATCCCACAGCATGACTTCCTCACATTACTCACCAGAAACCCAGATTTTTGGTGTAGAAAATCAAACTAATCCATTAAGGAGTCTCCAGTAGAGAGGATCACAGGAAAGCTAGGACAGAAAGGATTCTTGAGAGACCAAGGATGATGGAGGAATTCTTCAGCTGAAGGTTAGGAATAATGGGAAAGCAGGTGGGTGCTTGCCCTTGCAGCTACAAACCAAGCAATTTCCATCCAACATCCTTTCCACCTTCTCTTCCTGCAGAAGTTTCTTGTTCCTCCAAACCTTGCTTGCTGCTGCACAAACCACTGAGGCCATGGCAGAAAATCAACAGTCTCTCATGAGACCACAGGAATTAATTGAACTGTTATCACTGAGCATCTCAGGCCATTCTTCCCTAGATTTAAATCAGTGTGTTGCAGCCGGCTTATTGAAATAGAGATTATCAAAAGGCTGCTGCCTTTGTGTGTATGCATTGCTGAATCACACAGAAATACAAAGTAGCTGCCATTGCCACTGCTGTAGGAACTGCACTTGCTAAAGCTTTCTGGAAAAGGCAAAAAGCAGAAATCTTTTTGTCCCCTCCATCCATAAAAAATGGGGACAAACTTTAATTGCACAAGAGACGGTGTCAGGGAGAAAATATCTACAAGCACCCATATTTGTCTAATTCTGCTATTTTAGCCATCAGAAGAATCTCCTCATAAAAGCTGTCAACTAGACAGCTGTCACAAGAGCCACAGCAGGCAACTCACTGCCCAGAAGTGGCTTTTGTCCATGCTTGCATTGGGTTTGTTTCTGCAGACCAGCTTCTACACAGTGCTGGTAAGCAGGTCAAGTACATAACTCTTGCATTTGTAGCATTTATTTCCCAGAAGTTCTCAAAAAAATGTGGTTATTTTGTCAAAACAGAGGGCAGGACAAAGGGTAGAAAATGAAATGCCTGGTCAACCTGTGTAGTTTGCATTTCTAAGCCCTCGGGACAGACTGTGCAAGCAGAGATGTGGAAATCTCAGTTCCTCCTGGTGTCAGTCATCCCTGGCAGAGATCCAGCCAATGGAGACAGTGACCTCCTGTTTTGGCTTCAGACAGGAGAGACAAAATGAAGTGTTTTAACTCCTTTCTATTATGAAACCTGAAAAAAAGGTACTAAGAGTGAAAAACCCAGCACAGGAAATTACAGCTCTGTTTCCTTGAAAACCCAGCACAGCCTGCTCCTAAAACATGACCCTACAGTGCTGAAGAGGTGTTGGAAAGTGTCTGCGAAACAGAAGGAAATTGGAAGATCAAGACAAAGTCAGACACGTGGCACAGATGTGTCAACAAAAACAGTGTTTCTTGGCTATAATTCAAAATTTTATAGTCAGACATATTGGCCCATAAATGACAACTTTAATTTCTTTAGAATGCCAATATTTTCCAAGACTTTTCAGTCAACATTTTTTTTTTTGCAATTTTTACAACACTTATTAAGTACAGGGCCTTAAAAATAGCATGTGGTATAAAATTTTAATAGCACTAAGCTGTAGCTGAATATAAACTGTTATTATTTATTGGCTTACTTTTATTTCCATGCAAAGGCCCCAATTCTGCAAGTGCCTTTAGAGGTGTATTAAGGCAATCTGAGATCTTTGATACAGCATAAAGTTGGATGTGGTCCCACCTAACTCTAACCTTTCTGAGCTCAGCTGAGCTCATAGCCTGTCATTTCTAGATAGGTATTTAGTAATGAATTTAAGTACCTTGATGAAGTACCTTAATGAATTAAGTACCTTGAATTTAGAATCAAAATAACATCAGCAATAAAAAAAGGTGAGGAAAAAATCAGTATTCACAATTATTAATATTAATTAAAAAATGAAATCTCAGACTGGACTTAAACTTTGGACATTTATTCTGATAGGTCTCCTTCAAAGGTATATCTCTGTGAACTAAAGAATTGGTAAAAGACCCACAAGGAGGAGTAGGTAATTTATAAAAGCAGACAGGACTTTGGGGTTTTTTTTCCTAAAAAACATGCATGACTGAAAACTATATCCAAACCCAAAATATTTAACTTCACAGGCAAGGGTGATGTCAAACATTAACTTCTCACTGATGAATCCTAATTTCGTAAATTAATTGTTGTCTTTAGTACAGGTATAAAAAATGTAGATAAATGGTCAATTGTCTCCCATGATTAGTCTCTACAGTTTTTATTATTGTGTCTTTCAGTCAGCCAGCTGGTATCTTTGCTCTTCACTGAATCCAGCAGAAATTTTGCTTGCACCAGAAATTTAGAAACTAAACAGAAAGGAAGAAATTCATTGTCATAAGACATAGCAAATACACTTGCTAAAACTTAAGACTATAGCAAATACAAGACAGGTTAAAGAAATTTTAAGGAAATTGCATTTATTCTTCCTAGACAAGTGATATTTTTTTTTACACTTATAACAGTGTTCAGAACTGAACTAATATTCTCAAAAGTCAGACATATGGGGCACCTCACCATTAATACACAGAGTCATCCTGCTGGTTTATTCCTGAGATAATCTCCTGGTTGTTTCACAATGCCAGGACACGAAATGGCCACTCCAGAGATGTGCTAAGCCATTTCCCAGGATGTGTTACATCCACAGTGCTCAGTTCCCCTCCTCTTCCCACTAACTCACAAATGACAAAAAACCCAGCACAAGCAGCACTTGGCTCATTTCATGCTTTAGTTTGTGTGAGAGGGGATGATTTTTCATTCTTGACCACTTAGCTGTTGATTTCACAATACAGGATACACGACCAGGAGGAAGATAGGCATATAGGCATCTACACAAAAATCTTGAATGATAAAAAAGACATGCCAAACACCCTAAAGTGCATGAAAGACAGTAATTGCAGGCCATCTAACAAACACTACCCTCATAATCTCATAATAAATCTCAAACAGTCCCAGTCAATTACCCATTTGATGTATTCAAGTGAACAAATATTGCCTTTGAATAGGAAGCATCACTGAGTCTGAATTCAGACCAGGTTTTTTTTGTTTGTTTGTTTATGAATAGTTCTCAAGCTTCATTTTACTTAGTTGAATGTAATTAATATTTCAATGCCAGACTGAAGAATTTCTGCAAAGGGATCTTTATCCCCACTTTTCTCTTTGCACTTTTTTGTGACTCCTCAGCATTGAAATGTGTTGACCTGTATAAAGATCAGAAGTACATATTATTTTTTCCTTTCTGTGTCCCAAAGACTTGAGTTTAATTTGTAGTTCCAGATTTATGAAATAATACTTACTCAATTTTGCTTGAGTTCTCATTCTGTACAGCCAAGACCTTTTGTGCTTAAAATTCACTCTTTTTATGAAGAAATATTTCTGGAAAGCAAAAATGAAAAAGAATAAATGCACAGACAACATTTATACAGCTCTTCACAATCTGAATCTCCTGCTCTGACTTTGCTCACAGGCTCTGAGAAATCTGGGTATTTTATTCCTTTATTCTTTATCCCTTAACCTGCAATAAGTTAAAAAAGAAAATCACACTTTTCCTAAGGCATTGGTTAACAGGGCACACACCAGCAAAGTGGGACTGTAATTTACTGACTCTTTTAAGCCACCAGGAAATGTCAATGCATTTGTAGTCCCATAAAATTAAGGAAATCTGCACACAGGGAGCCCACTTCTATATATAGCTCCCTCACTCATCATCCACAGATGGCACATTTGAGATGAGGAACACAGTAAAAACACTGAGCCATTATGTTTACCTAAAACATGTATTTTTAATTACATACTACATTCCAGGTTTCTTCACAGCTTTCACAGTAAGGAAGAAATAATTTGTTTACACTTGACTAGAGCAAGTATTTCATTTGCCTGCTAATAGGGGGCACACATTCCAAGATGGAGCTGAGGAATAGAGCACTAAAGATAAACAAATGGTAAAATAATGTGCCAAAGCCTGCCAAGTGAAATCATTGGGGCACATTTAACACAAACTACACTTGTGTGATAAAATCTGTATTGTTCACAAGTATCAGAAGGGCTCTACATAAAAAAAGGGTTTTTTCTTGTTAGATTTATAAAGCTGCTCTGCAATGATGGTGAGCAAAAGAGGATGGCCACTTCTCTCCCTGCCTCACAACTATGCACTTAGCAGTGTTTGCTTTTCTGTCACCAGAGTGGGGTCATAGAGAGCAGAGGTCCTTAAAGTTCCAACAGCAGATTGGCCCCACAGATAAATCACAATTGTAAGAACCAGTCTTCCTGTGGCCTCTTGACCTACATCTATCCCTGTTTTCTCTCTTTCAACTAGATCTCCAAATGTCACATTTTCTACACATCCAGACATAAAAAGTTATAAACTCACTGAGCACCAACTGAAATACATTCAAACACTAAATGTGGATAAATGGAACATTTAATGAGCAGTGGGACAGATAAAGACACGGATACATGAAACAACCCCCACATCTTTTACAGTACTCTCATGTTCCCAAACACAGCTTTCTTTTATAGCCTCTACTAGTCCACTCCTGCCTGGAACCTGTGTGTTTAAGGCTTGGCAAGCCAAAGGTGCCCTATGGCTTCCCCATGAATGCGCAAGGGGCAGAGTTCTTGTTTTTCTACCAATAGAATTATTACTGCTTGTATCTGTCCCTTCAACCTGCTATCACAAGGATACTGGGAATTCAAGATCTTTCAGCTTCCTGAATTATAACGAGAAGGCAATGGCTTCAAAAACTACTGGGAGGAATGAAAGGTATGTGGGCAAGCAGGCTAGAAACCAACAAAATGTACATCCTTTGTAGACAATTGATATTCAGATTTAAAAATCAACAATAAGACTAACCACACACAAAAACTTTCATCACAAACTGCTTTACAAATGAATAGGAGAGATCATTTCATACTCTTCCAAAGTGAAGCCTTTGGAACAAAGCTGCTATTCAATAAAGCACATCAACATCACTAAAGAGTCTTGGGACAGGGAATGAAAAAGGATTCTGCAGGCAGCACAATTCCCAGCAAGATGCAAATTAAAATTCTGTACTAAACAGATTTTTTTTTTTTTTTTTTTTAAATGTAACGCAATACAAAGATATCACACGGGTAGCTAACACTGGAGCTGGAGAGATTCAGAGCCTCTCCTAGGATGTCCTTCCTTACATAAGTGATTATATCTTTTACTGACAGTCCAGATGAAGATGTTGGGATCATCCACATGACCAATCATCAGCACTTTCAGTACAGAAGTATCTAAATTGGAAGTGGATAATCTGTTCTGCTGATGCCAGTCCTTGGGCATAGATTACTCCTTTCTCCCCTGCCTGACCTTCTCCATGACACTGCAGGGCTTTTCCATACTCATTCAAGCATATTTCTTTTTTGTCCAAGTTTTGTGCCCAAGTTTGCCATTTTCCTGTGAGAAAACCAGTTTTACTTTGTTTTATTTAAATAGATAGACATGAAGTGGGGGAAGCATACCAAGATGTGGGGGAGTGCACAGACCTAAAAGAATGTGAGAGACTGCAAAGACTACCTGATTATAGATTACGTGATGTGAAAAAACAGGTGAGGGAGAAAGGTTCAAAAAATAAAACAAACTCTAAAATTAAAAAGTGTTTGGCTTTGAAAGCTAGGAGAAGTAGTATACTTTGAGGATGAAAGTGCTAAATTTATTCCTTAGTTTATATCTTTGAGAATTTTTATAAATTAGCTTTTATGAAGGCAGCATAGATTCCCCTCCTGACCACAGAGGAACAGGACCATGGACTGATGTGCTACACAGAACCAGTGCAAGCACAGGTCCCACACACTGGATTAATTGATCCTGAAAAAGGTGCTGAATTGATAATGGACACTTCTTGGGCGTGCCTACCTGGGCACTGATGCAGTCCATGACTGCTTAACCTGTTAGATCGGATGGATTTTCAGCACAGGGTGAGACAATTTACAGAACATCTTCTATGCCTCTGTGTTTTTCCAATGTGCTGCTGCAGAAGTCTCTGCTACAACTTGTTTAAGAAGTCCTGCGTTTAAGTTGCACTGGCTCAGGGAGCCTGAAGATGTCATGACTCTGGCTTTAAAGTGTTAATCAGTGACTGGTGCAAAAATGAACCATTCAAAACCACTAAAATTTTCTTGCGTCCAGTTTGTAGGTTACATTCCCAGCCGCCTCAGGCCCCAAAGTCACTATGTTACTAAATGTGAATGATATTTACTGCAAACAGAGACTCCAGGAAAGCATTCTCAGCCTTCCAAAGAAATTTTCCAGCCTCTGCTTTCTGGTATAAAATTGTTACATGTTTCTTTTTCTCAGCTATGCAGTTATTTGAATGGAATGTGGCTGCTGCAGGGAATTAATCAGAGGAGGCGGCTGAACTTCACTTCCAAGTCATCATTCAAGACAGATAGAATCAGTGGCAGGGGTCAGTGGAGTGGGTAAGCCACAGCTGTACAGCGGTGAGCCACAAGGACAGGAATACACCTTCAAAGTTTTATATTTACTTTTTAAAGGGCCAAAAAGAGATTTGGAAGGTCTCAGAATCTTGGCTTGTAGCCTAATGCCTACAGGCTCATCATTCTCTGTGCCTGATCACTGATTACATTGCAGATGATCTGAGGAGCAGAGACCTTTTCATCCCCTGTCTGGAGTGGCCTGGTGGCCTGATATCTATATTCTCTGACTTTTAATATTCAGAGGAAAGATATTTAAGCACTTTATCGCAGTATACATGAGCACATGCAGACCTATGTTATGGAAAAGAATGAGAACAAACTATAAGTACTGGAAAAGCTTCTCTTTTGAGAGATTATACAAAAAAAAAAAAAATCATATAATTATTTTGTAGCTGCAGCCAAAGGAGCTAAACTAAAATGTCAAGAGTACACATGAAATGGGCATTGCTTAAAAGTTATCTAGTCCCCCTGTCAAATCAAAGTCATCCCTTTTCCCAGGGATTGTGCCATATAACAAATCAAAGAGGATTAAGTTTGTTAAAAATTTTCACCAGTGGCTTTAAAGTTTCTGCACTGAAATCAGTATAGGTAGGGCAATGACATCAGTGGGACTGTCAGATCAACATTAATGCTTTGGAAAATCTTGCTGATGAGATGCACTTTAGCTAATTGAACTTCCTCATTTATCAGTGTAATAAAAGATTCTACATTTGCAGCTTCATCTGTAGAGAATTGTTTTTACCACACTAAAAAGAGTTTTACAACCTTTCTCTCTGTTGAACCATTCATTTGTTTTCCTTACAAAACGTTATATCAGATATACACAGACTGCATTTTCTTTCTGAAGTCTCCCATATCTTGGTTAGTTTTGGATACATTTCCTACATTACTAAACTGAATTTCTACTTCCATTGACTTTAAACTAAAAGAAACACAACAGCCTTGATCTCTTCTCTAATACAGCATTGTCTTCAGGTGTTAACCACCAGTGCATTTGATTCCTACACTAAATGACTCATTTCAAAAACACCTTCTCTTTGACTTTCCCTTTTTTCTTTTCTGCTGCAATATAATCTATAAAGAGGTGACAATACTGGAAAAATGTGTGAAATTGTTCTTTTGCAAATAACATATATTTAAACATCAAAAGGATTTGTATTTCTGCTGAGCTAAACTACATTAAATTGCCATACAGTATGTCAGAAGTATGCTTATGCACTGGATTTCTTATGTTTCCTCTACATACGGAAAAGAAATTTTTTTCCACTTTTTGTTTTACTTTTTGGGAGAACAGGGGAAGAATTTCTGTTATTTTCATAACATGGTCCAGAAAAGTCACTGCCACTGCAGTTTAATATAATCTTTCTGCCATCTGAGGATATTTTTTAATCATTATGGGACACTGAAGTTCACATATTGCTAGTAAAACCGATGTTAACATTCTTTTCAGACCACTGCACAGCGACTGGTTCAGTCTCACATCCAATCTGTCTTGTTCTTCCAACCCAACCTCCTGAAAACAGACATTATATATACTAAAATTGTGTAATGATAGTTTGATCCAGAACATTTAGCTGGAAAAAAGAATGAGGGGAAAGAAAATCATATGACAACCTGCATGGTGTTCAGCAGATAGTTTTGATTTAAAAAGAAGGAACGAAATTACTTTTTATAAACATATTTCAATGTCCAAAAAAATTTCTCATTTTGATAAAGCCTTTGTTATCTTAAAATTAAAAAAAAATCCCAAATAAACAAAAAATTCAAACAACTTCCCCATAGCAAATAAGCAGAGGGGAAAAAAGGCTTAAAATTAAAATATTTTGCTTATCCAAAGTGATGTATAACTTAATCCAAGAGAAAGCATTTCAGAGATATTTTCAAGATTTCCCAGGCAGTAGTGGTGAGGGCAGTCATTAATAGCACATCTATCAGTGCTGGAGTTAAAGGCAAAGAAATTCTTACCAGCACAACCAGGTTTAACTCATATCCCAAGAAGAACAGAGCAGCACCAGGAGCTCAGGAGGGGCTGCAAAAGCTGCTGGAATGGGAAGATGGATTCTGCAGCCCACACTGAGCACTCCAATGGTGCAGAGCTCTCACGGCTCCAAGGGAGCTGCAGAACTTGAACACAACTTGGGCACTGAGTGAGGACAGATTCCTTTGCCCTGAAACAGGGTATTGCTCTGAGAGCAGTACAACATTCCACAGCAAGCCCAGGTACCAAAGAATTGCCTGGATGTTTTAGCTCTGCTTTGGCTCTGAACAGTCTTTCTTCTTCCAGAGAGCCATTTACACCAAATTTCTTTCCTAGCTTCTCAACTTCTAGACTTTGTGTGTGTGTGTGTTTGGTTGGGGTTTTTTGGGTTTTTTCTCATGATTCCACTCACCACCATTTCATTAATTAGCAACAAACTACTTGTGTGAAAGACATAGCATATTTAGAAGGAGGGTCACAGCTTCGGGACCTAAACTAACCTGCTTGAATTAGAGCACTAGGTGCCACCAGAGCACTAGTTGCTCTCTTATAGGTACAGAGAGCGAGTGTTTTCTAGGGGATAATTCAGCACCTCTAGGTGAGGATCCCACCCCTAGTTACAGTGAGAGTACAGAAAATGAAGCTGGGTGCTGCACATATATTTTTTACTCCTTTGGGCATCTTAATAAGTTTACTTTTTTTTTTTTTTTTTTTTTTTTTTTTTTTTTTTTTTTTTTATTTTTTGGTGGTTTTTTTTTTTTTG